>ML675622.1:38412975-38455660 GCA_007922155.1 Mesoclemmys tuberculata | reverse complement strand
AAGCTAACAGGCCTATAATTACCCGGATCACTTTTATTCCCTTTATTTAGCAATTCTCCAGTCGTACGGCACAACCCCCGAGTTTACCGATTGCTCCCTAAGTGGGAGCAAGAGAAGAAGCAAATGGCAGTGGGGGGGAGGGGTGCTCACAGCAGCAGCAGGACACTGGAAGCAGCAGGGGTGGTGTCAGTGGCAGTGGTGTGGCCACTCAGTCACCCCCTCCCCCCTGGGAGAGGGGGGACAGCTAGTAGGACCCCCAAGAGCCAGGAGCACCCCAGCAGCAGCAGCAAGAGGAGCAGCAGGAAGAGTAGGAAAGGTCTGGAAGGGCGTGTGTGTGTGTGTGTGTGTGTGTGTGTGTGTGTACACAGAACAGAGCACGGTGGTGTGTGGAGTTGTGGAGAAGAACAGATCGGAGTACAGCGGTGTGTGGAGTCGTGCCGGAGAACAGAACGGAGCGCGGCGGTGTGTGGAGTTGTGGAGAAGAACAGAACGGAGTACAGCGGTGTGCGGGAGAGAGATGGAGTCCTGAGGAAGGTACTGGGCTCAAGAAGCCAGAAAGACAGGGGGGAAAAGGTCTGTAGCTGCAAGTAAGGTGCCAGCAGCACATAGCTGCTACTCAGAGGGTCCCTGGGCTGGGACCCGGAGGAACGGGCTGGCCTGAGTCCCTACCTCCCTCCCTGGGAAGACGGGGTAACCAGTGACACCCTGGGTCACTACGAGAGGCAAAAGTGTGAGACCCACTAGGGAGAAGCCGGCTGTTTGCCACAATATGTTGAATAGCAAAGTTCCCAGTACAGATCTTTGGGAGATCCTGCTATTTACATCGGTCCATTGTGAAAACTGGCTGTTTATTCCTGCCCTTTGTTTCCTATCTTTAAACCAGTTACTAATCCATTAGAGGACCTTTCCTCTTATCCCAGAACAGCTTCCTTTGTTTAAGAGCGTTTGGTGTGGGACCTTGTCAAAGGCTTTCTGAAAGTACAGTATATTCACTGGATTACCCTTGTCCACCTGCTTGTTGATACCCTCAAAGAATTCTAACAGAAGCATGATTTCCCTTTCCAAAAGCTGTGTTGACTCTTCTCCAACAGATTGTGTTCATCTCTGCGTCTGATCATTCTCTTTTTTATGATAGTTTCAACCAATTTACCTAGTACTGAAGTTAGGCTTATTGGCCTGTAGTTGCCAGGACCACCTCTGGAGCCTTTTTAAAAAATTGGCGTTACATTAGTTGTCCTCCAGTCATCTGGCACAGAAGCTGATTTAAGCTCATATTTGAGTTCCTTCAGAACTCTTGAGTGAATACCATTTAGTCCTGGAGACTTATTACTGTTTAATTTATCAGTTTGTTCCAAAACCTTCTCTACTGACATCCCAGTCTCGGACAGTTCCTCAGATTTGTCACCTAAAAAGAATTGCTCAGGTGTGGGAATTTCCCTCATATTGTCTGCAGTGAAGATGGAGGCAGAATTCATTTAGCTTCTCTGCAAAAGCCTTTTCTTCCTTGAGTGCTCCTTTAACTTGATTGTCTCATAGCCCCACGGATTTTTTGACAGGCTTCCTGCTTTTGATATATGTAAAAATATTTTTCCTATTAGGTTTTGTCTTTTTTGCTGTTAGCTCTTCAAATTATTTTGGCCTGTCTAATTATACTTTTTACATTTGATTTGCCAGAATTTATGCTCCTTTCTATTTTCCACAGTAGAACTGACTTCCAATTTTTAAAAGATGCCTTTTTCCTCTAACCACCTTTTACGCTGTTGTTTATCCATGGTGGCATTTTTTGGGTTCTCTTACTGTTTTTTTTTCCTTCTAATTTGGGGTAAACATTTAGTTTGAGCCTCTATTATGGTGTTTTTAAATAGTTTCCATGCAGCTTGCCAGCATTTCACTGTTGTAACTGTTCCTTTAAATGTAAGTTTAATTAGGTTCCTTATTTTTGTGTACTTCCCATTTTTTAAGTTTAAAGCTACTGTAACAGGTTTCTTTGGTATTTCCCCCCTAGAAGGATGTCAAAGAGATAAAAGCCTGTTCCCTCCTGCCTGAAAAGAAAAAGTCCAAGGTCAATATGCCTAGTAGCCTGTAATGGGATGATAGATGGGGTGGGGTGGTCTCTGAGTTACTACAGATAAATCTTTTCCGGGTGTCTAGCTGATGAGTCTTGTCCACATGCTCAGGGTTTAACTGTTCACCATATTTGGGGTCAGGAAGGAATTTTCCCCCAAGGCAGATTGGCAAAGGCTCTGGAGGGTTTTCGCCTTCCTCTGCAGCATGGGGCATGGATTACTTGATGGTGGATTCTCTGTACCTTGTAGTCTTTAAACCATGATTTGAAGACTTCAGTCTTCAACAACTTTACAGGAGTGGGTGTGTGAGGTTCTGTGGCCTACATTGTGCAGGAGGTCAGACTAGATGATCATATTGGTCCCTTCTGACCTTAAAGGCAATGAGTATGTCACCTCCTGGTGACCTGCCTTTACTTTAGAACACAATTTTCAGTATAGATACATAACTTCTTAAATATTACCCATCCAGACATTTTGCAGTGATTATCATAACCAGCAGGCTCTTGGTAGAGACCTCACATCCCACCCTTTGGTGAATTATTATGTATATATCTGACCCAAGCAATCCCTGTAAAACCCCATGCATCCCCTGTGCCCTCTGCCAGTTGGCATCAAGCGATTCCCTGGCCACAGAGAGCAAAGTGGGTGTGAAACCCAGAAAAAGGAGGTAGTTGTGATGTGGCAGTGATGGGAGTGAAGCTAGGGGAAAGTTGGTCTGAAAGGGGGTAATGAACTTGTGTGAGCTATGGAGAATGGGAAAGGTTGAAGCAGTGGAGGTGGGGGTTGGAAGAGACACATGACCCCTTATTAAACATCACCATGTCTATTCTCAGCAGGATTTGGGTTGCTCCATTCAACCCAATCCCCAGTCCTTGTGGCCCATCCTCAGACATAGGCACTGCTCAGAGGGAGAGGAATCCCGGAGCTACAATGAATTTCTGGAGCTACTGGAAGGTAAGGATGGACTCCAGCACCATGTCCACCAGGGAGATGGGTTGAGGAACTGCAATTGCTTCCTGTTGGGGGACTGTTCCGAGGGGCAGGGCTGCCCACTGCACCACACCACCCCTACTAACCCTCCCACTGGCAGAGAAGGCATAAGTGTGGCAGAGCCTGGTAAAGCATGAGTGGTTTGGCCCATTCTCTCTCCCTGCCTGTGGTGGTATCTTGTCACCCGTCTGCAGAACATTGTGGGAGACAGTTTGGATGGAATACCAAATACGCTGAGCTTTCACCATACAGCTGTTCAACATTGACTGAAAAGAAGCTGGGTACAGTTGCTATTGGGTGTAATAGAAGGAGAGGCATAGAGGCTGCATGCCAGCTGATCAGTGGCCAGTGATGTCCAGGTCAGACCAGATGATCTGGTGCCCCCTTCTGCCCTTAAACTCTGACACTCCTCAGAGCACCTCAACTTCCTCAGTGATCGGCTCACAATTGAGAGCATACAATCCAGCCCTCTTCACCTGGGAGAGCAGCCAGGACACACAGCCTCTTGGATGAGACCCCCACAACTTCATCAGTGACCTAAGATGCCCTTCAAATCCCCTCAGGAGCTAGGAGCCAAATGTACTTGCCCTTTAAGCATCTCAGTGCAGAAAAAGCAGAGATGCAGTAGTTAAAATCTTCCCCCTCACAGGGATAGTGTTCTCTAATGTTCCATCACATCTTCATATCCAGGGTCTGGTATGGCTCATTAGTCCTCAGCCTGTCTGAAGAGCTCATTTAATCTCATTAGCATGCCAGGAGGGAGATGAATGTCAATCAAGGTGATCAATCAGAGTCAGTTCTAGTTACAAGAAAAAGCATCTCCTGTTCCCTAATTGGACTCGTTCTGCCATTGGTGCTGGCATTCCCCATACATATTAAATGCATCAGGAACAATGTCATTACTGTACATGTCACTGGTTAAATGACTCTCAGCAAATTAAGTAAATGTTGGTTAGAATTTATACGCAGAACAATGCACGGCTTAATGGTTGGGAAACGCAATCCTCTCCTCTGCCTAAAACACACCTGCAGCTGCTCTGCAGAACTCGGTGCTGCACCTTCCAAAGAGACTGCCACGCCACCTGCAGGGAGCAGGCTGGCCTTGTGCTCCAGCTGATGGACTCCCGGGCGGGCTCCCTGCAGTCGCTTGTAGCATCTGTGCCCTGCCCCCCAAAGAGCAGAGTGTGGTGACTTTGCACTGTGATGCACCAAGCGGACCAGCACCCCTGTGCTTCTCAGGACACAGCAGGTTATCGTTCTCATTTGTATGACAGCCCCTCGAGACCTCAGCAGGAGCAGGCCCTCATTCTGCTGGGTGCTGCGCACACACAAAGACACAGTTCTTACTCCAAAGAACTGACAGTCTAAACAGCCAAAGGCCAGGTCAACACTAGAGAAATGTTGCCGGTGCAACTATACCGGTATAGGTATACATGAAATGACTGCCCCTCATCTCAGTTAACCTCTCACCTGGGGCAGCCCAGCAGGTGGTCCCTGCCACTCTTCCCCTGGCCTTCAGCCCTCTCTGGCCTTCTGGCTCCAGCTCCCCAGCATGGAGACATCATCAAGGAAGCCCCTCGGTTGTTCCCTGACATTGTCTTCTCCAGCTCTCATCTTTGGCGTGGCAGTCTGTGAGCAATTCCTACTGCTGCTCTTCTCCCATCAGCCCTGGCCTACCACAGTGGTGTACTGTGGGTTTCTGGTGCCCGAGGGCCAACCCTACATTTGCACTGCTCCCCCTCACCACACAGGGCAGGAGGGGTCCTGGCGCCACCACCCAGCTGCCCTGAGGAGGCACAGACTCCAGGTCAGTCCCAGCAATGTTCCTGCATCCTCCCCAACCTGCATGTCCCATGCTGGAGCCTGCCTATCCCTGAGGACCCAGGCTGGGTTGAACAGGCGGAGAGACAGGAGACGAGCTGATGACGCAGAGGCAGTGAAGGGACTAACATGAAGCCAGTGCATTCAGCGGCTGGGGTAATCATTGTCAAAGAGACAGAGGCAGGAACAAGGCTGAGGAGCATGGGGGTACTTGAAAATTATTCTATTTAAAACCAGTGAAATTACGTGCACCAAAACTTCATTAATGCAGAGTTAAGGTTGCTCAATGGGGACTTCTGCCCTCCTGAATGTGGAGAACAGCTAAACTTCAGCCTTTGAAAAGCTGGAAATGCAGAGGTAAGGTGCAGTCCAGCCCCCTGTAGGGCGGGATTGACAGGGGGTGGCGAGGGCCATGTCAGGGGAGGCCTGGCTGATGTAGGGGTGGCGGGGTGACTAGCAAGAGGGCATGGGGGATCCAGCTGGGTGTAGTTTGGTCTGTGTAACCAAGGAAGTCTGTGTGACCCCATAGTAAGCTATGGCCTGTGATGTGTGTGTGCAGCAGCAGAGGGCACCAGACAGCAAGGAGAAACGTTTTATCTGCTAATACTGCAGCTTCTAAAAGTTCTAGTGGCTTAATGAGAGGTGTGTGCAGAGAGCATCCTGATGCCAGCGGCTGGGGATCCCTGATAACTGGCAGAGATCCAGCTGGCCTGACCAGTTCCCTGTACCCCAATTCATTAATGTTGTAAATGGTATCTGGTTGTGTCATAGAAGACCAACCCCAACTAAATCATCCCACCCAGGGCTTTGTCAAGCTGCACCTTAAAACCTCTAAGGATGGAGATTCCACCACCTTCCTAGGTAACCCATTCCAGTGCTTCATCACCTTCCTACTGAAAAAAGTTTTCCTAATATCCAACCTAGACCCTGCCCAGACCACTAGACCCCCACTAGACCAACCTAGACCACTGTAACTTGAGACCGTTGCTCCTAGTTCTGTCATCTGCTACCACTGAGAACAGCCTAGCTCCATCTTTCCTGGAACCCCCTTCAGGTAATTAAAGGCTGCTATCAAACCCCCCTCATTCTTCTTTTCTACAGGCTAAACAAGGCTTGCTCCCTCAGCCTCTCCTCATAAATCATGTGCTCCAGCCCCCTGATCATTTTTGTTGCCCTCCACTGGACTCCTTCCCATTTGTTCAATTAATGTCTGAGAGAATTCTTTAAAGTCATTTTGAGGTTGCATAAGTTAAATTCTTACACCAGGAAGGTTTTTTTTGTTTTTGTTTTTTGCCCACAACTCTAAATGATTTACTATTTAGACTACAGGAGAACAAACACATTTCCAGGTGTGTAAGGTATCGTTGGCAAACTCATAACGCTCTGATCATTCCCATTCTTGTGCAGTGTCTGTGCAGTAAGTACCTTGGGGACCATACAAACGTAGAGGAAACATGAAACTAAAATGTGTTTACCAGACAGGTCTGGGGGCGGTAAACAGGTTTCTCTCAGACAAAGGATAAGCCTCCAGCCACGTGTCTTCATTTGACTGGCAATTATAGAATCATAGAAGATTAGGGGTGGAAGGGACTTCACAAGGTTAGCTAGTCCAGCCCCCTGCTCAAAGCAGGACCAACCTCAACTAAATCATCCCAGCCACGGCTTTGTCAAGCCTCACCTTTAAAACCTCTAAGGATGGAGATTCCACCACTTTTCTAGGTAACCCGTTCCAGGGCTTCACCATCCTCCTAGTGAAAAAGCTTTTAATAATATCCAACCTAGACCTCCCCCACTGCAACTTGAGACCATTGCTCCTTGTTCTGTCATCTGCCACCACTGAGATCAATCTAGCTCCATCCTCCCTGGAAGCCCCCTTCAGGTAGTTAAAGGCTGCTATCAAATCCCCCCTCACTCATCTCTTCTGCAGACTAAACAAGCCCAATTCCCTCAGCCTCTCCTCATAAGTCTTGTGCTCCAGCCTCCTAGTCATTTTACTTGCTCTCTGCTGGACTCTCCTCAATTTGTCCACATCCTTCCTGTAGTGGAGGCCCAAATCTGGACATAATACACAATCACATGGCAAGTGGCCATTCATTTGCAATGGAGGCGGCAGGAACAGGTCAGTTTGCATTATAACAAACACCACTGGGGAAGAAACCAGCACAGATTCTCCTTCACCACCAGACCCCATGTTGCCTCCCTCACACCTTGAATGAACTTTACTTTGGAAGGGAAGCTGCAGAAGTCTCTATTTCAAAGGCTTACTGGGCCATCACACACAAAGAACCCCAAGTGATCTTTCACCTCAGAAGACAAAGGAACTGAGCACTTTGGACTTTGTGGGAGTTCCTGACCAAGTAAGTGGGCAGCAATCTTGCTGGAAGGAGGTGTGGTAAGAATTGTACCATGAACCGAGCTGGAGGTTTTGGTAAGTTTTAGTCACTAGAAAGCATATTTTACTTTTGTTTGTAACCCTTCTAACTTTCTTCCTGCAACTTGGCATCACTTAAAAGTCTATCTCCTTTTGTTAATAGACTTTTTTAGTCCATTTTTTACTTTTAATCTAAACCAGCCCAGTGCTGTGTTTGGGTGGAAGAGATTGTTACCTCCAGTTAAAGTCATACGCGATGCATTTCTTTTCTTGTTAGAGGAGCAAATGGACCTTATTATTCCTCTGACTGGTCCAGGAAAGGGCTGGACATTGCAAAGCACATGCTTTTGGGGAAATTTCAGGACTGGGCAGTTTTGGAGTCACCTTGCCACATGTAACCAAAGCTGGTGGAAACCAGGAAGTGACTGCGTTGCTGCAGGCGGTCAACTGCTGCTGTGAGAGTACTGGATCAGGGCTGGCCAGACAGACAGAGTGCATGCTTATTACTGACTGTGAGCAACCCAGGCAGGTGGATGCACCAGCAGAGCGTCTGAAACACTTGGGGCTACTGGGCAAGGGGTGATACAATCCCTCACTGGTTTGGATTTCACTCCGGAATGTGACAGGATGGACCGGGGGAGTGAGCTGCAAATATTGGTGAGGAGCTCTGTTTGTTGGGGGGAAAGGGTTGGAGAAGGAGAGAGACGTCAGTCTTAACTCCTGCACTTAAAGTTACTGTAACCCCATTACCTTTATGCACAGGCTGCCATCTAACACTTTCACTTAGCCATCATTAAACCTACAGACCACAGTTGTAGCCCAACTCTCTGCTGACAGTCCCTGTGCCCTGCTGCTGACACAACCTACAGAACTCAGTGTAACCCATCCGTGCCCAGGGTAGCCCACTGATAATGCCAGGGTAAGGGCAGGCTGTAAAAGGAGAGCAGATTCTCCCAGCACTGGTGGGTGACACTGCAGTCAGACTTCCCAACCAGCCACAAACAGTGTTTCTGATTCCCCCACACTGGTGATCAAGAAGCCACTGTGCAAATACACACAGCCCCCTTTACTGCATTTCAGTCTCTGGCTCCCAAACTGACACTAGGTCCAGTAAAGAGACCAGTCATTTAAACTCTATGCTCTTTACTAAAAGATTCCCTCTGATCCCAAAGGATCAGCCACAGTACCAGTTCCCTATAAGTTTGGATCTTACCCAAAATCCCACGCTGCCAGCCAATCCTTTAGTAACTAAAACTAAAGGTTTATTAATAAAAGAAAAACAAACAATAAGAGAAGTGTTAAAGGCTTAAAGCAATCAGATCACACAAATGATTTAAAAGTCCATATACATCAGGTTTCTAGAACAATTGTGGAGTTGCAGGCTTGTATAGTCCCTCTGGTATACATCCAGTACCTGGATGGGTCTAAGTCCTTCAGTTCAGTTGCAAAGTGTGTTGATCCAGAGGTGTGTCCGCAGTTGGACAGGAACGAGGAACAAGACAAAGACAAAATGGTTTCTGTGGTTTGATCTTATATACCCTCTGTTACTGGCCATGTGGCTTGTGGAACTTTACAGGAACTCAAATGGAGTCCATAGTCACGTGGGCCAATCCTGGTAACTCTTCAGGTATGCCTTTAGTTTCTTCCTAGGCCTTAGGCTTCTGTAAAGGTCTTGATGGGCCATTAAGCGGGCTATTGTCCTGTGGCCTCTCTGTCTGGGGTGTGTCTTTTACAGCACAGTTTGAAATACAGGATATCAAAGATCTCCATAACTTACCACACACATATCACACATGAACACAAATATTATCATCTTATTCAGCATATCATAACCTTTCTAACAGTACCTGACATGGCGTGTCTTACATGCATTGCTATGATTTTGACACATTAATGTCAAATAACACAAATGCCTCCCCCCAATCCAGTCCGCATGACACTCAGCACCAGCTGGGATCTCCCTCAGTACACATGCACCTCTTTCCTTTGATCACCCCCCAGTCCTGTGTGTGTCAGGAAGGGAGTCTTCAGCCTCTGTCCCCAGGAGGACAGGACCTCCCAGGTCACAAACCCAGCTCTCCCAAACTGCTCCAAGTAGCCCTGTCTAAAGTCAGTACAGCTACCCCCAACACACTGACTGCAGCTGGAGTGCATGCCAGCAGCTACTGCCAGCTCCAGGGGATAGCGTGATGGCTGTGTAGGTGTTTGCCTTGCTCCATATTTCTTGGTTTTCAGAGCTTTGAGATTTGCTGGAATCCACGTTCTGGAAGGGCACCAACTGCCACTGGGCACCTTTTGTGCTGCACCAATGAAGGTTTTTGGTCAGTGAATGACACTGAACTCTAACACTTGGGACTGGATAAGCAGGTTGGAAGTGAGCTGTGGGGAACATGGTGTCAGAAGCTGTTCAGAGGGAACTTATTTCTAGTGACGTAAGGTCTTCTTTCTCTGCAACAAGCCAAGGGAAGCAAAGTTACCTCCCTGGGCTTTGCAGAGGGTTTGGATGACATGTTTTGTGGATCATTTCTTTGGTTCTATTACTGTTTGCTCTCTTTGTTTAAATAAGTCCCATTTTTAAGAAGATTACTATTGTCTGGGTAGCTTCCTGCAGACGGCTCCCAAAGGATGAGACTCTCTCAGCATCTCTGGAGCAGGTCTGAAGGGCAAAGAATTTCTGGAGCCGAACCCCAGGCATGGTTGATGTTGGACAGAGGTGCCCTCTCCCATTAAGGTGTCATGCAAAGGGATGAGGCCACTGAACATGGGGAAAGCCTAACGACCAAAGAGGAGATGTGACAGGTGGTATGCTGGTGACATAGAGCAGGACACCTGTAAGACTCTGGAATTGTCTCTCAAGGGAAGTTGATTTTGTTTGTTGCAACTAGAATGGGCAAGACATGAGGCAATGTACCACAGCAAGCAGTCTGGCAGTGGCCAGGAAATGGACTGAGTGACCTAACAGGAATTTTTCACCTTTAGCTTCTAGGATGCAAATACATTTCTGAGTGACTAAGTCGGAGTGAGAGCAATACAGAGACTCCACAAGGAACATGCTGGATTGTTCCTGCATATCATTTCTCAAAGCTTTCCCACAAAGCTTTCCCATCTGCGTCCTTTCCAAAGGGGTCCAAGTCAGTATCGAGGTCCAGGTCTGAGAGGCATCTGATTATTATTAAGAACCCAGGATTTTCAGCTTTCCCTCCCCCTAGCTCCTCTTTCTGTTATATTGGAGCATTAGTCACATCCTCTCTTGTTAAGCATTTGATTAATTTTCCATGTTTCACCCACGTGGTTCTTGATTTGCCAGTCCCAAGCTTTTAATCATTTCTGCTAACCTCCAGTGTTGCCTGGTAGTAAGAATAACACTGATAGTTTAAAGGAATGTTTCAGTCAGCAAATGTGGCTGTAGAAATGACACTGTTCCCTGGTTACGCTCCATTAGTGACTCCCAGTTCATGTGTGCTCACTTCACAGACTGAAGGAAGGGGTGTTTGGAACTGAAACTCCACCTAGCACTTCCTCAGCAAGCTGCATCCTGGGAAGAAGGGGGCATTGCTAGTTATAATCTCACTATAATGCATGCTCCACGTCTCCTGTTTATTCATCACCTGTTCTCCTTTGCCGTTTGTCACATTCTTCAGCTTATGCTGGATATTCAGTAAACAACTGGGGAAGCCCTGGGCATCCTTGTGAAGGGAGAGGTGGGGGACTCTGGCAGGGGTAAGGGGCATCTCCAGCAGAACCTGAAATCAGGAGGAAGCCCCTGGGTTCGGGTTTCATTGTAACCTTGCAGCCTGGCCTTGGTTGGTTCTCCTGTGCAGTCACCCCTGGCTCTCAGTAGGTCTCAAGATTCTGAGAGGTGAAGGTGAGCGCTCAGAGAGCTGCATCCCACACCAAGCTCCTCACCTCCTGGGGGGTCTGTCTGAGCCCACGCACAGGATAGGCAGGTAGTGCCAAGTCAGTCTTCGCTCGGAGGCCAAAGAGGTGCCCGAAACCCAGCGGTGAGACAACATTGTGATATTCCGAACAAACAGAGCTCTCGGCCATACTTGTAGCTGGGCTTCAGAGTGACGCAGAGTGATAATCCTGGAATCTTATTACAGAGATTAGTTACCTGTAGTCCTGTCCTTCCCCAGCCCGTTTTCCTGTTCCCAGCGAGGGCCCCCCTTTGTGATGCTGTAGTTATTGGTGTGTTATTCCCTTGCTGGTGTTTGTTCCCTGTGTACTGGGCTTTACGCTCCTTGCCAGCTAGTACCAGCATTAATCTTCTCAAGGGACAGTCCCCTGTGTACATGGCACAGTGAGGAGTCACTTTGGGTGGCAGCACCCGCACCAGAAAAGAACTCAGAACCCAATCCCCGTGAGGGGAGGGGAGAAGCTGCTCCTAATATTCAAGATAGCAAGCACCAGGAAGAGAAAAGGGAGGAGGCTTAAGCCACACCACAAGGGATGGCCTATAGATAGATCTGTAGTTAGATAGAACCACTGGGGATAATTTCCTCTGGCGCTCAGGTTGTTTATGGCCATATTTATGAGGAAAGACCTAGCTAATCCAAACCTGGGGCATCATTTTTATGCCTTGGCACTGCTGGAGACTTTTGAAGCTGACTCAGGTTGAAATATGCCCAAGGAGAGCCATGATTATAAATCTGTGACAAGCAGGAAGTCTGAGGGGGTTATAAAAAAATCATTTTCACAGATATTAGCTAGAGAAGCTAAAAATTGAAGACCAAGAAGAGCGATGTTCTCTAGCTGCCCTGCATGGTGTCAGCAGGCTCCTCACTCACAGCAGCTATATTACCATCCTAGACCAGTTATGCCAAAGCATGACCAACAGCCAGATGTGGCCCACAGAGCTCTACAAGCTCTACAGCCCACAGTGGCTCTTCATTTGCCTTTTGGAGGTGTGGCTTGTGAAGATTACAGGACCTAGCATGCAATGCCACACCTTGAGCCAAACAGCTATGACGATGGAGCCTATACAATCACTGGCAGTCTCCACACACTGCACCTCTCTCTTGAGCATCAAGGGCAGCTGCAGTCAGCCCAGTTTTATCCTGTGAAGTGTAATCTTCTGACTTACTACTATGGCCCTTGGCTGACTAATGGACTTGGACTAACTAAAGGCAGCTTAAATAAACCAAGAGGCCTCAGAGATGCTGAGCAGTGCCATGCCACCTTCCATCACATTTACAATTATCTTGCTTTTTACACACGCTTCCACTAGGAAGGAGGCTGCTTCTAAGCTGTAAAATAAAACTGCCAAGCTGTGCCATCCTACCCCCCAACAGTCAGTCAGGCCTCATCCTTCAGGGTTAAAGCTGATCAGCAGCTGCTGGCAGGAAGGCTCAGGCAGAGAGAGAGGGTTGAAATGACTTGCCAAGGTCTTACAAGGAGCCATGGCAGAGATTTGAACAGAAGCTAGAAGTGCTGGCTCACAGGCCCCTCCTCTTATCTGTAGGCTCACTCTCTAGTAGTGTTTCTTTGAGAACAGTGCACATTCACTAAAGTCTCTGGAGGAGACAGCATTACCTTGAGGCCTTTAACATCCCCTGGGCACATGCAGAGATGCTCAAAGATTTCCTGGCCTGTGCAGCTCACCTGTGCTGTGGACAATGGGATCTGCCAGCCCTAAGTATTTTAACAGAGCTGAGTCAAGTTAAGTGGGTGATTATCATGTGATAATGCAATGCAATTAACATATCATATAAGCTCCCCCCCTTTTTCAAATGTCTTTGTCAGACTTTAAACCTTGTGCTGTTCTGGCATTTTCTGCTCCATTGCAATCTTTGTAACAGGGAAGAATTATCTCCCAACTTTAATTAAGTCTCCTCTCTGTGCTTGTGATAAAAAAACCAGAACAAGAAGAGAAACAAAAATTAATCCCAGTCTTGTGACAAGTACAGGGCTGTTTGAGCTCTCTGATTTAATTCCCACTGTACTTAATGCTTCCAAATGCATGCCTCACATCTGATGCAAAGGAGGATTTGCTAGAATCCCCTCCTCCGGAAATGGCCCCAAAGCTCCAGGTGCAATAAATCCAAAAGGAATGTTCTAGTCTAACAATCATTTGTCGGAATCAGGCAACAGCAAACAGCTGATGCTGAGGATCAGCGAGGATGGGTCTGGAGTGGAGCATTTCTGGAACATCTGTGTTGACAGACTCTAAATCTGAGCGCTGCTTATTAACAAGAGAAATGATAGTGTGGCCAAGGAAAGCCCTATAGACTGCCCCCATGGGACTGCAGAATGGCTCCAGCACTGTTTACATCCCAGCTATTGGCTTCAACTCCTAACTATAACAAGGCTTTGGAATTCTTGCTTTCCTGACTTATGATTGAGACAAGCACCTCCTCTCATCTCCAACACTCATGTGCTGCTGTCATAGGGGGCCAGGCTGTGTGGGAGCTACCTGAGGAAACGCTGGTGCATGTTGGGTGAAACAAGGCCATAAGTGGGGTGTATGCTGGCCCTTGGCATAGGGGTCAGCTGCACCCAGAAGGTAAGCAAGGAGGTATCCCTTTAGGGCAAGGGCTGGCCTGAGCTTTAGTGATCATTCTGGATAAGTGGATGGCCTGTACTCTCAGGAGCAGGGAAGCAGCCATGCAAATCTGGAGCTGAACTTGCCAGCACAAGCCCATTTCTAATCTAAACTTCTATTGTATTGAGGGGACCATAAATGGCTGAGCAGAGGTCGCATGCAATGCAGCAATATACTTAATTAAATATTTGCTAGCTTATGTGCAACATATATTTTAAAAATGTACTAAATTACCAGCATTTTTTTTGCTTGATTTTATTTAAACATTTATAGCACCCAGGACATGACTTCTCACAGTGGAAATAAATATTGTTTTCGATATTGAAATACATGTTTTCTAGGACACAAATTAATTATTTATATCTGTCGAATACGAAAAGTGACCAACATCAAAGCACTTTTCAGAGTGACAATCTCGACCCTTGCTGCATCTGCCTTAGGTGTCTCTCATCATGTGCACTAATCCACAAACGTTTCTTCCCCAGCGCTCCCCCACAGCAGGATGGCCCAGTTCGATAAGACCACTGTGGTTGCTAAGGACTGGAATTTTTGCAGTGCTGCTTTTGGCTGGATGCTGTCTCTGGTGAATCCCTCCTCCAGATGGCCTGTAGGTGTCATTGCTCAATTGCTGAAGGAACGACAAGTGTATCAGATGGTGAAGACCGGGAATGTTTTGAATGAATTTGGTGCAAAGGGAAAAGGAAAATTATCTCATCATCTGCATGTGACCTATAGCCTCATTACCTGACCAAGGCCTCTCATCTGATTTCCTTTTCGCCCCCTTTTACTTGCTTCCTCCTCTTTGTCTCCCTCTCAGCTGTATCCCTCATCTCTCAGCCTGCAGCCCTCTGCCCCACTGCTAGTTCTCTCACCTCCTTTCATCTTCCTGTGCAGGTTGACTCCCAGATTTATAAAGGAACTCAGCACCCAACATGCAGTCAACACGCCTGGCACATTAGACGTTTTGGCCCTGAGAGTTTTGTTCTACCCTTCCTCACTCCTGTGTCTGCACCTTAGAGCTGGACAAATGCAAATGGAAACTCCACTGGATTCCGGGAGAGTCAGGTGTGCCTGAAGGGGGAGATATATAATTGTTCCTATTAGCCAGTCTCCCCCAAGGAGATGTCCCAGTCTTAGGGTCATTTTTCATAGAATTACAGAACTGTAGGGCTGGAAGGGACCTCGAGGTCATCTAGTCCATCCCCTGAGGATAGGCCAAGTCAGCTTAGACCATCCCTGACAGGTTTGTATAACCTGTTCTTAAAAACCACCTATGACGGGGACTCCACAACTTTCTTATGAATCCTGTTGCAGTGCTTACCCACTCTTATTATTAGAAAGCTTTTCCTAATATCTAACCTAATCTCCCTTCCTGCAGCTTAAGCCCATTACTTCGTCTCCTGTCTTTGCTGTACATGGACAACAACTGATGATGACAGTGTTCTTTGTAAGAACCTTTCACAGATTTGAAGGCTGTTATCAGCTCTCCTCCTCCCCATCTTGTTTTCCCAAGACTAAACCTGCCCACTTGTTTTAACCTTTCCTCAGAGGTCAGGTTTTCCAAAACTTTTATCCTTTTTGTTGCTCTCCTCTGGACTCTCTCCAGTTTGTCCACATCTTGTTTAAAGTGTGGTGCCCAGAACACGACACTGTACTCCATCTGATGCCCCACCAGTGTCGAGTAGAGAAGGACAGTTACCTCCTGTGTCTTAAATACTACACTCTTGTTAATGATATTAGCCTTTTTTGCAGCTGCTTCATATTTAATTTGTGATCCACTATAGCCCCAAGATCCTTTTCAGTAGTACTACCATCTAACCAGTTATTTCCCATTTTGTAGCTGTGCATTTGACTTTTCCTTCCTAAATATAACATTTTGCACTTTACTGAATTTCATCTTGTTGATTTCAGATCAATCATCCCATTTGTCAAAGGTACTGTGAATGTTAATCCTCTCCTCCAACATGCTTGCAACCCCTAGCAGCTTGGTATCATCTGCAGATTATCCAAGTCATTAATGAAAATATTGCATAGTACATGACCCAAACTGATCCCTGTGAAGCCCCGCTAGATACATATTCCCAGTTTGACAGTGAACCATTGACAGCTACTCTCTGATTACGGTTTTTCAACCATTTGTACACCCACCTTATAATAATTTCATCCTGTCTGCATGTCACCAGACAATGCACAAGACTGGCTTTGTTGGGGGATGGATCAGGCCCATAGACTGGTCCTTTATTACTCAAAGCTTTTGGGAAGGATTTGCAAAGCCATCTGAGCAATTTGGACCCCAGTTCCCATTATAAATGAATCAACAGGAAACTGGGCATGTGTGTTCCCTAAAGCAGCACTGAGAGATCCACCCATCAATATTCATTGAAATGCATTTAGGGTGCAATCTATCCCGCCTAAGGCTGACACAATGCCCATGCACCACTCACCGCGCACTGAATCCCTGATTTGAAGCCTAAAGTGGGATTTAACTTGTGCTTCGGCCTTTTGCTCCCTCCTGTATGGAGGTGAATTCCCCCCTTTCAGGTTACAGAGCACCAGGCCCTGGGCAATAGCTGCAGGGGATGAGTTTAGGTTTCAAAGGAAACCTAAATAGTCATTCTAGCAACCCCAGAGTAATGGGTGCAAGGGTCCTGTGGGGAGCTCCTATGCCAGAAGGAATGGACACAACTTCTGAGAGCCAACCTGGGGTCCTGAGCTTCCAAACCTGGCTCCTGGTCAGTCTTCAAATATGTTAAGGGCTGTTATAAAGAGGATGGGGATCAATTGTTTTCATGGCGACGAAGGGTAGGACAAGAAGTAATCAGCTTAGGTTGCAATAAGGTACATTTAGGTTAAATATTAAGAAAAACTTTCTAATTATAAGGCTAGATATGATCTGCAATAGTTGCCTAGGGAGGCCATGGAATCCTCGTCACTGGTGATTTAAAAAAAAAGGAGCAAAAAATGAAATGGCGGAAAATGTACCAAATTATGTGCAGCTGCCTGCCCTTCCAGAGCATCCATTCAGTGCCCAGCCCAGCACCTTTTGTCACCAGCTACAGAGTGCATGTAAAACATGATTGTGCTGCTAGTGAGGGGAGAAGTCTGGTTGGCTAGCATTTTGCACTCACTCTGCACAGGTGTCATTAACTCACCTGGTACAATGTCAGGTACAGCCAGGCCCGAGATGCAGGGCCATGGAGAATCAGGTTCACTGTAGCCCACATATTTTGTTTACTTTGCTCCTGCTTTTGCCTTTATTTGGATACTTGCCCTTTGTATATTAACTCTGCATTTATTATTTTTTTGTGAATCTGCTAGAGACCTGATTATTATTAATGTCCTTTATATTGTCGGGCAAGAATCCCCAAAGATGGGAGAAGGACTGGTACTCAGACCCCATGGTGATGAACATGGAATAGATAGATTAAGCAGATATGGTCATAGATTTTAAGGCCAGAAGGGACTACGGTGATCATCTCTATGTATACATATATATGTATTATCCTCATAGCAAAATGACTAAGTATTCTACAACTGGTTAATAACATAGTAAAAGCATCCTGATAGGTTAATAACTTAGCTTCGTTCATAATTAAATCACACAGTGTTTTAATAGGAGGGGCTGATAAGAGCCGCCCACAGGAGACATATTAAAGAGCCACTTGCGGCTCCAGTGTCTCAGTCTGAGTATCACTGATCTAGTCACACCTCCTGTAAAACTTAGGCCAGAGAACCTCAACCATGGATTCCTGCACCCAGCCCATATCTTGTGGATGAGCTAGATCATATCTTGCAGAAAACTAGCTAGTCTTAATTTAAAGACACCAAATGATGGATAATCCACCACATTGTTTGGAAAGATGTTCTAATGCTTAATTGCCCTCATTGTTAAGAATTTGGCTGTGTCTACACTGTAGCTGGGAGCAAGGCTTTCAGCATGGGTAGACAGACTTGTGCTGGTGTGCTAAAAATAGTTGCGTGGAAGCTGCAGCACCTGTGGAGGCTTGGGCTAGCCACCTGCTTTTAGACCCACTCTTCTCCTGCCACACAGCTATTTTTAGCATGCTAGCATGACCTCCACTAGCCCAAGTCTTTCTACCTGGGCTGGGATGCCAGCTTCCAGCTACAGTGTCTTATTTCTTATTTAACTTTGGTGACTTTGTTTTCAGCTTCAAGGCACTGATCTTGTTTTGCCTTTGCTAGATCCAAGAACCCTTTATAAGTAGTGAGGGAACTGCACTTTTAAGGGTATGTCTACACAGGAATAAAAAATGTGCAGTACTGGGCCGGTCTGCTAACTCAGGCTGCAGAGCTAACAATTTATTTCTAGACATTCAGGCTCAGGCTGGAACTGGAGCTCTGGGACCTTCCCTCCTTGTGGGACAGTTTAATAGCCCAAGTCAGAGTCAGCTGACCCAGGCCAGCTGTGGGTATTTAATTACTGTGTGGACATACCAAAAGAGGCTCTGGCAAGAGCTATCTGGAGTTGGTTGTTGTGTTGTGCAGAGGTGCAATGCGGCTTACCTAGAGCTCAGATACTCAGTGAAACAGTTCTCTGCCACTGAGTGTGAGCGATCACTCCACGTCACATGGTACCAGGAGTAAAATGAACTAAGAAAAGACCCTGAGCGGAAGAATGGGGCAGTTAAAAGCCCCCTCAGAAATGTAGAACAGAACTGGATGAGGTTTAAGCAGCTTTTCGCTCGGTATCTGCAAGCACTGGGTGACAGCAGAAAGCAATCCGTCAGAGAGATGCCTTGTTTCTGACAGGAGCTAGTTCTGAAGCACTTGACGTGTTTAACAGTTTTCAGTTAACTCAGGCAGAGGAGGCTGACTGTGAAACTATTACAGAAAGTGGAGGAGTTCTGCACTGCACATAAAAATGAATCATGAGTTATATGCTTTTAAATGGAAAGTGAAAAAAGAAGGTAAAATCATGCAAGAGTTTGTGCCTGATCTGAAGCTGAAGAGCCATCTTGCCAGTTTGGGGGACTGAGTGCCTGATAAGAGACCAGATCACGGTTGGGAATTGGGAGAAACAACTGAGAGAGAAACTGCTGGAAGACCCAGAATTAACCCTTGAGAAAGCAATTATAGAAGGTGAACAGTGCTCTGACACTGTGGACAAAGTACTACAAGAAGAGAGCCTGAAGCAGAAAGGCATGTGAGACTCAAAAGTGGACTCCACCAAAAGGAGCATATGGAGCAGCACATGCTGTGGCAATGAGCAAAAACCAAAACAACGCTGGGCCTATGGGAGAAAATGCATGGACCGCAATGGACTACATCACTTTATCGGAGTTCACAAGCACCAGGGAGAATGCACAGCATGGACAAAGAGAACGACAGCAGCACCACTAGTTCAGAGGAATTCTGCATAGGAGCAATGAACAACACTGCAGCAGAAGATGGTTGGACTGTCAGCCTGACAGCACATGGGGTAATTATTATTTGTGAGTTGGATGCTGGTACTCAGACCAGTGCGTTATTTGCATTGAAAGAAAAGCCATAGGTATAGGAGAGCAACCAGGTAAAATTCAGGGTTTACAGTGGTGAGTTTATCCTCACTAAGGAAATACCTGAGCTAGATGTATGGGTAAATAACCTATTGGAAAAAGTACAGTTTGTAATAGCACCACTCACAATTGGTTAAAAGTGTATCAATTCTTGGTTTCATCAAGAATGTGTACTTTTTGGAAAGGCAGGGGACTGAAACAATCAAGGAGGAGTTTGACGACATCTTCTAGAGGATATGGAGGTTGTTAAGGGAGCACAGAACCCATAACTCATGTCAATAGGAAAGTTCCCCTCTAAAACAGAGGCTAGTAGGTGAGGTGGTGGGCTTATTGATTTGGAAATTATAGAGCAAGCAGAAGAACCGAGAGAGTGGATATGCTCATAAAAAAGATGGCACTCTTTGCTTATGTGTAGAACTAAACAAATATGTAAAAAAGGAACATTTTCTGCCACCTATAAAGGGAGAAATGTTGGGGAGATGGCTGATTCAAATATTTTTTCTATGCTAGATCTGTTGTTATCCCAAAATTCTTTCCAGTGGGCCTCTGGATTGAATGAGGGCACGTTTGGAGCTTTAGCCCAACCCCAAAAACCTCTCGTGAAATTTTAGGTGTGTCTTCAGAAGATTCTAGAAGTCCTCATGAATTGGTAAGTTCAAGTTGGCTGTGGTTCAGTTGTACTTGTGAGATGTGTTTCTATCTGTCTGGATCTTGGGTGGGATATATGTGCTAGAGTGGTCACCCATTGAACGTGTGTTGATTTTAATGTTCGTCTTCTGTTTCTCATTATGGCATTAAATTGCACGTCCAGAGATTTTGTATGTGAGCTTCCCACCCAGACTGGTGCGCAATATTCAGCAGTTGAATATATCAGTGGTACAGTCACTGTCTGAAGTGTGCCCACACGTTTTCAGATAAAGCTAATACTTGCTTTTACTTTTTCACATCTTTTTCAGTCAAATTTCTATCCACGGTTACACCCAACTACTTCAGGTAGTGCTCACTTTGGACCGATTGACCACAAAGGGTAATAATTGTAGGACAGTAAAGAGTTAAAAGCTGGATAAGTGGTCAGGCCTAAGCTACAGGGAACGTGGTTAAGGCATGGGCAAGCCTTGTTTCTGCTAATTGGTGTGGAGTCTAGTTAGAGTCTGTTATCTCTCTTTTCCTCCCTTCCTGGTCATCTGTGCTGGAAGTAAGGCTAATAAAACCACTATTGCCACTCCTGCACTAGGCCTTGGTGGGAAGAAATCCTTCTCTTCCTTCTCCCCCGGCATACCTTTACTTCAAAGGAATGTTAGTGTAAAATGTATAGGTTTTAAGGTGATGTGCCTAGCCTGTGTGTTGTAATCCTGAAAAACAACAAACGGGCAGGTATAATTATATTTATTATGTAGTTGTTAATATTCATTCATTTTATAAGGTGTCAGTTTGGTCAATAACCAAATAAGGGTCTATGGGGAGTTGCTAGAAATGTATACATTTACATACTGTTATGGATAAAAGGAATGTAAAGTAACCCCTCGTTGCTCACTCACGGTATCGAGGTGGAACGAGCAAGCAGGAGTTCTGTCACCCCAGTCCACCCCTGGGACAACCTGTTTGGTTATTTCTAACAATAATGAGTGGTTCCTTGGTGGCTGGATGAAGAGCTGTTATCAAGGCTTCGAAGCATTAGAGTGGAGCTTCTAGTATTGAGAATATTCCACTATTATCCTGAGGTTGGTAGAAGGGCATCATGGTGGTAAGATTTTTGCCTTGTATCGCAAGAGTGATATCATCAGCATAACTTCATTTATACAGAATTGTGTCAGGTAAGTCACTAATGTAGATGTTGAATAGAGACGGAGCCAGCATGGATCTTTGAGGTAGACCATCAGTGAGGGTGTGTGCTTTACTGACCTCCCCATTGAAAAAGGTTGCAGCATCCACAGTTGCTCAGCATTGTGACCAGGAGTTGATAACCCATAATACCTTGAGCAATAACCCATATTTCCATACCATGTCATGGATGGCAGACACATCTATCAGTGCGGTTCCAGTTTTTTATTTCACTGGAAGCCAGCCTCAATCTGACTGACAATGGTGAGAACCAGGCTGCAGCAGCTTCATCCAGGTTTAAAATCATTCCTTTGGTAGGATGGCCTCAAAAATAGGCATGAGATGAACCAATAAGACCCTCTCTGTTAACTTGCAAATTGTGGAGAGGGGTAATATTAGACAATAGCAGACAGCATTGTTTGATAGTTTCCCATATTTGAGGAGGGCATTGACTATCACCTTATGCCAGCTCTTTTGGATCTTTGCCATTGAATGTACGGCAGTGAATAGATCTGCCAACCATGCTCATCCCTTTGGCTTCCAATTCTTAAGGAATTTGAGATAAATGCCATGCTTGCCAGCAGCTTTTCCACATTTTCTGGCCTTGAAGGCCTAGTTTATTTCTTCTGTAGTAAATGGGGATGACAGCAGTGAAATGGCAGGACTTTGTCAGTTTTTTATAAAGAGCTCTTTATGAATCCACTGTCTAGTCAGCTTCTTAGTTGTGATCTTTGAATTACATAGAAGGTGTGAGGCAGCATCACTGGCCAACATTTGGGGTTAATGGTGTTTTAACAGGTCAGCGACTCCAAGCTTATGGAGGAATACCCAGGTTTTATGACTGGAATTGTTGAAGTCAAGACCTTCCTTTGTATTGTTTCATTTCTTCACGTGGGGTAGAATTCAATGATAATTAGTGCTTCTGCTGTGTCCGGGTCACTGCTTTTCTCATACTCTTTGAAGATTGCTTCTGTCTCTGGCTAGACCCTGTGATAGCTGCGCGGAATGTGTTTTGTGGCAGCTTTGATAAGAAAATGAACAAAGAGTTTTCAGGGATTGACTTGATAAAGTGTATCCCATCTTCAACTTTTTCTGGTTTATACAATAAAGGGTGCTTTGCAGACGTTCCAGTGCAATTTTAGTGTTGATTCATAATCTGTAGCCTGAACTGAGCGATGACATAAATCTACTTCACCTTCAGTAATAGTCACACTTTGCATGTGATACAGCTTCCCCTTTAAGTTGGTACATGTGTACAACTGGTATCGTGGTCCTTTGATGCTGTCCTGACAAGGATTCTCAACAGATTTCAGGTGGCTAGTTATATTGGGAGATCAACAAATTGAAGTCTGGTAGCCTTTAGATGACGCTTGTTCTAATCAAGAACATGTAACAGGAGCACCAAATGAAGGTTGTCGTCTTGCCCCACAGGTGGTTAGAATGATTGATCAGAATTAGCTCCACAGTACAAGTGTAATGTCAGGATGGCCAATGCTGAGCCTTACCCTCACGCCTCTGGCCTCCTGTTTGCTCAAACCATAGCCCTTCACCTCGTGCCTTGCAGACTGGAACAGCTGAGGTGTACCCTGCATGCCCAGATGCTACAGGAGCCTGAAATGTTCTGCACCCTCCCATCCACACCAACAATAGTAATCTTTTGTGTTCGCAAAGACTGGCAGTGCTGCCCCCTGCGCTGTATTCTGCCTCCTTTTCTCTCTCTCTAAATTTCTATTAATTTTTTTAATTTGATAAACAGAAGAAAGAGGACATTAGGAAATTAAAACACCCTACCAGTGTTCCCAAATAAGTAATAACCCATAGCTAATGGAAGAGGGGGGGGAAAAGCAACATCGATCTCACACAACAGAGATATCACTTAAGAGCCATTGCCCATAGCCCCTTGGTCAATAATAATTTGAAAACTGGAATCTGGGAAAAGTCATAAATTATAACACAGAGAACACAAAGAGATAAGGCAGACTCTTAGCAATGGATTTTCAGAAGTCTGGCAAATGGAGTTAAAACTAAAGTTAGTCCACATCAGCTGACTCAGTACTGAATTCACTTTTCCTCTTCACTGGGCCAGGAAGGGTGAGTTTTTGGAATTAAAAAGAAACCTTTTAGCTTTGATTGGTTACAAATGTAACCCCTTGAGTGCCATACAATAGCAACACCTCATTCTCTAAAGAATTCTCCTGATTTCACACCCAGGATCCTAGGTCAAAAATCAATAATCCAAATGTGTCCTATGGTAAAATTTCCAAAAACTCCCAAGTAGTTCCAATGAGATCTGGTGCCTGAGTCACTTTTGAAAACATTTAGATTACTGAGTCATTTGGGTGCTTTTGAAAATGTTACCACTAATCAGTCGCCCCTGTCCCCCTGTTCACCATATTATCAGACCTTATTTCCACACTACAGAAGACTCCCCCCACCATGCTAAATGTTTCATTTGGATAAAGGACATGACCATTTAATTGTTCCAATGGTTAGCTATTCTCACTGTTACAATTTTCATCTTATTTCCTGTCGGAATTTGTCTAACTTCAACTTCCAGACATTGGATCACGTTATACCTTTCTCTGCCAGACTGAAGAGCCCATTATTTTAAATATTTGTTCTACATATAGATACTTGTAGACTGTAATCAAGTCACCCTTAACAATCTCTTTGTAAAGCTAAATAGATCGAGTTCTTTGACTCTGTCATTATAAGGCAGGTTTTCTAATCCTTTAATCATTCTTATGGCTCTTCTCTGAACCCTCTCCAACTGATCAACATCCTTCTTGAATTGTGGGCACCAGAACTGGACACATCACTTCAGCAGTGGTTGCAGCAGTGCCAAATATAGAGGTTGCTCCCAGGATGCAGGGAAAGAGTGGAGGTAAAGGAGGGGGAAAACGAAAGCGTGAGAAACCAAGATAGAGAAAAGGAAGAGGAGAAGGTGAGAAAGAAGGAAGAAAGGAATATAAGGGAAGGAGGGAGAGGAAGAAATATTGGAATGAAGGAACAGAAAAGAAAAAGAGAAGGAGAACAAAGCACAAGTGATACAGTGGAGCAAGGGAATAGAATTTAAATGTTGCAATAGAGGAGCCGGCAGCAGTTAATGATGCATACTTCATCCTTGGGGAGTGGGAGGCATCCCATCAATGCACATTGTCATCAGTTTGTTTCTTCAAACACAATCCCGAATGAGCAGTTCCCATTCAGTTCAGGAAGAGGCATGGTGATAACGCATGGGCAGAGTGTCAGCACCCATGACGGGGAGGGTCAGGCCTAGGGGTCAGAGCCATGGCAGTTGGGAGCCAGAGATCCGAGCTGGAATCAGGCGTCCAGAGCCGGGTTGTTACAAGGCAAGAGTAGGGCTGGGAACAGGGCCGGAGCAGGTGCAAGAGCAAGGCTGGAGCACTGGGGTCGTGGACTGCACATGCCAGTCCATTGGGGATGGGTTTGTCCCACGACAGCAGCTGCAGGTGGGAGAAGTGCTGCATGGGGACTTGGCAGGGAGCCCATCTGGGATGGGGCTCATTGCCTGGATGCACCCAGGAAGCACCAGGCCTGCTGGGGTACACTGTAATGAGAGTGGCTCAGAGACATAAGGGGCAGAGATGCTTAGAGAAGGTGCCATTTCTACAGTATTTGGGGCTTTCAGCCCCTCACTGGAACTTGGTGGGGTTTTGGTTGCCTTATCCCAGTGCCAGCAGTAAGGGGAAGGGGCAAAGAGGAGCCAGGACCCTGAGACTGACAGGTCCCCAGGGCCAATGGGGAGAGGCCAGGGCACTAATTCAGCTGAATTGACAGACCAGGCAGGCCAATGAAGGATTTGGAAGCCCACAGCTCATTCTTGGGGGCTTCCAGGCCAGAGTCAGGCAGAGCTAGGGGATGGGGGTACAGCAAGCCAAGCCAGCAGCACAACAGAGCGATGGTGGTGGGGTGACTCTCCCACTGTCGCAGCAGAGTGGTGTGCTAGTTGAGAGGGAGGGAGAGAGACGTGGCCTTTCCTCAACAGGTTCTGGTGCACAGAGCCCATACGCTTCCTGGGCAGTGCACCAGCAGCACCGCAGCAGCACATCCAGGTCCAGGAAGAAGACACTGGACTCAGAAATTTGTTGTAAATGTACAGTTTATTGCACTTCAGAGTCTGCTGCACTGAACCATACCCATGCCGCTTCCTCACTGTGCTGATGCTGTGATGGGTCCTTTAATGAGCAGAGAAATTGTTCTGGTGTAAATACGTTATATTTATGTTTAAGGGAATTGCTGTGATCATGGGTTAAAAGGGTAACAGGTAAGTTAGGAATATCCTGGAGTCAGGGCACCCTTGTCCCTGCCCCTAGTTGCCTGTGGAAAGATAAACACCCAGGAACCCCTGGGCTCAGTCCTTCCTGCGTGGTATGAGTCCTTCTCATGCAGGGCTGGAGGGAAAGTCAAGGTGGACAGTACCAGGGTGTAGTGAATCGGGGCATAGACTCAGAACCTTTTGTCACTCGGTTCAGCTGAGGTACTGTGTACATAGAGAAATTCCCCTTCTGTGGTGAGATAAACCTCCTGCCTATGGTAAGAGCAGGGAATGGGCTCCGTAATCAAGGGACCTCTGACCACAACCAGGACAGACCAAGTGACTTCCCAATCCAGCAAGGTGTTCTCACGGACAAGAGGAGATCAGTGAAGTACACTGGCAGCTAAGTGAAATAACTTATGGTACTTCAGAGGAAATCAAGGAAGGTTTTTAGACCAGGATTGATATGTTGGGCATTTGCCGTGAGACCAGTTCTAGCAATAAGATGATTGAGAATTCCAAGAAATAATAAATTGCAGCAAACCAGCTTTGGAAAATAGCAATGTATAAGTCCCTCTCACTAATCAACAACCTCAGCCTAGGGACTTTCCCTCCTAGGTGATAAAACAATGCTTCAATAATAGATCAAAAATGCATCTATATATTCATCGTTGACAGTAAAACATGTACCAGGCACAGACTGCTCCTACTGGAGGGAATGGATAATGATTTGCCAAATGGAATCACAATGGCTCAAACATCACCCAACAACAGCTGAGAGTCAATCTTTTCTACCAAATCTTTTCTACCAATGGCTCTATTTTATGACGTCAAATGACAGCTAGTGCACAAGGTTTTGGAAGTCAACAGTTAAAATTGAATCTGCAGTTAGTGTAACTGGATGTACAGCATCAGATTCCCCCCAGTCTGATTGAGCTCATGGATATGTGGGATCAGACTGTCCATTTCTGCCCATTGACATGGTGTTTGAAGTGGTGTTATAGCCATGCTGGCTGCAGGATATTAGACACTCAAGTGTGCAGCATGGTCTCATGCTCAGAGCATTTGTTGGAAAGCCAGGGGACCTGAGTTTTAGCCCTGGCTTTGCCACTGCCACACAATCTGATCTTGGGCAAGTCTCTGTACCTCAGTTTCTCTAAAAGCAACAGGACAGAAGTGCTGTCCCTTGTGAGAACATGCCCTATGGTATCTCCAGGCTCCCTCCCTGTGTGTTTGGACCTGCCTTCTGCAGTCATGGGTCTGTAGATATCTCCATATTCAGACCTTGCACATGGAACTCCACAGAAATGCCTGGGTATGTCAGCCTCTGGGTAGATATGCAGAACAAACTTCCAGGGAATGGCTGGTGCAAAGCCAGAAAACCAACAAATACAAATGGGTGCTTCAAATGGTACCAAACTTTGAAATGCTGAAGCAAATGCTAAGGTCAGTGCAGTTCCTGGTACCCCTTTACAACAGAACAGGCCAGCAAAGCAAGCTGGGCTGAGACAGGAAAGAGGAGAATTTTGAGTCACCTTGAATTGCTGCAGGAGTCTACACCTAGAATTTAGCTACATCACTGAGGCTGTGAAAAATTTCACACCCTATGCAACATAGTTATGTTGACTTAGTGTAGATGTGGCTAGGTTGATGGAAGAACCCTTCCGTCAACACACCTACTGCCTCTCAGACAGGTGGACTACCTACATTGATGGAAACATCCCTTCTGTTGGTGTAGGAAGTGTCTACGCTGTGCTGCTGTAGCAGCTGCATTATAGACCTTTCCTTGGTTAGACCAGGAGATACAGATGGCACAGCCAGGTGCGCTGCAGCAGTGGAGAATTTGCGTTGTTTGCTATTTGGTGGTGTTGAGTTCTGTGCATTTGCTCCTTTGGAGACAAATTCGTGGAGTTTCTTTCTGGGCTTCAGTGGTGCTGCTTCTTGATGCGTCCATATGCAAAACCTGGAATACATTTTTGTGTAATTGAATCTAAACTCTGATGTAATGTGTTGCTGTTTGACTTGATTATGCTTGGCTTTGCTTTGTGTAATTTGATCTCTTTGATTGTGTTCTTATGAAGTGCCACGCGAGACACAAATATTGCCACATACTCATTCATGGGGGAAAGAAATTTAACTTCAGTAACCCTGCAGGTACTGGATATTTTAGTCCCAGACAGATCTCTGCCAAGTTTACCCCATTCGGAGAACAAATATAATTAACCCTTCAAAGAATTCACAGTGCAATACGTTAGCAAACACCTTCACTGCAAGTACAGGCAAATGTGTGTGTTGGGAGAGAGGTGCAGTGAAATTAAGTCAAACATTTCATAGGTCTTCTGTCCAACTCTACCTTCTGCAAGGTTCCTCCAAAATGACACAACTCCTTCCCCTTTCTCCCAGTGCCAGCACCATCCTCCCAACAGAATTTGGGCTTCCTGAACCCCTCTCCCTCAACAGGTCCTAAAACTCCTTTGACAACATCCAAGAACTCCCACCCTTTTTCTGCAAGTGTCTGGAGTGGACGAAATAGTTTGTAACAGAATTTATTTGCTGCATTTCTCCTCTTGTCCATGAGCAGAGCCTGCTGCTCTTCTTTCTCCCTTGTCATGCTGTATCTGAGGGCTTGTCTTCACTTCTATTTTTAGCAAGGGTTAGGCCAGAAGAGATGGGGTCAGGGTGGAAGCGGGGTTAGGGATGAAAGGGTCAAGGAAGAGGAGGCTGGGCAAAGGTGGGAGGCAGGGTCAGGGATGGAAAAAGGCAGTTCAGAATGAGGAGAGAAACTTAACAAACCTTTTATGAGTTGGTGGGGCCCCTGGGTCCTTTGGTGCAGATTCAGCCTGGTTCTTATTTCTTCTGACCCAGTTCCCCATCCCCACTAGATTTAAGGAAAAGGGAAACAACAGCCATATGCACACGAAAAAGTCCCTTTTATTGGCAGATGTGGCTGTGACTCTTGTAACTCCGGCAGGCTGTTCTTGAGGATAAGTACAGGCCCATGCTATGAACAGATAGGGCAGGTCAGGGACTAGTCCCAGGATCTAATTCACCCCCATCCCCTCAAATCCCCTGCTGTTCAAGGGAGATTTTCATCTATTTCTGTGCTTCTTTACAAGTCTCACCTTTGCCACAAAGGTCGTCTGGGACCTCATCATCTGTGTCTCCAATTGTGCAGGAAAGAGGCTTATATGCATTTGAAGCTGTAGTGAAAAAAACCTGTCTCCCTTCCCATTGAACAGACCCCAGCCGGGCTTGCCGCAGAGCTGTCACAGTCACACTTCATCCTCTTCTTTGGGGCACACCTGTGGCTGCAAGCAATCAGTAGCATGCAAGGGCCTGTTTGGTTCAGAACTGCCCCATATGTTGATCCTTGCTAGGGATTTTCTGTGTAATTTTTACGAGTCCTTGCAGCACTGTGATTATTATTGCCATGTATTACGTATAATGCCTGGAGGCCCCAGTAGCAACAGGGCCACATTGTGCTGGGAGCTGTACAAACATACAGAAGAGAACATCTCCCCCAGAGAGTTTAGAACTGATATAAGGGCTTTGCTTGACAGGTGAGCGTGGAACACAATGAGGGCGGAAGGGGCAGACAAGAATAAGAGCAACAGGAACACCAGGTTGTACAATTTGCAGACTACATTGTAGGTTGCCTGGTGTTTTGTTGTTGTTCACTTTAAATAAACAAGACAAGTCAGCAGGCATTCAGGTGGCAGCATTCAATGGGCGATGCATGTTTGCTTTTATAAAGATTTAAGCATTTTAAAATCTTTCTATTTGGACGTACATATGCAAAGGAGCCTTTCCCCTAGAAGAGCATAAGTGGGTAAGCAATAACTAGTTCATTTATAAAAGCTGCCCAGTACCCATGAACTGGTATGCCAAGTTTGGCAAAGGATCTTGTCATGGTCAGAATTGGATGGGCAGCTGTCACTCGGGCTGTCTACATAGCACAGGAAAACCCACGGCAGGCCTATGCCAGCTAACTCAGGCTGCGAGGCTGCTTCGCTGCAGAGACTTCCAGGCGTGAGCTGGTGTCCAGGCTCTAGGACCCTGTGAGGTGGGAGGGTCCCAGAGCGTGGCTCCAGTCTGAGCCCCACGAGCCTGTGTCGGCTGGCACAGGCCCGCTGTGGGTTTTTCTTTGCTGTGTAGACACATCCTGAGTCTAGTGAATGTTGTTACATTTGTCATTTAAGGACAATCCAGAGGTTCATCGATCAGAGTTCCACACAACTTCTTGGGTCTCTCACATCATGACAATTTTGCACTATGATGTCACTAAGTGATGCTGTGACATCAAGAGACAGTAACCCAATGTCATCCTTTAACAGCTGTTGCCAACTTGCTATTATAACTGTGGTATAGCAAGGGCAGAGGGCAGTAGGAAAGTTCTTCTGTTTGAGAACCAGGAGAGGAAAGGCCCTTCCCCAAGCCTAAGGGGAGGAGCCACCCAACCTGGGACTCAACAGATTAGGGGGGACAACCAATGAGAAAACAGGACCATGGGGGTCACAGGTTTAAATGAAGGGAACCAGAATGGGACACTGAACAGAGAACCCCGGACAGTGCCCACTGGCCCCGGAAGGCGTCGAGGGAGCCAGCAGATGCTGCCCAGAGGAACTCTGCCGGATGCGCGAATGCATGGAGGCATGGAAATAGGCCTCACAGTCGCAGAGCACCTCCTCAGCCAACCTCCTCTCCCTGGTCTTGTAGATGGCCCCTTTGGCCAGGGCTAGGAGGAGGTTGATGAGGTGGTCCCATGACTTCATGAGGCTCTGGAGGGGGTGTGCATAGATAAAACAGGTGAGGGGAAAAGTGCAGCCAGAACCTCAACAGGAGGTTCTAGAGGAGCCAGAAAAGGGGCTGCAGCCTGGCACACTCCCCGTAGGTGTGCGCCAGGGTCTCCGTCATGCCGCAGAAGGGGCAGGTGTCGGGGTGGGAGGTGAACCGCGCCAGGTACATGCCCGTGCTCATGACTCCGTGAAGGAGCCACCAGCTGATGTCCCCAGAGGGCCACGGGGTTAAGGTGGAATAGAGGCTGGCCCAGCGGGGGTCCTTGCCCTCCACAGGTGCATTTGTGTGCCATTTTGTGTCTGGGCGGGACACACGGGCGAGTAGGAAAAGTTCTGGAAAGGGTGGAATGTAAGTTCTAGAATGATCTGGGCTATATTCTCTGTAGACTAGCCAGAGTCATTAGAGGGTAATTAGGGTCAGCTGACACCAATTAAGGCCCCAGCCAGGTGCCTGATAAAAACCCTCTACTCCTGAGAGACAGTGCATGAGCTGGAGGAGTTTTTGTGCAGTGCTACTGAGCAGAAGAGTGGTGTGTGGAGTTGTAAAGAGAAGCCGAACAGAGTACAGCGGTGTGTGGGAGAGAGGTGGAGTCCTGGGGAAGGTACTGGGCACAAGAAGCCAGAAGGTCAGAGCCAGGAAAAAATAGCCCAGGGGAAGTCTGCAGCTGCAAGTACGGTGCCAGCAGCACATAGCTGCTACTCATAGGGTCCCTGGGCTGGGACCCGGAGGACCAGGCGGGCCCGGGTCCCTACCCCCGTCCCTGGGGAGACGGGGTAACTGGCAACGCCCTGGTCCACTACAAGAGGCAAAAGTGCGAGACCCAAAAGGGAGAAGCTGGCCGTTTGCCACATAACATAAGAAACCTTAGTGGAGGCTTTTTAAGTAAAAGTAAACACTTTATTTACCTTGCTGCTGAGAACTGTACAAACAGGCATTTCTAGCTTTCTTTCCTACCCGACTCCAAGTGCCACAGCAATGGGTTTTTTCTGATAGGGCTCACTACACAGGGATTCTCCCCATATAACACAATGGGTAACTTTGGCAAAGTTCCTACTATTGTTACAGCTCTCTTTTTACCATTTAACTAGATTTCAACTTTATACTTAATTGCATCAACTTAATGTAGCATTCATAACTCTAATCTGAACCCTTACAGAGTCGAGAACAGTTAGTTTCTCTAGCTAGCAGGTTTTCTTATCACTCTGACTTCAGAGGAGTATCATCCTCCCGTTTCTCCTGCATTCAAATTGACCACTTAAGACTCAATAGATTCAGTAGCCTGATCTGGTATTGCCTGCATTTCTGAGCTTGATGTTGACAGAGTTTCTGGTTCTTCTGTAGGCATCTCCTTCCTCTGTTTTAGCAAGATAAGATGTTGGAGTACTGCATTGGTCAGCCACTTCTGCAGGTTTCCATGCTCCTTTTTGACAAACACAAACAAACTCTCAATTTTCCAGTGGTGATAAAGGTTTTGCACCTTTGTCAAAGAAATATTTCTGCTTTGCTTGTCTCAGTTTTAGGTTAGTTTGTATCTCACCTTGTACCAGCTTGGGTTGCAACAGCTGTGATGAAGTTGGCAATCTGGTATCTTAGACTTAAGGAGTTGAGCAGGTGATCCTGTATTTTCCACAGGTGCATTCCAGTAGTCCAATAGGCTAAGACTGATATGTGTATCCAAGCTTGATGGGTTTTTTCTAAAGAATCCTTTTTACAATTTAGCAAGGCTTTTGATACAGTCTCCCCCAGTATTCTTATCAGCAAGTTAAAGAAGTATGGGTTGGATGAATGGACTATAAAATGGATAGAAAACTGGCTAGAGCATAGGGCTCAACGAGTAGTGATTAATGGCTCCATGTCTAGCTGACAGCTGGTCACAAGTGGAGTGCCCCGGGGTCGGTCCTGGGGCCGGTTTTGTTCAACATCTTCATTAATGATCTGGAGGATGGGGTAGATTGCACCCTCAGCAAATTTGCAGATGACACTAAGCTAGGAGGAGTGGTAGATACCCTGGAAGGTAGGCTTTGGATTCAGAAGAACCTAAACAAATTGGAGGATTGGGCCAAAAGAAATCTGATGAGGTTCAGCAAGGACAAGTGCAGAATCCTGCACTTAGGATGGAAGAATCCCATGCACAGCTACAGACTGGGGACCAACGAGGTAGACAGCAGTTCTGCAGAAAAGGACCTCGGGGTAACATTGGATAAGAAGCTGGATAGGAGTCAGCAGTGTGCCCTGGTTGCCAAGCAGGCTAATAGCATATTGGGCTGCATTAGTAAGAGCATTGCCAGCAGATCGCAGGAAGTGATTATTCCCCTCTATTTGGCATTGGTGAGGCCGCATTTGGAGTATTGTGTCCAGTTTTGGGGCCCCCACTACAAAAAGGATGTGGAGAAGTTGGAGAGAGTTCAGCAGAGGGCAACAAAAATGATTAGAGGGCTGGAGCACAAGACTTGTGAGGAGAGGCTGAGGGAACTAGGTTAGTTTAGTCTGCAGAAGAGAAGAATGAGGAGGGATTTGATAGCAGCCTTTAACTACCTGAAAGGGGGTTCCAGGGAGGATGGAGCTAGGCTGTTCTCAGTGGTGGCAGATGACAGAACAAGGAGCAACGGTTTCAAGTTGCAGTGGGGGCGGTCTAGGATGGATATTAGGAGAAAGTTTTTCCCTAGGAGGGTGGTGAAGCATTGGAATGGGTTACCTGGGGAGGTGGTGGAATCTCCATCTTTAGAGGTTTTTAAGCTGCAGTTTGACAAAATCCTTGCTGCGATTATTTATCTGAGGTTAGTCCTGCTTTGAGCAGGGGGTTGGACTAGATACCTCCTGAGGTCCCTTCCAACTCTAATATTCTATGATTCTATGAATTTGAACTGGTCTCTCAGTGTCACCGGCCACCCTCTCCGGCCGGGTAGCTGCGGCCTTCCCTCGGGTTCCAACTCCGGGGGATGCCGCAGCGCCTTTGCAAATGGGGAATAGCTACTAGTCCTGTGCGGGTTTCTGCCCGCAAGCAGTCTGGTTCCCGGCCCTCAGGTAGGGCAGGCGGGTGAGCCGTCTAACACTCCTGACTCACTGGAGGGGGTTGAGGCAAGCAGTCGCCCAGCCGTACAGGAGGATTCTTCCTCCGGGGGCAGCTAGGGAGAGGGACGCAGGCCCACCTGTCTCCCCCACTGTGTCCCAGCCCAGGGTCCCAGCAGTGGCACATGTGTTGCCACTGAGTCAGCGGGGTTCCTGCTACAACATGCCGTCGGGGCCGGGTCCCTAACTCAGCCATGGTGTCTGGCTGTCCCTGGGCCAGTTCCTCCCCAAGTTCCCACGTACCTGCTTCCCCCGGGCCATAGGGGTACTCGGCCCACAGCTGGCTCACCAGTCCCTCCTCATCGGTGGGTGGTAGGGTGGGGAGGTCCTCCGCGAGGGGCAGCTCCTCTAAGTCACAGGATTCGTGGGGGCTCTCAGCGTCTGGTAGCTCGTCGAGGTTGGATCCAGCTTCTGGGGGGGTCAGCGGCAGGCAGCTCATCTAGGTCCAGCCTGGCCTCCGGAGGGGCCTCCCACTGGGGCTGTTCGGGCTCCTTGGCCCAGTCTTGGGGGTCTAGTAGCTCAGGCCAATCCCTGGGGTCCGTGGGCCGGGTCCAGTCGCCCGGCCCCAGAGGCCCTATCCACTCCTGTACCGGGGGAGGTCAGGAAGCCAGCGGGGCTGCTGTCTGGAGTGGCGGGTGTCCCTCGCCTTTGCCAGGCTCCAGCCGGGCCTGGGCCCCTGGCAGCAGGGCAACACATCTGTCTCCCACAGCTGTCTTCCCCCTACTGAGGTCTGTGGCCTGGCCTTTATAGTGCCCCTTCCTGCAGGGGCTCCGCCCCTCCACTGCTGGTTGGTCAGTCCGGGTGGCCCTATCACAGTCCGGCCTGGCGGTTGCTGGGCAGACTGGCCGGCTGGCCCTATCATGGCCCGACCACCCTGTTGCCGGGCAGACTTGCCTACCGGGGCATCTCTCCGGCCAGCTAGCTGCGGCCTTCCCTCAGGTCCCAACCCCGGGAAATGACGCAGCGCCTTCTTACACTTAGCCATTCCATTTGATTGTGGGGACAACAGACTTGATATTTTGTGAATAAAGTCCCATTGCTTTGCAAAAATTTAAAGTCTCTGGAGTAAAATTGTGATTTATTGTCACTAGTGAGTTCTTCAAGTATGGCACATTTTGCAAATATAGACTTGCATTGTCTGACGACAGACACTTTTGTGGTGTGCTGAAGCAAGCAGATTTCTAAGTATTTCAAATAACAATGAACCATAATAAGATCATCTGCTCTTTGAAACAGGTTCATGACAAGTTTCTTCCAAAGTCTGTTTGGGACGTCATGTGGTAGCATTGGTTGCATTTGATTTTTGTTTCTGAAGGTTTGGTATGTGTTGCAAAACTGTACCATGACCTCAATTTGACTATATGTGCCTGGCCAATAGATAGCATCTCAAGTTCTTCTTTTATATAGCACTGTTTCCAGACGTTACTCGTGAATAAAATCCAGGAATTCTTCTCTGGGACTTTCTGGGACTATGATTTTGTTACTTTTAAAGTCAAGCCCATCCTGCACACTTAGTTTCTCTATATATAATCAATAAGCATAGATATACTCTGGTACTTCAGATCTCGTCTGGCCATCCTTGCAAAATAGTTTGTCTCAAGGTGTGCAGGACAACATCATTTGCAGTAGCTGCTTGAAATTCCCTCAATTTCTGTTCTGAAATAGGCAAATAAGACATCACAAGATAGAATCGTAGGACCGGAAGGGAACTCGAGGGATCATCTAGTCCAGTCTCCTGCTCTCAGGGCAGGATTAAGTATTGTGTGAACCATCCCTGACAGATGTTTGTCTAACTTGCTCTTAAAAAGCTCCAATTCCACAACCTCCCTAGGCAATTTATTCCTGTACTTAACTACCCTGACAGTTAGGAAGCTTTTCCTAATGTCCAACCTAAACTGTCCTTACTGCAATTTGGGCCCATTGCTTTTTGTCCTATCTTCAAAGTTAAAGAGAACAATTTACCTTACTCCTCCTTGTAACAGCCTTGTATGTACTTTAAAACCATTATCATGACTCCTCTCAGTCTTCTCTTCTCCAGTCTTAACAACCTAATATTTTCAATCTGTCCTCATAGGTCATGTTATCTAGACCTTTAATCGTTTTTTGTTGCTCTTCTCTGGACTTTCTCCAATTTGTCCACATCTTTCCTGAAATGTGGCACCCAGAACTGGACACAGTACTCCAGATGAGGCCTAAGCAGTGCAGAATAGAGTGGAAGAATTAATTCTTGTGTCTTGCTTACAATACTCCTGCTAACACATCCCAGAATGAGTTTTGCTTTTTTTGCTAGTTTTACGCTGTTGACTCATATTTAGCTTGTGGTCCATTATGACTCCCAGATCCCTTTCTGCAGGACTCCTTCCTAGGCAGTCAGTTCCCATTTTGTATGTGTGCAACTGATTGTTCCTTCCTAAGTGGAGTACTTTGCATTTGTCCTGATTGAATAGCATCCTATTTACTTCAGACCATTTCTCCAGTTTGTCCAGATAATTTTGAGTTTTAATCCTATCCTGCAATGCACTTGCAACCCCTCCCAGCTTGGTTCATCTGCAAACTTTATATGTGTATTGCAAGTTTATAAAATATGTTGCAACATAAGCTTCCTCTGAGCTTACTCCTTCCCCATACATGTATGCTGTGGATAAAGCATCAGTATTTGCTAACTCTTCCCTGGTCTGCATTCAACTTCCAATCAATATTCCAGAGCATTAGCAACCACCCTTGAATCTTTGTACTTCAGCATGGAGGCCCTTGTAAGTAGTTCTTTCAAATATTCATATGACACTTTGTGTTTTGGAATCCAGATGAATTTGACATCTTTTCCCAACAGTTGTCTTGAAGGAGATATTACTGTTGACATTTGTAAGATACATTTATCAAGGTAAGTAACCATTCCAATTGCAATTCAGTCTTGTTGGTCAGTGTGGCTATTTTAGTTATTGCAGCTATTTTTGAATTGTCAGGCTTGAGACCTTCTTTTGTCAAGTGTGATGCCCCAAATAGTTTATCTCTGTCAGAGCCAATTTGCATTTGCTTCTGTACAGTCATAGGTTTCTTTCATGACAGTTGTCTAGAACTTTCTTGAGATTTTTATGGTGTGCTTACCTGGCAGGCACCCTAGCCCTTCAAAAACATCCTTGTATTCTTTAAATGTATCCCGTCATCTTTGGTTCTTCCTCTACCATACTAACTCTACCCTAAGTTTAAACTTGTCACAGTCAGTAAGCCCAGTATGGCTTGTGAGCCAATTCCTCTACTGTAATTCCAGCAATGCTTTTTTATCCTGATACTGACGGTCCAAGTTACATTTATCACATACTTGCAGTTTTTCCTCAGAGCAGGATGTCTGCTGGATAGTTGAGCTGCAAAGTGGTTTGACCCTTAAAGTATTGTATAACTATACATAGGCCAGTGATTAGAGGCAATTGAGTCACCTGTTCCAGCTGTGTGTGGGACCCAGGGTTAGCCTGTGGGAAACTAGAGAAGTGTGCTGCTTGCCTGGAGGTAGAATTCAGGATGAGACAGAGAGACTGCTGAGACCCATCAAACTCTCAGACCGCTATCCCTTCCTACCTCTCCATCGGGCACCAATGACACTGCCAAGAATGACCTTGTGCGGATCACCGGAGACCGTGGCTCTGGGAAGAAGGATAAAGGAGTTTGAAGTGCATCAATCCTTCCAGCTGAAGGAAAAGGCCCAGGTAGGGACCATCAAATTGTGGAAATAAATGTGTGGTTATGGAGATGGTGTCAGAGAGAGGGCTTTAGATTCTTTAACCATAGGATGTTGATCCAAGAAGGATTGCTAGGAAGAGATGGGATCCACCAAACGCACAGAGGGAAGAGAAACTTTGCAGGCAGGCAGGCTAACCTAGTGAGGAGGGTTTTAAACTAGGTTCGCCGGGGGATGGAGACCTAAGTCTTGAGCTAAGTGGGGAAGTGGGATACCAGGAGGAAGTACAAAGAGGAGGGTGCAACAGGAGAGGCCTCCTGATTCATCGTGAGAAAGTAGGGCAATCGGCTAGTTATCTTAGTGCCAGTACACGAATGCAAGAAGCCTGGAAAACAAGTGGGAAAAACGGAAAGTCCTGGCCAGTCAAGGAACTATGATGTGATTGGAATACCAGAGACTTGGTAGGGTAACTCACATGACTGGAGCACTGTCATGGGTGGGTATAAACTGTTCAGGAAGGACAGGCAGGGGAGAAAAGGTGGAGGAGTTGCACTATATGTAAGAGAGCACTATGATTGCTCTGAGCTCCAGTGTGAAACGAGATACGCCAGTTGAGAGCCTCTGGGTTACGTTTAGAGGTGAGAGCAATAATGGTGATGTCATGGTGAGTGTCTGCTATAGACCACCAGACCAGAAGGATGAGGTAAAGTGGCTTTCTTCAGACAATTAACGGAAGTTTCCAGATCCCAGGCCCTGGCTCTCATGGGGGATTTCCATCACCCTGACATCTGCTGGGAGAGCAGTACGGCAGTGCACTGACAATCCAGAAAAGTTTTGGAGAATGTTGGGAACAACTTCCTGGTGTAAGTGCTAGAGAAACCAAATAGGGGCCATGCTCCTCTTGACGTGCTGCTCACAAACCGGGAAGAATGGGTAGGGGAAATAGAGGTGGGTGGTAACCTGGGCAGCAGTGACCATGAGATGGTCGAGTTCAGGATCCTGACAAAAGGAAGGAAGGAGAACAGCAGGATATGGAAACTGGACTTGAGGAAAGCAGACATTGACTGCCTCAGAGAACTGATGGGCAGGATCCCCTGGGAGGCTAATATGAGGGGGAAAGAAGTCCAGGAGAGCTGTCTGTATTTTAAAGAAACTTTAAAATACAGACAGGGCAGAGGAACAAACCATCGTGATGTGCAGAAAGAATAGCAAATATGGCAGGTGACCAGCTTGGCTTAACAAAAATCTTCAGTGATCTTAAACACAAAAAAGAAGCTTACAAGAAGTGGAAGCTTGGTCAGATGACTAGGTAAGAGTATAAAAATACTGCTCGAACATGCAGGAATGAAATCAGGAAGGCCAAAGTGCAATTGGAGTTGCAGCTAGCAAGGGATGTGAAGGGTAACAAGAAGGGTTTCTACAGGTATGTTAGTAACAAGAAGGTGGACAGGGAAAATGTGGGCCCCTTACTGAATGGGGGAGGCAACCTAGTGACAGGTGATAGGGAAAAAGCTGAAGTACTCAATGCTTTTTTTGCGTCCGTTTTCACAGACAAGGTCAGTCCCGGGCTACTGCACAGGCCAGTACAGAATGGGGAGCAGGTGAGCAGCCCTCAGTGCTGAAAGAACAGGTGCAGGACTATTTAGAAAAGCTGGACATGTACAAGTTCATGGGGCTGGATGTAATGCATCCAAGGGTGCTGACAGATTGCTGATGTGATTGTAGAGCCATTGGCCATTATCTTTGAAAACTCGCGGTGATTGGTGGAGGACCTGGGTGATTGGAAAAAGGCAGATATAGTGCCCATCTTTAAAAAAGAGAAGAAGGAGGATCCGGAAACCTACAGACTGTTCAGCCTCACCTCAGTCCCTGGAAAAATCATGGAGCAGGTCCTCAAGAAATCCATTTTGAACACCTTGGAGGAGAGGAACATAATCAGGAACAATCAGCAAGGATTCACCAGAGGCAAGTCATGCCTGACTAACCTGATTGCCTTCTATGATGAGTTGACTGGCTCTGTGGATGTGGGGAAAGCGGTGGATGAAACATACCTTTATTTTAGCAAAGCTTTTGATACGGTCTTGTACAGTATTCTTGCCAGCAAGTTAAAGAAGTATAGGTTGGATGAATAGACTATAAGACGGCTGATCATCAGGCTCAATGAGTAGTGATCAACAGCTCAATTCTAGTTGGCAGCCAGTATCAAGCAGAGTGCTCCAGAGGTCAGTCCTGTGGCCAGTTTTGTTCATCATCTTCATTACTGATCTGGAGGATGGTGTAGATTGCACCCTCAGCAAGTTTGCAGATGACACTAAGCTAGGGGAGTGGTAGATACACTGGAGAGTAGGGATAGGAATGGTAGATAAGCTGGGGGGCAGGGATAGGATACAGAAGGACCTAAACAAATTGGAGGATTGGGCCAAAAGAAATCTGATGAATTTCAACAAGGACAAGTGCAGAGTCCTGCACTTAGGACGGAAGAATCCCATGCACAGCTACAGACTGGGAACTGACTGGCTAAGCAGCAGTTCTGCAGAAAAGGACCTGGGGGTTACAATGGAGAAGAAGCTGTATATGAATCAGCAGTGTGCTCTTTTTGCCAAGCAGGCTAATAGCATATTGGGCTGCATTAGTAAGAGCATTGCCAGCAGATTGATGGAAGTGATTATTTCCCTCTAATTGGAACTGGTGAGGCCTCATTTGGAGTATTGTGTCCGGTTTTGGGCCCCCCACTACCAAAAGGATGTGGACGAACTGGAGAGAGTCCAGCGGAGGGCAACGAAAATGATTAGGGGGCTGGAGCACATGACTTATGAGGAGAGGCTGAGGGAACTGGGCTTGTTTAGTCTGTGGAAGAGAAGAATGAGGGGGGATTTGATAGTAGTCTTCAATTAGCTGAAGGGGGGTTCCAAAGAAAATGGAGCTAGGCTGTTCTCAGTGGTGGCAGATGACAGAACAAGGAGCAATGGTCTCAAGTTGCAGTGGGGGAGGTCTAGGTTGGACATTAGGAAAAAGTTTTTCCCTAGAAGGGTGGTAAAGCACTGGAATGGGTTACCTAGGGAAGTGGTGGAATCTCCATCCTTAGAGGATCAAAGCCCTGGCTGGGATGGTTTAGTCGGGGTTGGTCCTACTTTGAGCAGGGGGTTGGACTAGATGACCTTCTGAGCTCCCTTCCAACCCTGATCTTCTATGACTCTGTTATTCTAATGGTCTAATCTGTGTTAGAACACCTCTGCTCCCAACAAATCCCAGGTGTGCAGGCTTTGTCTATAGATGTTCACTAAGCTGGCGATTGCCATATGAGTCTCATCCATGGAAAGTCATGCTTTGTTGAGATTGTTCATTACTGATATTAGACTTTGTTTCCTCCAGGGATGCAACCTGCAATTTAAAGAGAAAGCAGCCCTGCTCAGTCACTCTCTGTGTTGTAATCTGGATGTATATTTAGTTAAATACAGGCCGGCCCTAGTGTGATAATGGGCTATGTGACGTACACTCTATACAGTTGGAGCCATTCAGCAACAGGGATCAAGGAAAACGCAGCAGCACAAGCAAACTGAGGAAAGAAAAACAACAGCAGGAAATGGATGGAGCCATGATTCTTTGTGTTGGAAAATCAATAAGTCAGTGGGTCTTGCACTCCATTCAGCATGCGTATCCTACTTATTAATCCAAGGGGTGCCAGGCAGCTAATGGAGTGGGTGGTGCAGCAGGGAGATACAAATGCTGCTAGATTCTGTAAACATCAAAACACAGAGAGCACTGAAAATACTGGTTTGATGACATTTCCTGACCTGCTAGGCATCCTTCTTCCTAAAAGCTCAGAAGAGATTCGTCGAGCACTGTGCGTCTAACTGCACTGAGCAAGCAGGAGCTGCTAATACTCACGGGGTGGGGGTGGTGAACAAGGACCTCGTGCACAGAACACAGAAAAGTGAATGAGAGCTGTTGGTGCTCAGCATTATTGGAAATCAGGCACTTACTTAAACACCTAGATATTGCTTAGGGGCAGGGCTTAAATTCAGCCTGAGCTGTCCAGAATGGAGCTCTGATAAATATTTTCAAACCCCCTGGAGGTTTTTTTTGCATGGTTGGTGGTGAGGGATGGGGGAGCCAGGAAATACTCCATAAGAATTTAAGCCCTGCTTAGAAGGACTCTTAATTTAGACGCCCATTTTGGCAAAATTTGGCTTGAGTATTCAAGAGCTGTGATTAATCCAGTGGATTCCAAGACCATGCTATGTGCTGTAGCACTTCGGTGTAGATGCCCACTACAGCAACAAGGAGGGTTCTCCCACCTCTGCAGTTAATCCACCTCGCTGAGAGGTGGTGGTTAGGTTGACGGAAAAATTCTTCCATCAACCTAGTGTTCTGTACACTGGGGATTAGGTCAGCATAGCTACACACCTCTCAGGGGTGTGGATTTCATGTCCCTGAGAGCAATAGTTATGCTGATGTAAGTTTTCAGTATGGACCACCCCTTAATGACTATGGGCCATATGTCCACAATAACTGGAGACATTAAGGTCTTGGCAAGATCCCCAGAGTGTTTTCGTCTTCCTACCAACATCATCTCAGTCTTGCCTGGGGTAAGTTTGAGCCAGCTGCTTTTCATCCATGATTTCATGATTGCCAATATTTATGTCTCCCAGCCCCAAGTACTGGTGACATTAAGAAGGAGTCTCTTTTTACTTGCCATTTTTTATTGTAGAAAGTGTTCCTTTAAGCTTCTTACAAGCAGATTTTTGCAAGGTGAAAGCTGATATTTCGGTATGATTTCCTACTAAACTCTCAGTTGAAATGTATGTCTTATGACTTCAGTGAGGCTAGATGTTTTTTGTTGTCTCTACTCAATTTGTGGTAAAGATAATTTAGGAAATGCAGTTGACTCCAGTGACAATTTAACTGGGAAGTCTCTTCTTTTTCCCAGGCAGCATTACTATAGTCTGCATTTTGATTTGGAGATCAAGCGTTCTTACGGATATAAGAGTACTTGATGGTTATTTCTAGAATGAGCAACTGTCAACCCCTCATTAAGGCTTCTTACTCAGAAGATGACTTATTATGTAAGCACTGTACTTACCAAATAGAGAGAGTGCTATTATTTTCTTTTCCTGGGCTATGAATTGCTATCATTTTACAGTATTCCTTTCTTAATTTTGACTTTCTAATTGGTGCTTTTCTTGTCCCAGTTCTTTTTATCAGTTTTTGTTGGAATGAACACAACATTAATTAAGAATATAAACATAAATACCAGGTTCAAAGTGAGAGCATAATGCCTTGACAAATATATTCCATACCCTTTCAGCTTGTGCCGTATAATGATGTCTCTTTAATTGATTTCACTGCTGCATTGTCTCCTAATTAACCAACTACAAACACTTGACCAGAACGAATAACAAAAACATAGAGGAACTGATTCTTCCCCAAAATACTCAGACCCTGCTGGAGAGACTGGTCCCTGCTGGGTACAAAAGTTGCAGAGCTCTGGAGACATCTAGACAGGCTTATGTGTGGTACTAGGGAGCAGCCAGTAGTTGAGGTACATGTATGTACCAGTGACATAGGAAAGGTAGCTGAGAGGTCCTGGAGACCAATTTAGATTGCTGGGTAGGAGATTGAAGTCCAGGTCCTCCACGGTAGCATTCTCTGAAATGCTTACAGTTCCACATGCAGGGCCAGTTCCAGAAGCAGAACTGTAGACTCATAGACTCATAGGTCAGAAGGGACCAATATGATCA
>ML675622.1:38374584-38392975 GCA_007922155.1 Mesoclemmys tuberculata | reverse complement strand
CCTCCAGCTGCACAGGGGTGGGGCAGGGCTAAAGCAACATGGGGGGGTGCAGTGTGTGGGGGGAGACAACAAAAAAAAGGGGGGATCAATTAGGGGGGCGCCATGGAAGCTGCCAGGGCCAGAGTGTGGGGGTCAGATCAGGGGGAAGCAGCAGTGGGCAGGGGAGGGGAGTGGTGGGGGCCCAGCAGCAATCTGCTAGGGCTGGGCGGGGCAGGGAACAAACCAAGGCAGGGGCTGGGCAAACAAACAAACCAACCAAAGGGATGAGGGGTAAAACTGCAGGGGGGGCAGCAACAGGGGAGGGGGTGAGCAAGCTAGCAGGGGCAGCAATAGGGGAAGAAAAGGGGAAGGGCAGGGGTGCCCCCTAAGTGGGGGCCCCCTAAGTGGGGGCAAGAGAAGAAGCAAATGGCAGGAGGGAAGGGGGGAGGGGTGCTCACAGCAGCAGCAACAGGACCCTGGAAGCAGCAGGGGTGGTGTCAGTGGCGATGGTGTGGCCACTCACTCACCCCTTCCCCCTGGGAGGGGGAGGGGGGCAGCCAGCAGGGCCCCCAAGAGCATCCCAGCAGCAGCAGCAAGAGGAGGAGCAGCAGCAGGAAGAGTAGGAAAGGTCTGGAAGGGCGCTATGTAAGTGCTAGAATGATCCGGGCTTTATTCCCTGTAGACTAGCCAAAGGGTAATTAGTGTCAGCTGACACCAATTAAGGCCCCACCCAGGTGCCTATAGAAACCCTCTACTCCTGAGAGACAGTGTGGAGTGGGAGGAGTAGGTGTGTGGTGAGCAGAGGCATGTGTGAAGTGGAGGAGAACAGAACGGAGCGCGGCGGTGTGTGGAGTCGTGCCGGAGAACAGAACGGAGTACAGCGGTGTGTGGGAGAGAGGTGGAGTCCTGAGGACGGTACTGGGCTCAAGAAGACAGAAAGACAGAGGGGGGAGAGTGGCCCAGGGGAAAAGCCTGCAGCTGCAAGTAAGGTGCCAGCAGCACATAGCTGCTATTCGGAGGGCCCCTGGGCTGGGACCTGGAGGAGTGGGCGGGCCCGGGTCCCTACCCCCCTCCCTGGGAAGACGGGGTTACCAGCGACACTCTGGCCCACTGCGAGAGGCAAAAGTGCGAGACGCACTAGGGAGAAGCCGGCCGTTTGCCACACTCTCAAGAAAAAGATCTTGGAGTCATTGTAGAGAGTTTTCTAAAAACATCTGCTCAATGTGCAGCAGCAGTCATAAAAGCTAACAGAATGTTAAGTACCAGTAGGTAAGGGATAGATAAAAAGATAGAAAATGTCATCATGCCCCTATATAAATCCATGGTACGCTCACATCTTAAATTCTGTGTGGAGATCTGGTTGCCCCGTCTCAAAAAGGATGTATTAATATTGGAAAAGGTACAGAGAAAGGCAACAAAAATGATTAGTGGAATGGAACAGGTTCTGTATGCAGAGAGAGTAAAAAGACTGGGACTTTTCAGCTTGGAAGAGAGATGACTGAGAGGGGATATGATAGAGGTCTATAAAATCTTGACTGGTGTGGAGAAAGTAAATAAGAAAGTGCTATTTACTCTTTCACATAACACGAGAACTAGGGGTCACCTAATGAAATTAATAGGCAGCAGGTTTAAAACAAACAAAAGGGAGGCCTTCTTCATACAACACACAGTCAACCTGTGGAACTCATTGCCAGGGGCTGTTGTGAAGGCCAAAACTATAACAAGGTTAAAAAAGAACTAGATAAGTTCATGGAGGATAGGCCCATCAGTGGCTATTAGATAGGATGGGTCAGGGTGCAACCCCATGCTCTGAGTTTCCCTAGCCTCTATTTGCCAGAAGCTGAGTGTGGATGACAGGAGAGGGATCACTTGATGATCGCCTGTTCTGCTTATTCCCCTGAAGCACCTGGCACTGGTTACTGTTGGAAGACATTATACGGGGCTAGATGGACCATTGGTCTCACCCAGTATGGCTGTTCTTATATTCTTATGCTGTACGCTGTGTCGTGGCATGCTACTGTGTGAGGTGGCCACGGGCAAGCCAATGGGCTGGCCCTTGGGCAACTGTAGGGAAGCAGCCATGGGCTGCCAGCCCCTTTCCTTGAATGGCTGTGAGCCCTCTTCCCTTTCACTCACAGTTCTGTCTGATGGAATGTAAAGTTGGTAGCTGCACACTCACCCCAGCCCCGGCACACACTATCCCTCTCAGGGCTCAGACATGCATAGACCTCTCACAACCCATTGCGCATGCACATGCACGCCGGCCTGGCATATACATACTCCTAACATAGCTTAGAGACACAGAGCTCCAGCCACACACCACAACCAGAGCCACATGCAGAGCAGTTCTCATACCGTCTCTTCCACTTCCTTAGAGAACCTGAATAGCACGCAGACACACACGCTCCTTACAGTTTCTCTCTCACACACACAGAGCACCACCCCCAAACACCTCTCCTCAGACGCCCCACAACAGCATTAGCATAAGGTCAAACAACAAAGAAAAGGCCCTTTGTCATTTTCTGGGCCCCTGCAAGTGTGGCACAAGTAATTACCCACCTCCCCGAGTTGTTGCTAAGAGTTGTTGCTTTGCAGAATGATCCCCTCCTGCACCTCCCTCCCTCTCCCCGGCATGCTCAACCCCGTGGCTGTGGAGTTAATTGAGGTGCAGAATGGATTTCTTCTTGCTATTCAGTTCCTTTAAAAAGTGCTTTTTGATTTTTTTTCCAGTGTCAACTCAATGGCTTGAATACAGGCAATTTCTCCTTTGTTGAAGGGAAATTAGCCCATCAGGAGGTGGCCTTCATTCTATCCTTTGTGCAGTTCCAGGCTACAGACACAAAGGCAGTCTCTCCATTCGTAAAAACAGGGCAAAAACAGACCGTCCATGTTATGTTTGGGAAGGGGGGAAGCAGGGTTAGAAAGCAGGGCTGGGGGTTGGAAAAGCTCTTGGAGCGATGATTACTCATGCGGCCTAGTGCTATGTGTCCCCAGGACTCTGAGAGCAGAGACACATCCATAGGAAGCTGATTCTTGTTCACAGGTTCCTCTTTGAAAGCAAACTCCCGTCTCTGTAGTGGTAACTCAATGCAGGCAGCAGAACTGCATTTCAGCAAAAGGGGAATCCAGGGCAAGGGACTGAAATCAGTTAATTCTTCTCCTCCCCGAGTTCTAAACAGGTCACTCTGGGGATCACACACTCATGTGCTATCTAAATGGCCATGAGATAAGAGCTAATTTCCTGGATCACAGGTGAAGTGATGGGGATACAGTTATGGTAGCAACTAGATTCATGCTAGACATCAATACATTAGTATTTCATCCTTCTTGTGCCAATGTTGGTGCACAGGGTGGAAACTAGCCACTTCCACCTGCGTGGTGGTATTCAGATTATGTATCCTGCTCTCCATGCTAAGAGTTCTTTTTAAACTTTCTCCTGGGTGCCCTTTTTTCCTCACACCAGTTTGTTGCCACTTGACAGCTTCACATGGGGAGTCTATGTGGGCATCCGGAACCCATGCCCCCAGATATGTGTAGAGCTTCTGATTCTGGTGGAAACAAGCTGCTGATTGGTGATTTCAGGGATCTCATCATTGGTGATGATCTGTTTCCAACAAATGTCCAGAATCTTTTGTAGGCACTTATTTTGAAGGTGTCTAGTTTACTGTCTAATGTGTTGGTAGATCTTCAATTCTTGCAGCTTTATTAGCACTGAGATTACATTTGAATTGAAAATTCTCAATTGTGCAGATGCTGTATATCTTCTATTTCTATTAAATTTAGCAAATGCTATGGATGCCTGTCCTATCCTGGATGCCACTTCCTTCCTGAGGTCTCCATTGGCCAATATGGTGCTGCCCAGACAGGCCAATTGTTCTATTGACTTGATATTTTTGCTTCTAATATAATGTTACTGATTGACATCTAGGTGTTAAGGATATTTGTTTCAGCCTAACTAATTCTGAGCCCTGTTGGGTCAATTGTTTTTTCCAGCTTGCCTGTCTTTGTAATTTTTCAGGGGAGTCACTCAATAGAGCAATATCAGCAAAGTCTAGGTCTTCCAGGTATTTGCCATCTACCCAGCCTATACCGGTGTTTGTGCTGCTCATATCCAGTCTGTGATAATGCCAAACAACAAAGCAGATGAAAATGAAGAGCTGTGTTATGCCAGTGTCCATGTGGAACTATTCTGTGTCTGGTTGTCCACCCTTACAAAATGCTTTGCATCTCTGCACATGGCCATGATGATGATGGCAACTTTAACTGGGATTCTGTAGGCCTGAAGAATATTCCAGTGTATGTCTGTGCTGGCTGTCAAATGTCTTTTCAAAATCAATCAAGTCGATAAAGAGGGGAGCTTGCCATTCTATACATCCTTCCATGATGGTCCTTAGTGTGCAGAACTGGCCTACATAGGATCTCTTCATAGTCAGTGTGCGTGCGTGCATGTGTCTCTGTTACCTATACGTTGTGTATCAGATCCCATGCATTTCACATGGAAAAGAACATACCAGGGAGAGAGCTCATAGCAGCCATCCTCCTGTGCTGACCAGAAGCTCCGATCTGTGAATTTATGAGCCCCAGAGGTAGGGCCATATAGAATATGTCCACACTGCCGTGTAAGCTCTGGCTCAAACTCAAGTTGAGCCCAAAACCCCTTTCTGTCCATACACAAAACTGTCCGATTCAGCTTGGTACATCCTTAGGGCGCACCTAGGGTGCGGGCCTGAGCCCATGTCCCACTGGGATTTGGGCCAAACGCTATAATTTTGCAGTGTGGGTGCAGCTCAAGCATGGGTTCCCAGACTTATGTCCTGAGGGTCTTCCCTACCTCCTCATGAGTGTGTCCGGATGCTGAAGGGTCAGGCAAGCTGCTCACAAATCTCCAGAAACGTTGCTTTCTTCATGTGAAAGTTCTGGAGTCACTGCTGGTTGACCCGGACAGCATGACAGTGTCATCCTGCCACTCTGCATGTGGCTCTGCTCCAGAAGTGCCGATCTACATGGGGGGCATCAGCAGCTATACAGAAGCTGGTGGTAAAGGGCCATGGGATGGACGATCACGTTTTCTCACAGTGCACCATGAACCAAGGGCTAGAGCAACTACAGCTGGGGAGGGCACTAGGAAGCCTGGGGTAGGCTGATTTGACTCTGGTCCAGGTAGTGCAGTGTGGATGCACGAGCACAGGTATGAGATGCAGGTCCAGAAATTGTAACCCCAGGGTCACTAATCCATGTGGACACTCCATGCTGGTCTTAGAAACCCTGAGTCTGCAGAATCAAGTCTCTCAGACCCTGGGCTTACATTGCAGTGTAGACACACCTCTAGAGCAGTGGTGCTCAGACTTTTCCTGTCATGCGCCCTCTTACCAGGAACGGAATCTGTCTGCGTCTCCCCTCCGCTGCTGCACAGTTGGCTCAGCAGTTGAGCTTGGGCTGAAGGCAGAGCTAGGGCAGAAGGGGGGATGGGAAGGAGCTGAGGCTAGAGGCAGAACGGGAATGAGGGCAGAGCTGGGCTGAGGGTGGAGCAGGGGGCGGAGTGGAGCTGTGGCTGGGCCGGAGCTAAGTTGGGGGCAGAGGCTGGGTACCCAGTCCCCAGCCCGTGCTCCCCCTAAACATTCCTCTGCACCCCCCCATGGGGACCATTGCCCTGGAGGCACATTGCCCTAAATTTAAGAGTCCTCAGCAGAGCTGTACCAACTCAGAGGAGTCTGCAATATGGAAAAAGATAAGGCATATTTGAACTAATACTAACCAGAGCAGAGTCCATGCACTGGATAGCAAAGCTTCCATGCATTCAGCTCCTATGTGGATTTAGAGAAACAAGCTGCTTATCCACATAGTTAAAAATGCTTTCAAGCCATGTTGCACTCACTCACTCCGTGAGAGATGACAACAGGCAAAAATTCAACCATAAAGGTTCCCGAGTAGGAACTTTGTTCTTGTCATCATGACTTGTTGCAACCCTTTTAGCCATGTGCATGCTGAAATGTGGCTTCTGGCTAATATACAAAGCAAGTAGGGTAGGGCAGATGTCAGTAAGCCTGCAGAGTTTCTCACGGCTGGATCTGCACTGCGCATTAGTAGGTAGCAGGCATAAGACTGAGATGGTGAGAGCTAATTTATAGATCACGTATTTCCCTATTAGTCTGTATTGATCTGCTTTACATGGACTTTTCTCAAGCTCCTCTCCCCTAGAGGATGGCTCCTAAATCCATTGCACCAACATGGATGGTGTTCATACCAGACTTTGTCAGAAAGAAATAGGCTGCAGTTTACTACTGGCATGATTTGGTTCTACTCCCTTGGAGTCAGTAGAATTGTTCTGGCTTATATGAGTGGTAGATTCGACTCAAACTATTAACTACTTCTTCAAGTGCTTGCTCATGTCCATTCTGAATGTAGGTATGTGTGCTCGCCACGTGCTTTCCCTAGCAGTACCAATAGGGCTGGCACTAGTGCCCTCTGCAGTGGCACGCATATGTGCTTACATATGTGTTGCTGCTGGCCCCCGCCGTCTCAGTTCCTTCTTACCACTCGTGACGGTGCTGGAACGATTCTCTTACTTTTGCAAGTCTCCATGTTCTTAGTGGTTTTCTGTCTATTTAGTACCAGTGTATATGGTTTCAAATTCTAGAAAGTTGTTATTAGTTAGTAGTTAGCTAGGTTCAAAGCTAAGGAAGCTCCCAAGGTCAGGGCACTCCCTAATCCCTGGGATTCAAGCCCTGCACTTCTTGTAAGAAGTCTATGCCATTGAGCGACCCACATCAGAGCTGTCTGAGGTGCTCGAGGGAAGCCCACCTTTCTGCAAAGTGCAAAATTTGTAAGAACTTTCGCCCGAGAACCAAGGATGACCAAAATACAAGACTCAAGGCCCTTCTGACGACAGTGGCTATCTGACACTGGTTGGAGCCGAGGTCAGACTCGGGACCAAGTACTGAGGCCTTGTTGAAAAGCGCTCTGCCCGGATTGGAACGCCCCCATCACCGTTTGTCATCCCTGGTGCCAAAGAAGCGCCAGAAGAAGGTGCACTGAGAGAGGGAGTGTTTGCTGGTGCCGAAACTGGCTAAGAAAGCTAAAAAGCCGGAGTTAGCCCAGAAAGGATTTCCGCCTTGACGGGCGTCAAGTCCGGCTACTGCACCGCCGCTGACCCGGGGAGCGGCAGAGTGCTGAGCCACCTGTTGGTCCCTTCCATGCATGAGGCCTTCCAGGCAATGAGGAGCCTGTTGGCCTCGTTGATGCCACCTATGCCGTGAAAGGGTACAGCAGTGTACTGAGGAGCGGACGCCAGAATCAAGGATTCACAGAGGGGGATGCCGACGTTGGTGCAACAGTCCTGGCCCTTGTCCGCGGGCCACTCTTCGCCAACCTCAATGCTCTTGTCAGACTCTCGGTACCGGTCACCAGAGCTGTGCCAAGACAGATCAAGGTCGAGCCACCAGTTGCTGAGTGATAGGCACCCGTCCCTGGGACATTGGCACCAATCCACTGAGCGTCAGCACTCTTCGGCGCCTGAAGTTCTCTGAGCCCAGGGCGTTGGGTATTGCCGGCGTTCAGCAGGGCACTGGAGCCGTGGCACCGTGCAAGTCCTTACAGGAAGCCCAAGGACAAGATGAGATCATGGCATCAACAACGATCCGGCTCCGGTCACCGCTCCCTGGCACCGGATCTTCGATGCTGGGAGTCAGATAAGCAAATGAGGTCAGCACTCCAGTGGTCACCAGAACGTTCTTCCTCGAGCTTGGGAGATGAAATGGTACCTCCCCTGATGGGATGAGCTATGAAGCTGCCTGTGTCTGCCCCTATGCTGTCACAGATGGGGGATGATTGCAAGGACAATGGTTCCCTCACCCCACAGTGCCATATTCACTCTCCTCTATGGGAGCTTTGGTGCCACACTCCTCAAAGGACATCACTACAGCACCGATTGTAGGCGTTGGCTCAGACCATGAGGAGTCATCAGGCAGTCCATCGGTGGCCACCCCATCTCGGGAAGAGGTGTCCACACCTCCTCAACTTCTGGCCTTCTCCTCCTCCTCCTCCCTGGACGAGGCAGTGGCAGGTCCTTCACAGGCCCTGCTGGATGATTATAGGACAAATCAAGACCTGCTGAGAAGGGTGGCGGCTAACCTGGGCCTTAAGATAGAGGAGCTCAAAGAACTGGTGAATGAACTTTTTGGAGTTCTGGTATCCACAACTCCTTCTAGAGTGGCTCTCCCTGTGCACAATGGGGTGGTCAATTTGGCTAAGGCCTTGTGGCAAACCCCAGCATCTCTGCCTCCCACAGCCAAGTGGGCAGAGAAGAAATACTATGTGCCCGCTAAGGGGTTTGAATATTTGTATACCCACCTGGCTCCAGGCTTGTTGGTGGTTGCAGTGGCAAACAAGTGAGACAGCCAAGGGCAAATGAGCTCTACGCCAAAGAATAAAGAGGTAAAAAAGATGGACTTATTTGGACGTAAAATGTATTCAAAGGCAAGCTTGCAGCTAAGGGTAGCTAATCAGCAGGCATTGCTAGGGCGATATCATCTTAACATATGGCAGTTGCTTGAGAAATTCACTGATTCCCTCCCCCAACCCTCAAAGCAGGAGTTCGACGCCATCCTGGAGGAGGGTAGAACAGTGGCCAGGGCCTCGCTACAGGTGGCTTCAGATGTGGCGGACTCGGCAGCAAGGATGCCTCTGCAGTGTCTATGAGGAGAGCCTCACGGCTCCATTCATCTGGTCTCTTGACAGAGGTACAGCACTCCATCCAGGACTTCCCGTTCGATGGCACCACCCTCTTTGGAGACCAAACTGACTCAAGGCTGCATGGTCTAAAGGACTTAAGGGGCACCTTATGATCTTTGGGCCTTTACACCCTGTCCTCATCAAGAAGGCACTTTAGGCCTTCACAGCAGCTGTGCTTTGGAGGACAGTCCACAGGAAAGCCCTAGAGGAGATGAAACAGAAGTTACAAGTGCTGCCGTAGCAATTCACCGGCATCATCCTCGAAGCCAGGCCCAAGCCAACATTCCTCAGGTGGAAAGAAAAGCTTTTGAATGTGCACCCGAGGACAACCGACCAGTTTGTGCCCGAGATCCAGTCTCCCACCCATTTGCCTCTCATCTTGCTCCCTGCCTGGAGGGTGATTACGTCAGACCACTGGGTTTTGAACACAATAGCTACTGGCTACACCCTTCAGTTCACTTCGATCATGCCTTCCCACCCTCCTTTGTTGGCCCTCTTCAGGAACCCCTCTCGCGAGCAACTCCTTGTCCACGAGGTTCAAGCCCTCATACAGTTAGGGGCGGTGGAGGAGGTTCCTCACAACCAGAGGGGAAAAGGGTTCTACTCAAGGTACTTCCTGATCCCCAAAGTGAAAGGGGGCCTCAGACCCACATTAGACCTAAGGGAACAAGTCCATCAAAAGGTTAAAGTTTTGCATGGTCTCTTTATTGGCTATCATTCCCTCACTGGATCAGGTTGATTGGTTTGTCACCCTCAATTTAAAGGACGCTTACTTCCATATCTCTATCTTCCCGGGCCACAGGAGATTTCTGCGGTTTACAGTAGGCGTGCAACATTTTCAATTTGTGATTCTACCATTTGGCCTTTCCACTGCTTCCCATGTTTTTACCAAGCATATGGTAGTGGTAGCGGCCCACCTCAGGTGCAAGGGGGTGCAAGTATTCCCCTATCTGGACGATTGGCTTATCAGAGGCCACTCAAGGGAGAAGGTCCGTTGAGATGTGCAGATCATGAGAGACACGTGCCAGTTGCTGGGCCTGTTAATAAACAAACAGAAGTCATTATTCATTCTGATTCAGATAATAGAGTTTGGCCTGGTCTACACTTACCTTTACGATTCGGCGGCAGTCGACGGGAGATACGCAAGTGACATAAATCACTTGCGTATCTCCCGTCAACTTTGCAGCATCTCCTCTGTGTGGCTCCACACTGCGCTGCGTCGAAGGAACAGCGCTCCCGTCGACGCAGCGCTACGCCACTTACCGAGGTGATTTTCCTGCGTCGCTTCCTGGATTGACTGAGCGCGTCTATACAGACCACTCAGTTGATCCAGAGCAATCGATGTGATGGCGACGAATTTGCCGCGGTCAGTGTAGACCCAGCCTTTGTGGTGGCGGTCCTAGACTCTGTGCAAGCCAGGGTGCTGCTGCCCACTGCCAGATTCCAGACAATGACAAAGCTTATAGCCAGCCTAAGGGGCCACTCCGTTACCATGGCGAGGGTATGCCTCAACCTGCTAGGACATATGGTGGCTTGTACCTACGTGGTCCACCATGTGAAGCTACGCTTACAGCTGCTCCAGCTATGGCTGGCTACAGTATATTCCCTGTTGAGACATCCCCTGGACAGGGTGGTCACAATCCCCTCCTGCATACCTACCTCTCTAGAGTGGTGGACAAACCCTGGTCACATATTGGCAGGAATTCCTGTCATGGCTCCAAGGCCGACGTGGTCTCTGGTCTCGGATACCTCAGACCGGGAGTGAGGGGCCCACCTGGGGATCCTCAAGACACAAGGTCATTGGTCCAGGGAGGAGATAAGTGTGCATATAAATGTCAAGGAGCTCAGAGCCATCAGGCTGGCCTGCGAAGTGTTATCGGCCTCATCTGTCCAACAAAGTTGTGGGAATACTCAAGGACAACACGGTGGCAATGTATTATATCGACAGGCAAGGAGAAGCCAGGTCCCCAGCCCTGTGCCAAGAAGCCTTACCTCTCTGGGACTTTTGTGTGGACCACAACATTACCCCAGAAGCTGTCCATCTGCCAGGGCTGAAGAATACCCTAGCAGATTGTTTGAGCAGGTCCTTTTGCTCTCACCATGAGTGGTCTCTCCACCAGGAGGTAGCCGACAGCATCTTCAAAAGGTGGGGAGTTCCCTGGGTGGACCTGTTTGCCACCAGGGAGAATGGGAAATGTGCCCATTTCTGCTTTCTGTTGGTGTTGGTGGATGGCTCCCTGTCAGACATTTTTCTATTCTCGTGGTTGCGGGTTCTCATGTATGCATTTTCCCCGATACGATTGGTGCACAGAGTCCTGGTGAAAGTCAAAAGAGACAAAGTTTGAGTGAGTCTGGTAACCCCAGAGTGGCCTCACCAGCACTTGTTTGGATGCTGCGAGACCTCTCTGTGGCTTGGCCGTGGTCTCTGTCGCTGTGCCCGGATCTCATCTCCCCGGACAATGGCCGGCTGCTTCACCCAGACCAAACCTCCTTACATCTGACGGCTTGGCTGCTGTGTGGCTGAACGGGGAAAAGTGACACTGTTCGGTCCAGGTCCAGAGAATGCTGTTGGATAGCAGAAAGCCTTTCACTAGAGCGTCCCACCTAGCAAAGTGGAAGTGCTTCACATGCTGGTCGGCTGATCACAGGGCGTCACTGGCAAAGTCTTCTATACAGATGATCCTGGACTACCTGTTTCATTTGAAACAGGGAGGCTTAGCCTTTTTGTTGGTGAAAGTCCACCTAGTGGCAATATCAGCTTTTCACCCACCTATCTTCTCTCATGCAGTGATTTCTAGATTCCCCAAGGAGCTGGAAAGACTCTTCCCTCAGATTAGGGAGCCAATTCCCCAGTGGGATCTGAACCCTGGTTCTGTCTCGGCTCACAGCTCTGCCCTTTGAACTGTCGGCTTCCTGCTCGCTTATGCACCTGTCCTGGAAGGTGGTGTTTTTGGTAGCAATCACTTCTGCATGCAAGGTTTTGGAGATTAAGGCCCTGACCTCAGAGCCACCTTATACAGAGTTTTTCAAGGATAAAGTCTGGGTTCACCCTCACCCAGCATTCCTCCCTAAGGTCATCTCCTATTTTCATGTTAACCATGACATCTTTCTGCTGGTATTCTGCCCTAAACCTCATACTCCAGTGAAGAGAAGTATTTGCACTTGGTGTAAGGAGGGCTTTGGCCTTCTACATTGATAGGGCCAGATTGTTTCGCTGCTCCATGCAGTTCTTTGTGGCAATTGTGGATAGGATGGAGGGCAAACCGATTTCCCCGCGGTGAATCTCGTCCTGGATCACAGCCTGCATTCACGCCTGTTATGAACGTGCCGGGCCGTGCCTCCAGCATTCCTGTCAGTTCATTCCACTAGAGCTCAGATGTCTTCAGCGACCTACCTGGCACATGTACCTATTCAGGATATTGGGCTGCTACGTGGTTGTCTGTGCATACCTTCACGTCCCACTATGCCATCGGGCAGCAAGTTCGGTATGATGCAGGATTCAGCAGAGCAGTTCTGTAATCTTCACGGCCATGAATTCTGCCCACCTCCGGAGGGACAGCTGTTGAGTGTCCTACATTCAGAACGGACATGAGCAAGTACTTGGAGAAGAAAGAATGGTTACTTACCTCGTAACTGTTCTTCGAGATGTGTTCCTCCTGTCCATTGACAACCCACCCACCATCCCCTCTGTTGGAGTTCTGGCAAGAAGGAACTCTCAGAGAGAGGGCCAGCAGCACCATATATGCGAGCGCATATGTGTGCCATAGCAGAGGGCACTAGAGCCGGCCTACAGGTACCACTAGGGGAAGAACTTCTGGCACCGATGCATGTGGCATGTGCACACACCTACATTCAGAATGGACATGAGCAACACACTTTGAAAACAACAGTTATGAGGTAAGTAACCGTTCTTTACCTTCTCTACCAGAGCAGCACCCGATAAAAGTAATGCTTTCCTCCCCTGAATGTAGAAAGCTGCCTTTTAGCTTGCGTAGTAGCATATGAGTTAGTTATGGCTGCAGCTAATCACATACGCACAACAAACTGGGGTGGGGAAGACTGACTGGCTTATAGTGACACCAGCTGGCAATTCTCATCTGAAGCTCCACAGAGGAGTGAGGTTTATGAATAGTCTGGGCAGGTTGAATTCAACCCATTGTGCAAATAGGTTTGTGGACTCAGATTGTGTCTGGACTCAGCGTTCTTTTTTGGCCTGTCCACAATATTCACTGTCACACCAGCCCCTTGCCAAAACCAGGCACAGGTTTTATTGAGGATGCAAATCCTGGGTTCCCTCATCCTCCCACCCCAAAGCCCAGCCCTGCACACACAGATCATGGGAAAGGGCAGTACATGGGAGCTCTGGAAGTATCTTGGCCCTTCTATGGCATCTTTCCCCCGAGACGGGTTATGAGTGTCAGAAAAACACAACGCATGTGTTAAATATGGAAAAGACCCCCCCAGCCATGTAGTTCCCTCCCTGCAACATCCTTTCGTAGGACCATGATTCAACAATTGGCACAAAAGCATCATCTGCTTAACCAGCCGCTTGTCCCTTCGGGGCACAGTCCCCTCTCTTGGCACAGAGACTCACCGAGGTAATTACAGCACAGGAGGAAGCATGGGGAGTGGGGGTAGTCTCTGCTCCAGCTTGTGGTGCCTTCAGGGAGAGCTCTGGTCTATAAGTGTCCAACCTGCACCACGGAAGCAAGTGGGAGTTTAATGGGTGCAGGACTGGGTCCTAGTTGTTCATGTGAGTGAGAGTGTGCCTTGGTCATGTGCCATGCAGAAAATTAAAGGCCCTTGTTATGCCCCTATATGGCCATGAGACCCTTGCCCAGATTGCGGCTCCAGGTGCTAGAATAGGGGAGACAGAGCAGGGGAGCAAGTGGGCAAGGCAGGGCCAGAGTGGGGAGGTTTAGGGACTGGTGGAGTCATCCCTCTACCACATCCCCTTCCCATGTGAGCAGTGCAACATGCGACACACTGAACAGGGATGTGGCAAAGTTCTCCCCATGGAGCAAGGGGGTAGGGTGGGTTCTGTGCCTTCGAAACCTGACCTTTTGCCTGCCCCCGACTCCGAGCCTAGCCTAATGGCTCTGCTAGCCCTGAGCGGATCTGTACCCCTGAACCCGCTGGAGCCAGGAACACCTGCCCTGGGGGCGAGGAACATCAGTCGACCCCGAAACTGCTCTGGCTGCCTTTGTTAAGAAGTTCAGCGGAGGACACGGAGGACTCAGACAGCATAGAAAACAAGAACCCTGCCTTCCAGCTGCCAGCCCCGGCTAAGCACAGTCTGTGCGTGTGTAGCATGTGGTAACGGCTGCACAAATCACTGCGTCTCTGTCCCAGACCAGCCTGACAGAATTAATGGGCTTTCAGATTAGCCTTGGGCGCTTCGAAAGCAGCTCCGACCCACCAGCAATAACTAATTTGGACGATGGTATTGAATTGGTATTATTGATGTCCCCTCCTGAAGGTCGGGCTGGTAATAGTCACATGACGATATCAACGTTAATACTAAAATTAATTACCTGTCACTTTTGTGTGTGTTAGTGATTGGATTATAATGCTCTTTATCATCATAACGGAAGGCAGTGACTGATCTCTTCCCATTCTTTATGAATGTAATTAAAAAGAAGGCACTTTCAGGTGGTTGTTCACAAATAACACACCAAAATCCAATCCACATCTGGGGTACACAATCACACCTTCAGCAAGTGTCGGATTTGAAATAGGGGCTCCTGCCTGATGTAAATCAGGCCACAAGAATGTGCTGTGATCTAGCAACGAGTGCTTGTTGCAGCTATGGTTTGGGGACCTATTGTAATAATGGGGCCTGTAAACTTAGCTTAATTGTCTTTAAAAAGTAAATGAAAGTTCATAAAACATCACAGTTACCTATCAGCGAATGCTGACAGGAAAAGGTATGAAAGGAAAACAAAGGATATGTCTACACTCCAAAGAAAAACCCGCCGCTGGCCTGAGCCTGCTGACTGGGGCTTGTGGGGCTCAGCTTGTGGGTCTGTTTCACTGTAATGTAGATGTCCAGGCTCAGGCTGCACCTCATGGGGTCCCAGAACCCAGGCTCTAGCCCGAGCGTCTACACCACAATTAAACAGCCTCACAGCCCAAGTCAGCTAGCACAGGCCAACCGCGGGTGTCTAATTACAGTGTAGACATCCCCTAAAAGACTAAATTAGTCCAAATGAAAAAGACTACTGGTGTAACTCAAGAACTGTGGTAAAAGGAGGCTGGTAAAGAAAAGAAATGTTAAATACTGAAATATCAATGAACCAAAATCAGAATGTCAAACATTAGGCTTAATCAGTGGCCAAAATAATGAGAGGGCAGGCATTCCTTTTGGGCTCCTTAAAAAGAAAAAACCTTTGGGGGAAAACTTATTTACTGGGGCAAGCTTCATTATCATGGCTGCCACCCCCCCGTCTCCTGGGAACCCGGTCTGCCTTCATCCTAATCCTGACCAGCCAGACCTGGTCCTGAGGGGCCAAAGAGAGGGACTCAGATGACACAGCCAGCTCCACTGGTTCCAGCTAAATCCTGAATACTACATGGGATCAAAGACTTTGTTTTTCTTTCTCCCTCCATGCCCCATGTGTTCTTTTCCTTCCCCACTTTATTTCTTCTTTCCCCTAGTCCTCTCCTTTTTCCTTATGCCTAATGAGATTCTGGCTTAGTCAGCCAAAACTGTATATTTTCCAGCACTGCTCTAAGTCTGTAACCAAAAAAGACAGCTAACATCAATGTCCTAAACAGCTCAACGTCAGCCCAAGTTTGCCAGGGCTCAGAGTGGCAGATAACCATGTGCAGGGCCTGTGTTTTTCCAGCAGGGAGACTACAAGGAAAAACTTTATTTTCTGTCTTTGCTTTTCTTTTTTTCTTCTCTTTTGTGTTCGTCTTGTTTTGCCTTATAAAACACAAATTCAAATTTTACCAGCAACAACTCCAACCCCCCTTAACTACTCCTGCCAAAAAACAGTTATTACCATCTAAAAAACTGTTGAAGGATGCTTTTCAATCTAAAAACTCTCTCCAGCTCCAATAGTTCTAAAAATAAAAGGCTTATTTAATACCTTACATTTCAAATGCTTTAACTGACTTTCCTTCTTTCCTGTATCTTTAATAAAACGTTTTAAAAAAAAGTTGTGTGGGGTTTGTCATGGCACTAAACAAGCTAAGATTTCTATATATCACATCTCAAACCTTGTTTAAACTGTTTAAGGTTAAACAGTAACTAGGTTGTGTGAACATCTTTGCCACATATATTCCACAGAGATTAATACAGCAGAACCAAAATTAGCTGTTCTGCTATAAGGAACCTTTATAACAGGATAACTGCATCCACATTAGCACTTTTACTGGTACAGCTATGTTGGCAAAAAATCACATCCCTGACCAAAAGTGTAGATCAGGCCTTAGGAATTGTCTGCATGGGGAAGTTATACCGGCATAGCACGGCCAGTTCTCGCCATGCTTTTGCAAATGTTGGGATTTCAGCCAGGCTGGAATGAATTTGGCAATGGTGCAGGAACCTCGAGCCCTGCTTGGAGGAAAGCTCCCTGTGGTTGGCTGCTTTCCCCACTGCCCCACTTTCTAGGTTGATTTCTTGGCTGGTCGTGACCAGAAGCTGGAAGTTTGGGAAGTGCTTGTTTTTCAGCTCGTTGAACTTATGCCTACCCATGTCAGTTGCAGGTCCTGCCAAAAATCAGTTTTGGCTACGCCCCTGATCAGATCCTCTAGGAAGAGGAAGGTGCTGGTTCCTGCTGCCCTATATGAATTTCCCTAGGCAATGGGAGGAGAGGATGTGCCTCTGATCAAAATGAGGCTCTGCCATTGGCAGTCCTACCAATCAGAATTCATGGCACAAACACCATTTTGGAAGCCCTGTTCCTGGGCGAATTCAAATGTAGGGAGTGGACAGCAGCACATGAAGTGCCAGCAGGCCATTAACAAGGGCAGCAGCCTGCACTGGACATATATTGTGTGACCGAGCAGCTTGGAGCCTGTAGAGACCCTTCAAGCACATGGGCCCGTGAGCGGTTCAACCAGCTTGTCTTGTGCCATTGCCATCTGCTCCTCCCTGCTGAATTCTGGGGTTACACCCTCACAAGTAAATGTATCAAGCACCATGGCCAGGGCCGCCCTCTCTGCCTCACGGCTGGTGTGGTTGCATGTGTCTAACATTGCCTGTGCTCATCAAGCCCTGGCTGGCCATCAGCCCCCATTTCAAGATTGGATTTCAAGATCCAACCAGGAAAACATTCATGTTTTGAAATCCTGCTAATGGTGGTATTCAACAGGTTGTAAAACTGGTCCTTGATGTTAGAAGACGAAGAGAGTGTTGGAGTATACACACTCATGCAGTTGACTGGGCCCAAAGCAGTGCCAGAATTCTCTCTGGTTCATGTGTAGGTGGCTCAATGATCCTCAGAACGGAGCTCTTGAAGGCTATATCAGTGTCTAGTTCAGTGTCAGAACGAGTCACTGATATTGCTGCTCCCCTCCTCTTCTCCTAACTTTAAGATCATTCAGATCCAGGGTTTTGAGACAGCCTATTATTCAAATTGGGAACAAATGCAAAATCTCGATCTGCTTCTGGCCTTAGACTCTGACTGGCCCTAGAGAGTGGGGATGCTGGTTTCCAGGGTTCTGGTTCAGATTCATGTCTAATGTGTTTGACTTCACTGTCACACCTTTGCAATAAAAACAGATGTAGCACAGGAGAAACACCAAACAAGAACAAAACCTGGAATTTCAAGAACAGAACTTGGCCCTTTTCTTGTCTTCAATTTACATGGTGCCCCAGCTTCTCAGTGATAATGGCAAGTTCTATCTAATAACAGGACATTGTTTTATAATTGCCATAGAATAATTCTTAGCCACTTCACTCCTGCCATGTACTTAATTTTTCAGTAGTTAGCACCCTATGCAAATTCCCTTCCCCACCCAATCTTAACTTTCCCTCTTATGATTTACATATAAGTAAAACTGGTCTTTGAAGTTAGAAGATGAAATCAGTGTTGAAGCATAAGCAAATATGAATCATATGTTAGGAAAGTTAGGAAGAGCATATTCCTGCTCTAGGAGATTGTAAAATCCAATTTCCTTATCTGTTCAAGCAAACAGGCACTTGCAGGTTTCCAGTCAGGCTCAGTAAGTGTCTCTCATTGGGGCCCCTCTGCACTGGCTCCCTGCCCAGCTGCTGCTGCTCTTCTATATGTTCCACACAGACCTGGACCCAGCGATAAAGTCTGACACTCACACACTGTTCCACAACTGTGGCTCCACGTGCAGTTCCTGAGGATTCACTCTGCACTCAGCTTCCCTGCAGCTTCCTGGCTCCCCATGTGGCTGTTGCTTCCCAAAAGTGCCCAGTCCTTTCTGGTTGAGGACCCTTTCTCTGTACATGGTCAGGATGAAGGAGATGGGGGGGGAGTGGAGGTGGGAGGCTGCTGTAGACCCCTGCCTAGCAGATGAGTTACAACTCTTCCTGGGTGTTGGGGAGACTCCACTGATACATGTATTCAACTGTAATTGCTTCCTAATGAAGGGACAGATCATGCCACCCTGCGCCACGCTGAGCAGCACTTTACTCTGAAGAGTCCTGTTCCTGTACTACCTTGTACACTGGAGCAATAGTAATCGGATGAAATATAATAGT
>ML675622.1:38362710-38374184 GCA_007922155.1 Mesoclemmys tuberculata | reverse complement strand
TCAATAACTCAGTCATGGGTTCGGGGTTGTTATATATGTGTATGGGTGGGGTTTTGTGGCCTGCCTTGTGCGGGAGGTCAGACTAGATGATCATGTTGGTCCCTTCTGACCTATGAGTCTATGAGTCTATGAGTCTATAACTGATGGGATGAGCAGGGTAAGGCACTACTGAAAGTGCAAAAGTGGGGGGAGGGCTGGGGTGGAATCTGGTTAATTGGGTTCAGCTGCTACTAACCCAGAGTGACGGTGTCAGAACTTGCTATATGAACGCGGACAGAGACCTCCTTAGTGCTTTTAATGAAGTAAATGCTGCTGGGCACTGTGTGATCATGGGAGATTTTAATTTCCCAGATACAGACTGGAAGATTAGTGCTAGTAATAATAATAGGGCTCAGATTTTCCTGGGCGTGATAGCTGACAGATTCCTTCAGGCCTACAGGCCTGTTAGTTGCTAAACCAACAAGAGGGGATGCCATTTTAGATTTGGTATTGGTGAGCAGCGAGGATCTCGTAGAAGAACTGGTTCTAGGGGACAACCTAGGTTTGAGTGACCATGAGCTAATGCAGTTCAAACTACATGGAAGGATAAACAAAAACAGATCTGTGACTAGGGTTTTAATTTCAAAAGGGCTAACTTTAAAAAATTAAGGGAATTAGTCAGGGAAGTGGACTGGACTGAAGAACTCATGGATCTAAAGGTGGAGGAGGCTTGGAATTACTTCAAGTCAAAGTTGCAGGAACTCGCTGAAGCCTGCATCCCAAGGAAGGAGAAAAAATTCATAGGCAAGGGTTGTAGCCCAAGTGGAATGAGCAAGCATCTCAGACAGGTGATTAAGAGAAAGAAGAAAACCTACAAGGAGTGGAAGATATGAGGAATCAGCAAGGAAAGATATCTCTTGAAGGTCAGAACATGTGAGAAATGCCAAAAGCCTAGTAGAGTTGAATCTTGCAAAGGGAATTAAAACCAAGAGTAAAAGGTTCTATAGCCATATAAACAGGAAGAAAACAAAGAAAGAAGAAGTGGGACAACTAAGCACTGAGGATGGGATGGAGGTTAAGGATAATCTAGGCATGGCCCGATATCTAAACAAATACTTTGCCTCAGTTTTTAATGAGACTAATGAAGAACTTAGGGATAGTGGCAGGGGGCCTAATGGGTTTGAGGATATAAAGGTAGAAATTAACACATCCAAGGTAGAAGCCAAACTCGAACAGTTTACTGGGACTAAATCGGGAGGCTCAGATAATCTCCATCCAAGGATATTAAAGCAACTGGCACATGAAATTGCAAGCCCATTAGCAAGGATTTTTAATGAATCTGTAAACTCAGGGGCTGTACCGTATGACTGGAGAATTGCTAACACAGTTCCTATTTTTAAGAAAGGGAAAAAAGTGATCCGGATAGTTACAGGCCTGTTAATTTGACCTCAGTAGTATGCAAGGTGTTGAAATTTTTTTGAAAGAAATAGTAGTTAAGGACATCGAGGTTAATGGTAATTGGGACAAAATACAACATGATTTTACAAAGGGTAGATTGTGCCAGACCAACCTGATCTCCTTTATTGAGAAGATAATAGATTTTTTAGATAAAGGGAATGCAGTGGATCTAATTTACCTAGATTTCAGTAAGGCATTTGATACATAGAATCATACGTTTCTACATGGCAAATTATTAGTTAAACTGGAAAAGATGGGGATTAATATGAAAACTGAAAGGTGGATAAGGAACTGGTTAAAGGGGAGACTACAACAAGTCAAACTGAAAGGTGAACTGTCAGGCTGGAGAAAGATTACTAGTTGAGTTCCTCAGGGACTGGTCTTGGGACTGATCTTATTTAACCTTTCTATTACTGACGTTGGCACAAAAAGTAGGAGTGTGCTAATAAAGTTTGTGGATGATACAAAGTTGGGAGATATTTCTAATACAGAGAAAGACTGAGATATCACACAACAAGATCTGAATGACCTTGTAAAAAGGATGAAATTTAATAGTGGAAAGTGCAAGGTCATGCACTTAGGGACTAATAACAAGAACTTTTGCTATAACATCAGTTGGACATTAACGTCAGTTGGAAGTGACAGAGGAAGAGAAGGACCTGGGCATATTGGTTGGTCACAGGATGAATATGAGCTGCCAATGTGATGTGGCCATGAAAAAAGCTAATGCGGTCCTAGGATGTATCAGGCGAGGTATATCCAGGAGCGATAGGAAGGTGTTAATACCATTATACAAGGCGTTGGTTAGACCTCATCTGGAATACTGTGTGCAGTTCTGGCCACCCATGTTTAAGAAAGATGAATTCAAACTGGAACAGGTGCATAGAAGGGCTACTAGGATGATCCGAGGAATGGAAAACCTGTCTTATGAGAGGAGACTCAAAGAGCTTGGCTTGTTTAGCCTAACCAAAAGAAGGCTGAGAGCAGATATGATTGCTCTCCATAAATACATCAGAGGGATAAATACCAGAGAGAGAGAGGAATTATTTAAATTCAGCGCCAATGTGGACACAAGAATTATGGATATAGACTGGCCATCAGGAAGTTTAGACTAGAAATTAGATGCAGGCTACTAACCATCAGGGGAATGAAGTTCTGTAACAGCCTCCCAAGGGGAGCAGTGAGGGCAAGAAACCTAGCTGGCTTCAGGACTGAGCTTGATAAGTTTATGGAGGGGATGGTATGATGGGTCAGCATAATCTGGCAATTGTCTGATTTTAAATTACTAGCGGTAAATATTCCCAATGGCCTGTGAAGGGGTGTTAGATTGGGGGGGCGGGTTCTGAGTTACTACAGAGAATTCTTTCGTGGGTGTCTGGCTGGTGAGTCTTGCCCACGTGCTCAGGGTTTAACTGATCACCATATTTGGGGTCAGGAAGGAATTGTCTCCCAGGGCAGATTGGCAGAGGCCCTGTGGGTGTTTTTGCCTTCCTCTGTAGCATGTGGCATGAGTCTCTTGCTGGTGGGTTTTCTTTACCTTGAAGTCTTTAAAGCATTACTTGAGGACTTCACTAACTCAGTCTTAGGTGAGGGTCTCTGACAGCAGTGGGCGGGCGGGGTTCTGTGGCCTGCCTTGTGCAGGTCAGACTAGATGATCATGATGGTCTCTCCTGACCTGATAGTCTATGAATCACTGAGTCTGAGTCCATCAGAATACCACACTCCTGGAGAGAAGATTAGGGGATACGTGTCCCGCAGGGAGGATTCAAGGGAGCAGAATGGAATTACTGATGCTGGAATCTGGACAGGACCCTGGAGCATAACGTAGGGTCCTTACTCACCATGGATTTCCATCCACCCCATTGCTGAGATTCCCCTGCATGCATCGCTCTTCTCTCCTCAAACTCCCCGTGCATCTGTTAACTCTAAAGGCGCCTGGTGCAGGTATTTCTCTTTGTATGCATCTCCCTTGCTGAGCAAATGGTGCCAAAGTGGGTCACATGGAGTTAAACTGAATGTTAACTGTTCACCCTATAAAACCACAGGGGCAGGCTCCCTGGGTGAACTAGAGATTGTTGTGCAAATATGGCTGAAATCAAATTGCTGTCTCTGGAGCAGATTGTTAGTGGGAGAAAGTTAGTGGGAGAAAGATACAGAGGAAAAAGATGGGCAAGAAATAACATCAGGCACCCTCATGCTGATCTGCAAGCTCCCTGCTTCTTCCACCAACCACACAGCAGGGGGTTGTAGCTAAAAATGGAGCTTCCACCTCCCACATCCCCGCTCATGTCCCCCAGTGCTGAACTGCAGCCCCCTGCTACTGAGGTGGCACAAAGAAGCCCAAACACCCCTGGATCTGGCCACCTGAGAATTCCCTCCTATTATCTGTGCCACAGTCCACATGCAGAGAGTGTGTTGGGGACTGGGAGGGCTGGAGTGTGCTGTACTCTGCCTGTGCCCAGCTGACATGAATGCTTAGGAACTATAGTCAGCTGGTAATCAGAGCAACTCCCAGGCTGCTCCAACCTATGCCAGGGCTCAGGATGATATTACCAGCTCCCTAACAGCCCCTCCGTCCTGCTACAGCCCTGCTGAGCAGAAGCTTGGCACAGCACAGAATCTGGGCCAATCGCTTCATAAGGAGATGTAGCTGGGAGTGCGATGAGGCACATTGTGACCAGCCCACAGAGTCCGTTTCACTGGTGACCTGGCTGGACTCGGTTTCCCAGACCTAAAAGCCTAGCACTGAAACCCAATGGCTACACCGATCCCCGGGGGGTGCTGGGGTGACACTCTAGGTGAGCACTTAGCCAGACTGCTGCTGCATGCCTGTTTGCAAAGAACCAAAGTGGAAACACATGGAAACTTGCATATGGCTCAGCCAGCACTGGCCAGGCTGCAAGTGCCATGTGAAAGGTATCAACTGCTCCTACAGACCTGGAAATGAGTTGCAGGTGGAGCAATTAGTCATGTCATTCAGTTTCCTCCAAGCAGCCTAATTGATTCAATACAATCAATGACATTAGATTAAGAAGGGAAAGCTGTTTTAGCAATGCAAGCTCCATCAGAACAAAAGAGGATAGGTCTCCAAGGGTCCAGAGATAATCACAAACAAGAGGATTCCCATGCTGCGTTGGCTTCAGATGGGTTATTTCTTCCAGATTAAGCAGAATAAGTATTTTGGCAGCAAATTTCCATCAACTCTGAGTGGGAGAAGCATCTGCTAAATGAGAAACATGCAAAACGTTCCATGTGTTAGCTGTTTGATTCAAAATGTAACGCAAACGTATGCATTCAAGCATATTTAGATAGCACGTGTGTAAATGCAATTCCTTTTCATCGTGTGGCCCAAGCACCTCCCTAGTGAAACCAGCTATGCCTGGTGGGTCTGTGGAGAGAAATTCTTTCCCTCCTATGCCTCCGGCCACTTGGCTTGTTTCAGGCAAAGCCTTCTTCTGGAGAAACCCAACCCTGCTCAGTGCTATGGGTAAAGTCATTATGAGGTAAAAACTAACGAGTCAGAAAATGCAGAGACAAGTAGGATGAATTTTCAGAATGTCCCACATACAGCCCCGAGGGCAGATACAAACATATTTGAGATCTGAGACAGGGCACTGGAAAATTCAGCTGCTGTCATTGCTGAGGTTTAGTTCCAGGTGGGGTGCTAGGAAGGTTCTTTCCAGGGTCCCCACAGGTTGCAGGGATTCCTGTCTGAAGAGAGTAGGGGAAGTGTGTGGGATTCTCCAGGTGGTATAACTAGCGTGAAACTGAGCAAAGGCTAATGGGGTGTTCAGCGATTACTCAGTGCTTGAGGTACTTGCAAGACAGCTGCTTTATTCTCTCAGTCTGAGAAGCTCAGCCTTTAAAGGTACAGTCCCCAATACCATGGCTAACCTAGGTTGAACATCAGGGAACGTTTCCAAAGGACAAAGTCTGACCAAGGAACCATCTCCCACAAGATGTGGCAGAAGCAGTGATGATATCCAACCGGTTCGCACCGGTTCACGCGAACCGGTTCTTAAAATAGAAAAAATGCAGCGAACCGGTTCTTAGCCCGGGGAGATTCAATGAAAAGGCGGAGCAGCGAACCGGTTGTTAGCGGCAGGAGAGTAAATTTCCCAGCGGCGAGTGAGTGTCTCCCGCGATTCTCCCAGCCGCCGAAATTGACCAGGGCGGGTCAATTTAACTGCAGGAGAGTGTCTCCCTGGACTCTCCCTGCTGCCGAAATTGACCAGGGCGGGTCAATTTCACTGTGGGGAGAGTGTCTCCCTGGACTCTCCCTGTCACGGAAATTGACCAGGGCGGGTCAATTTCACGGCGGAGGGAACTCTGTAGTTGTGGGTGAGTGTCGGGTGCTGTGTGCATGATGTTTAAGAACCTATTCAGAATAGGTTCTTAAATATCACCTGCCTTCATAGAACTGGTTATTAGAAATTTGGGATATCATCACTGGGCAGAAGCCTTGAGACTTTAGAACTGGATTAGAGAAAGCCTGGAGAATACACTGTAGGGAGCAATCCTGAGGCTCCCACCACAGCGCTCGTCACATAGAGATGGCTAGAACAAGCTGGAGGATTGAAGGAGAGGAAAAAGAGTTTAAAAATAGACACAGGTTATGCAGGAAAAGCCACCCTCACCTCAGATAAGTAAATTGCAGTCTGTTTATTTCTGCTCCTTCATTGTACTGCACTTCTCTCAAGTCACTCTCCATCTCTGTACCAGCTTGTCTGCACTCAGAAACTGCACTGGTTTAATTTGAAACCAGTCTGGTTAAACCAATGCAGCTTTTGCATGTGGACTGTCAGTGGGACACTTTTCTGTCAGTTTAATTTTTGCCTGTAAATTTACCAACACAGGCTAAGGAGCTCTAAGCTAGGTTTACACTGAGGTAAGTGCCTCCACACAAACTTGCATTGGTTTAACTAACTCGATATAAAATCCTTAGCTACACTAGTCTAACTTTGTGCATAGACCAGGCCAGAGTTTGGAGCAAAGGGGTGTGATGCTGAACACATATATTACATTAATTTTATGGCATTGTTGACTTCCACAGATAACTAGGAAAAAGAACCTAAAAGCTCAGTTGTTCATGTGGGTGGCCAGAGGTCTAGCAGCTTTGTAACACCCACCTTGCATGGGAAATGGACCCTCAACCACTATGCATAAGGATCTGGGCCCAGTTGCTTCTGCAGCAGAAGTGATTAGGTAGCAATCCTAGAATATTAGAGATGGAAGGGACCTCAGGAGGTCATCTAGTCCAACCCCCTGCTCAAAGCAGAACTAACCTCAACTAAATTATACCAGCCAGGGCTTTATCAAGCCACAACTTAAAAACCTTTACAAATGGAGATTCCACCACCACCCTAGGTAACCCATTCCAGTGCTTCACCACCCTCCTAGTGCAAAACATTTTCCTAATATCTAACCTAGACCACCCACACTGCAACTTGAGACCGTTGCTCCTTGTTCTATCATCTGCCACCACTGAGAACAGCCTAGCTCCATCCTCCCTGGAACCCCCTTTTAGGTAGTTAAAGGCTGCTATCAAATCCCCCCTCACTCTTCTCTTCTGCAGACTAAACAAGCCTAGTTCCCTCAGCCTCTCCTCATAAGTCTTGTGCTCCAGCCCCCTAATCATTTTTGTTGCCCTCTGCTGAACTCTCTCTAACTTGTCCACATCTTTTTTGTAGTGTGGGTCCCAAAACTGGACACAATACTCCAAATGCTGCCTCACCAGTGCCAAATAGAGGGGAATAATCACTTCCTTTGATCTATTGGCAATGCTCCTACTAATGTAGCCCATTATGCTATTAGCCTTCTTGGCAACCAGGGCACACTGCTGACTTATATCCAGCTTCTTATCCAATGTTACCCCCAAGTCCTTTTCTGCAGAACTGCTGCCTAGCCCATCAGTCCCCAATCTGTAGCTGTGCATGGGATTCTTCCGTCCTAAGTGGAGAACTCTGCACTCGTCCTTGTTGAACCTCATCAGATTTTTTTTCACCCAATCCTCCAATTTGTCTAGGTCACTCTGTATCCTATCTCTACCTTCCAGGGTATCTACCACTCCCCCTAGCTTAGTGTTATCTGCAAACTTGCTGAGGGTGCAATCTACCCCATCCTCCAGTTCATTAATGAAGATGTTGAACAAAACTGGCCCCAGGACAGATCCCTGGGGCACTCCACTTGTGACCGGCTGCCAGCTAGATATGGAGCCATTGATCACTAATCATTGAGCCTGATGATCTTCTTTCAAGTGCCTTAAAATGGATTCCTTAAGAACCTGCTCCAGGATTTTTCCAAGGATTGAGGTGAGGCTGACTGGTCTGTAATTCCTTGGATCCTCTTTCATCCCTTTCTTGAAGATGGGCACTATATTTGCGTTTTTCCAGTCATCTGGGACCTCCCCTGTTGCCACGAGTTTTCAAAGATAATAGCTAACGGCTCTGAAATCACATCAGCTAACTCCCCCAGTACCCTCGGATGCATTGCATCTGGTCCCATGGACTTGTGTATGTCCAATCTTTCTAAATAGTCTTGGACCTGTTCCTTCAGCACTGTGGGATGTTCACCTCCTCCTCATCCTTTGATGCCCAGTGCAATAGTCTGGGAGCTGACCTTGTTTGTGAAGAGAGAGGCAAAAAAAGCATTGACTACCTCAGCTTTCTCCACATCCTCTGTCACTAGGTTGCTGCCCCTATTCTGTAAGGGGCCCACACTTTCCCTAATCTTCCTCTTGTTGGTAACATACCTGTAGAAAACCTTCTTGTTCCCCTTCACATCCCTTGCTAGCTGTAACTCCAATTGTGCTTTGGCCTTCCTGATTTCATTCCTGCATGTTCGAGCAGTATTTTTATAATCCTCCCTAGTCATCTGACCAAGCTTCCACTTTTTGTAAGCTTCTTTTTTCTATTTAAGCTCACCAATGACTTCTTTGTTAAGCCATGCAGGGCACCTGCCACACTTGCTAGTCTTTCTGCACAACGGGATGGTTTGTTCCTGCGCCCTCAATGCCAAGTGCTGGAGAGGACGCCGACAGTCATAGCAGTGATAACCAACAGTGATCCTTCCCTAAATTCTAAAATTGGCCCTGTGCATATGGGTGTGCAGATAGGGAAGCTTCAGATGATCAGTAGCTTCACAGGTATCACTCACAATGCTGGGGCTGGATCTGATCCCCAAGAAATAACTACCACATCAGCCATGCTGTAGAAATGCTCTCCACCAAGGCAGTTTACTGCACCAATACCCAGAAATTTGATCATGGTTGTCAAGTCATATTATACACTGGAAAAGTGCTGTCACAACCCCATTTTTCAGTGAATTTACTATTTGCTGAAAAGATTTTGCCCAGCTCTTGTTATAAGCCCTCAGTAACATGCTGTCTCTCAGGCTGCATAACTCCCCTGAGTTTAGCTGTAATCTCCCTGCAATGCAGTGGTTTATCATGTCTAGTGGCAAATAATTTACTATCCCAGTGTTTATCACCCTAGGGAATTACCTAGATTAATCATAACTGCTGCTACCAATTTATGTAAAAACCCTCCCCCTATAAATGAAATAAAGAGTCCTGAAATGATTCATTGACAGTGAATTCCACCCTAATCCCAATGAAAGATCTTTCCTGATGACATTGTTTCCTTTTGGTGCTTGATGTTTACTCTGTAAAACATAGTCATTGCTCAGGAAAGTCTTGTGGCTTTCCAGGGCAGGAGGTCCTGTGAAAGGGAAAACTGGTCTTCTTCTTCTTCTTCTTTGTATGGTGGATGTAAACATACAGCACAATGATAACTTTACATTCAGATGGTTCAGACAGATAATTGCATCCGGAGTAGCAGAGGGTATCACTGTGATCCTTCTGTATTTGTGAATCGGGCTTTGAGTTGTTCTATGTTCCATGGTCCATTCCAGGTAACACAGTCACACACGGGAGTCTTTCATTTTTCATTTGTGCAGCAAATATCTGCATCTGCCATGGTTTGTGCAGATGCAATTTAGGATTGCCCATAAGCTTTGTGGGAGATCAAAGCCAGGCACCTGTTATGTTGGGTCTTCTATGAGGTGTTTACTTGTAATTTCTCACAAACTCCATTTGGCTTTCCAAGCTTCATCAGAGTTGACGTTGCATTGCTGAAGGTTAAATGCGTGGGTCTAAAAGGGCTTACACAATTTCAAGTGGTGGTGAGGGACATTGTTAAGGTCCTGGTGAATGGGAAACTGTTCCATTTTCCACAGTCCTCTGGAATTCCCAAAAGGTTATGGGATCGTGGTGAATGGATGGGGGAGCAATGTGCGACAGTATCAGCAGCAAAGGTGTTGAGGTTGACTTGATGGTTCCAGTGATGCACCACATTGCAATATTCAGTTGGACATCAACAAGTCACATTATTGTATGGCTACTTCTGGTACATACTGGTACACACTACTCAGTTACGGAGTATACAAGGGCCATCGCTGATGTCCATAACACTGATGCTGATGCCCCCCAGTTTGTGCTTGCCAATTTCTGGATGAGGTTGACCATTATCTTTGTCTTGGCAGTTACCGTCTTCAGATGGTTGTGGAAGGTTAGCATGCGATCCAGCTTTGCTCCAAGATAGGTTGGAGTGGGGTCATTTTGCACAGTGTTGCCTCAGAAGGTCACTTTCAGGGTGCACTTAACGTTCCTGTTATCAAGATGCAATGCAGTGACTGTCGTTTTGTGAGGATTTGGCTTGAGCCTCCGTTTGTGGAAATATTCCTTCAAGTTATTTAGGTCCCTGTTCATGGTAGACTTGATGTCACTGAAGGTGGCTGCTTGCATTCCAAGCATAGATCATCCGCATATGCAAATTTGTATGACTTCGTTGGAGGCATGTCACTCATGTAAACATGGGCGTAAGTACTGAGCCTTGTGGCAGTCCATTGTTGGACAACCTGACTTTGTTGTCCAAGTGGACACGTAGCTGCCTATTGCTCAGCATCGTCCATAGCAGACATAGCGTTTTGCATCAGGGGTGATCCTTTTGAGCTTCAGCGTCAGCCTTTAGTCCAGATTGTGTCACAGACCAATGACAGGTCTACAAAGGCTGTGCTAGTCTTAGATTTCCTCTGAAATCCAGCCTCAATGTGCATTACTAGGGCTATAACTTGGTTGCAACAACTATGTTTAGGCCAGAATCCTGCTTGTTCTTTGAGGATCACTGACTCAAAAAGGGGACTGATTTTCTGGAGGATGATATGTTCTAGGAGTTTGTAGATAGTGCACAGGAGTGATATCGGTCTATAACTTCTGGGGTCATCAGTAGGCTTGCCTGGTTTGAGTATGGCAAAGCCTTCCACCAGGCTTTTGGGGTACATCCGGATTCCATAGTTTTGCTGTACAGTTTTGCTAGCCATTGGAGTCCTGTAGGACTTAGCTGAGAAGAAATTCCAGGGGGATACCATCTCCACCAACTGCCTTCCCTTTCTTCATTGCAGCTAAACCCTCTTTCACTTCATCTGTACTGATGACAATGAGTAGGAGGATTGAGGTCTTTGTCCAATGTAGTTGACAATGGATCTTTTGCTTGGTGTTTTTGTTGAGTGGGCATTTTGTGCTCTCCATCAATTTGGAGGCTATGGAGTTGGGCTGGTCTTTTGAGATCCAATATTCTGTCGAATTAGTGGCTCTGAGACATCGTAGTAAGGCCCAGGCACGGCCACTAGAGTGAGTGAAGTTAAGACAATCAATGCACTCAATCCACCGCTGGCATCTAATTGAGTCTAGCAACTCAAATGGGGCCTTCACAACCTGTGGGTTATCCAACCGGTTGTACTGCCAGGGCAGGTTCTTGGTCTCTGTTGTCCAGGGAGAAGTCCAGACTCTTCTTGGCCGTGGCAGTAAGGAGGCTAGCAAAACTATGATAACATTCTGGTGTCACGGTGATGCAGATCACCACATTTTCAATGGCTCCCCATAGTAATCCCAGTTGGCTGTGGCCAGATTTCACCATGGGAGTTGTTTCAATAAACTTCAGTAAGGCGTTTGACACGGTTCCACATGGGGAACTGTTAGT
>ML675622.1:38242936-38357710 GCA_007922155.1 Mesoclemmys tuberculata | reverse complement strand
CACTACTTCCCTCGGAAGGCTATTCCAGAACTTCACTCCCCTAATAATGGAAGGCTGACTAAGCCAATTGGAGGGGGGATAAGGTGTCCCCCTGCCTGAGGGGAGTGCTCTGCTTACCACGGGGTAGAGCCCCCCTTCTGACAATTGACATTGCCTGGTTCAGTGCCCCCTTTCTTCTCTTCTGCCATTGCAGCTTTTCTGCTCACTGAGTCACAGTATGGCTGCTTTGTGACTCGGCCCTCCAGCCGGGTCACACTGACTCCCCTTCCTGTGTCACTCCTGCAGTGACTCAGTCAGTCTTCCTGTTCACTGCCCCAAGCAATATCAATCTGCAGTTCAACCCAGCCTGCCTTGTACTCTGGGTTCCAGTCCAGGACTTGATAGCGAGAAGTTAAGATCGGGGTCTTCACCAACCCTACTGCTCTCTTCTCTGGACTACTTCTAACCATGCTTATTTAAGCTTCTCCTTCACCAGCCTTCCTGATCAGACTGCACTTTCTTAGGTCTACTACATAAACCCTTCCTTACCTCACAGAGAGAGACTGCAGGCTTCATGCCCACCACCTCCCACAGTATTGCCAACTCCCTGGCTTCACCGAAGCTCTGTCTGTTCCCTCACAGGTGGGCTTCCTTCTTTAGCACCCTCTACACATCCTACATTTCCCCTGTTTGCAGCTCGATTAGCTGATTGGGTCTGACTGGCCTAATTCAACTCTTTCAGAGTTAGTTTGGGATGCATACTCCATCACACTGGCCCTGCCTGAGGAGAGCAGAGCACGGCACGGGCAATACCCTGACTGTATCTCCCTGCCTGGGGTGTTGCCTATTTAGCCCTGAAAGGGGTTTGCTGAACTACTCTGGGAGACAGCAACTGGTTTTGGAAACACTGAGGAGGCCCCTGCGCCATGGGGACTTTTCCATTGTGAGTAACACCTATTGCTCCACAGAGACATTGGTCCCCCTGGGCAAGCCGGTGCCCTCAGCACCTTGCCACACTCACAAAGCTTCAGGCCTGCAACGACTCATCAAGGTACGTGGGCTCCTCCAGGTTACACAGCCCACCTGTGTGGAATAAGCTGAACTTGTGAATCCCTGGGGTTCTGTTACTTGTGGGTTGTATGGTGCTAGTGATCCAAATCCGTCTTCCCATTCCCTTTGTATGCTTCTGCTATATTTCCTCTTGTAAATAACCTGCACCTTGACTGTTGGCTCATCCATTATGGAGGTGCCAGAAGAGTACATGTACCAGGTATCAGGCTAGTCATGGGGTCAGTGCTGAGTCAGGGATGGTCGAAACCACATCGGGAGATAAGGTGGGTTCCTGACTCCCTTAAACAGTCAGGGTTGAGGTACCACCAGTTAGTAGCTAAGAACCTAGGCCATTGAAACCCCCTGTGGCCAAAGCAGAGGGACACTGGGTAAAGGCTCTGGTTGGTGATTAGCTGCCCTTAGGGTACTACCAACCATAAAACCCCCTTATAGTCAAACATAAGGATGGCCAGACTGGATCAGAACCATGGTCCACCTAGCTCAGTGTCCTATCTTCTGGCAGTGGCTGGTACCAGATGCTTCATAGGGAATGAACAGAACAGGGCAATTTATCAAGTGATCCATCCCCTGTCATCCAATCCTTGGCAGTCAGAAGTTTCTGGACTCCCTGATCATATTATTGCAACCCTGATCATCTTAGCTAATAGCCATTGATAGACCTATCCTCCATAAACTAAATAATTAATTTTTGAATGTAGCTATAGTTTTGGCCTTCACAACATCGCCTGGCAACGAGTTCTCATAACACTGGAAAGGCTTACCTTGTTTTTGTGTTCTTGCTCTAGTGTGAGGCTAATCTTCTTGTGTTATGCGAGGCTAATCCAGGCTAACCACTGGAGATCTTTTGCTTTATCTAGAAAACTTTGCTCTCAAAAGTCCAAGCAGCATAGAGACACAGTTTCTCCTTGTCATGGATTTTTATTCCCTTTTCCCATTTGCTGAGCTGCCAGTTCAGTTGATGAGAGAAATTCACATGCACGTTTTCTCCATGGGGGGAAAAGAGCAATCAACAGTCTTTTGTCCTCTGACATTCCACGATAGTTCATCTGGTGTTGACTGGCTTTCTTGATTAGGCAGAACATAACATCTCCTGTTGGAGACTGGTGTTTCACACTGGTTAACGCTTCTCTTCTGTCTAGTGAATTACAGTTAGAGAGCAAACATAAATACTATCTGACAACACGAAATACAGATATTATAGAGATTAATGCACTTTATTTCTCTCCACTGTGAAAACTGGCCGTTTATTCCTACCCTTTGTTTCCTGTCTTTTGACCTGTTACTGATCCATGAGAGGACCTTCTCTCTTATCTCATGACAGCCTACTTTGCATAAAAGCCTTTTGTCAGGGATCTTGTCAAAGACTTTCTGAAAGTCCAAGTACATTATATCCACTGGATCACCCTTGTCCACATGTTTGTTGACACCCTCAAAGCTTGTACACCTAGTTATGAAAATAAAATAAAATAAATTGCTTACACCATATGGTACCATAATATTCCCCAGGAAACATTTATGATAGGCATTTAGCAATGTTTAAATAACACATCTGAAAGTGTCTTGGCACCGTTAAGCCTGGCTAACTTGCATTGTATTATCTATGGAATATAGTACTCCTGTTTAATGCATTGGCATTTTGGTTCCATTAAAGGAGATGTAAAAATTCCATCAGAACAGTATTTGTTACACATGATAGTGAAAATCAGCTAAACAAATACTTCTGCTACTGACTAATCCATAAAAAACTGGTCTAGAAACATGGAAAGTGTCTATTCAAGCAGATTATGATGGTTAACAAGAAAACTGTGTAGTATATGCTATTAACTTTACAAACCTAACAGAACTCTCTCAACTAGAAATGTCAGTGCTGGATGCAGGATGTTGCATTTTCAAACTGTCAGAAGCACTAACAGATTAATTCTTATGATTCCCATCTAAGGTAGGTGTAGAATGTCTGCCTCAAATGAGGAGCAATGATCCCCCGTGCATCAAGATGTAGAACATGCACCAGAACTGGGCATCAACTTCTGGAGCAGCAGTGGAAGATGGGTTCTATTGAGATCACTCATGGAAGGGTAGGTGTGAGAAGAGATCCTTCTAGGTAGATCCATTCATAATGTATATAGGAAAAAAGCAGACATGGAGAGGACAGTTTTCTTGAATGGCACAAAGCCTCACATTTAGCTCCACTCTGATGTTTGTACCCAGAATGTGCCCACTTGTACAGGGCAGTCTCCACAGCACCTTGCTGTAGTCTGCAGATTCTAAGAGCGCTGAAGATCTGGCATTGCTAAAGGAGATTTGGATTTATTTACTAGCTCAGTTATTCTGGTATTTTAGTGATAAGGCATTCTAGGGCACCTTTCACTAGGATTTCTGAGCTCCTATACAGTAAAGAAAACCTGCGTAGCAATGTCCTTAAGGAAATCCTTGTTTGCCCCTTCACCTGCTATTTGCAGCTCTCTTGTTTTGATTTTCAGTATTTTCCCATGTGTCTTTGATTACTGCAGGATTGCCTTTGTGAGCACGAGTGCTGCAATGTGCTCTGAAAATGGGCTTCCATTTGGTCTTATCTCCTCCAGGAGCGCTTTCCACAGTTGAGGGCCTTCAGCTGAGAATGTTTAATCTTCTAGTCTTGTGAGCTTAATCTTGGGGTCATGTGTCATCAAATGCTCTCTGGTATGCATTGAGCCTTCAAGGTCAATACTAGGGCCTTGGATTGGGACAAGAAGCAAAACATGACCCAAAGAGCCCCAGAATGTGATGTACACTTGCTGCCTTGTTCTGCTCCCTCCTCTTCTAGCTTCAGATGCTGTGACTTGTAATAATCCAGTCAAGAGGTGGTGAATACCTGCACCACTGTGGCTAGAGATCCTCATCCAAGAAGGGCACAGCCTCGTAGCAAGCTACAGTGGAAGCAGGTGGCTCTTAATTCTATTACCTGGGTGCCTAGGGTTAGTGATGGGTCCAACAGAACTCTAGGGCTTTGCACTATTTTGCTGAAGGGTAGAAAGATCAGATTCTCATTTAGCTCACATGTTTCCTCTTCCACCAGCAGCGCTCTGCTTTTACTCAGGCTCATTAGGAGACATCTGCTCTTCATCCAGATGACTTTCCTCTACCAGGTGCTGGGGTATCTTTGCAACAGTGTTGATCACACTCCCTGTAAAGCCATTTGTCATCGGTGTATTGTTGGCAGCTATCTCAGGAAAACTCCACAAGGTCTCATGTCAGTACTAAGGACCGCACTTAGCCCTATGATGATCTCAGCAGCTGAGGTTGATGGGCATAAGGAGAAGTTATCCATTGTTATTCTCCTGTCTCCTATGAGAAATGGCTGAGCCTACGGTCATGGTCTGCTGTTCACGTCAGCCTGGTCTTGTAAGCAAGTTTGCATCATCCTGAGGCAGACTGTGATATCAGCTTTAAAAGTGGGAGCGTACTTACTGTAACCCTGCAGATGTTGTCTCTGAAGGTGTTAAAGGATTCTCTTCTCAGAATCTTCCAGTCCCCGGCAAAGAGTATCAAGTATATCCCAAGTATTGAAGCTTGGTAACATGACACCACAGTATGTAGATGCAAATCGTCAGTCCCCGTAAGAGTCATCTTAATCCATCTTGCAGGACAAATCCTACTATTCGGGAGCCTCTGGGTGAGATTCCCAAGATAATAGCAGTCTTGAAGAAGCAGTTTGTGGTTTATAGTAGGGGGAATTTGCTCACTTGTTCTTATATCAGTCTGAAATATCCTGTCGAGCTGCATGCGGCTTGGTGGGTGTCATTGATCTCTGTTCTGCCCATGACCAAAATTATCATCCATTTCCATTGTCCACCTTGATTGTCTTCTTCAATCCAGTCACTCTCTTATGTGGGATGTTCTGTACTCTGTGGCTGACAGTCAGTTGTTAAATGGACAGCTCTGCCCCATTATTTCCTGTTTAAATGTCTCTATAAAGGGGATGTGCCCCGCTGTTCACAGGAATCTTATTGCACTGGATGGTCTCCTTGTGGAGCGAGTGCATTTTCTTTTAAAGAGCGGTTAGATCAGGGTCTCTGAAACAGTGATTGATAACTAGGAAAACAACATACAATCCTTCAGATTGTGATGGTACAGTCAGCAAAATAACAGTCATTTCAAAGCTTATAGCTGCTTGAAGACTTGACAATATTCCTCCTCAAAGAAAGATCCAAAATAAGAGATGAAGCTGTAAATTAAACCAGGACATAGTGGGACTCTTGAGTTGAGCTACCACCAAGCATAAGGGTCATCTAAACTTCTGGAAGACCCTTGGAGGCTTCCAGTTCCTCAGGACCTGCTGTTCCCCACCTGATGCTGAACATCTCCTTACATCTGGGTTCTGCTCAGTGTTGTTCACATGTCATATTAGTCAACAGTGGAATCTTTCATGACTGGCAATCTCACTCCATGGAAGTCCGCACCTAGAATAGCAGGGGGCTACAGGTCAGCACGGAGGAACAGGGCACAGCTTTGTGTAGGCTCTGGGCTGGAGCAGCTGGGGATGCTGCATGTTAGGAGTGGGGTGCACTGGCAGAGCTGTGGAGGAGTCCAAGGCTAGACTAGCAAACAGAAGAAGGGACGTGTTTCTGTTCAGGATAGCAGTTCTTTGCCAGCCCTCTGGGAACCCCAATCTAGAATAGCAGGTGGAGCTGCAGTTGTGGACTGAGTTGCATTGTTGAGCTGTGTGGGAGCCCAGGACTGGAACAGGCAGCAAGACTGAAGTGCATCAGCCTAGCTGTGTGGGAAAGTCTTGCACAGCGCTTACCTTCACTGTGTGTGATTTATTATTATTATTGTATGTTCAGCATGAACCTTACTAAGATCACCTAAAGGGTCTCTTAAATTAGGAAGAGGGTGGGGAAAAAATCCCAAATCACTACTGTTATTTAAAAATCCAGTGCAAAGGATCATTTAAGGAATAAATACAAACATCTGCTGTTTAGCTTGTCTTTAACTTGAACCAGAGGAAAGAATGGCCTGAGGGAGTGATTGAAAGAACTCCATGGAAAAATCCTGCTTGACTAGTGTTGTAATATTCCAACAGCTGGGCAATGCAGAACATATAAACCTCCTGTATTGTACACTGGACTTACCCTTTGGCCTAAACATCTGTAAAAATGCTCAGAAGTTACTTGGCCTTCAGATGAGCAGTGACACTGGAAAACTCTGCTGATTTCCTAGTCTGTCCTGGAGAAACCAGACTGGCAGTTTGGTACACTTTGGAACCTGGGTCGAGCAGATCCTTATACTATGTACACACGTGTCACCTATCATAGCAGTTAGCTCCCAAAGGTGGACATAGTATCAGTGCACCACCATCGGAAAGCCTGACCTCTCTGAGGCCAAGTCTACACACACAAGTTGTCCTGCTGTTTAGTGACAGCAGTTGCACGGCCTCCAGGGTGGAGGCATTTATAGGGAAGGAGGGTGCTCTATGGCAGTATAAGCACTGTTAGAAACATATAACGACATCCACTCTAGGAGAGTTTGTCCCAGCTATTCTAGTAAGAAATCACACCCTGACACATATTGCCTTGTCTATGTGGAGCGACTGACTTGCATGGCTATTCCACAATAAGAGTGTCCACATGGGGAGTTATTCTGGAGTAGCTATAATGCTTTAAATTCACACCCTGCCTTATCCTGGACTGACTTCCTTGTGTCCTCAAGCCCCTCATCACAATAACAACAATAACACGCCCTCTCTCTTATACGCAGCTGTCAGCAGTAGATCGCAAAGCACTTTACAAAGGAGATCAGTATTACTACCCCCATTTTAAATAAGGGAAAACTCAGGCACAGCACAGGAGCCTGGGAACGGAAGCCAGGTCTCTACAGTTGCAGTGCAGTGTGTTATCCACCAGGCCACTGTAGGAAGGTGCTGTGGCCTTCCTTGGAGCCTGGGCCCGAGGAAGGGTCGCGACGCCCCTGCTGGGCAGAGCCGGGCCCTATAGGCCAAACTGCCTGCAACAGAGGGGCGGAGCCAAGGCAAGACAAGAACTATAAAAGGCCGGCCTAGCAGCTCAGTAGGGAGGAAGCTGCCACTGGAGGCAGACGTGTCTTCCCAGAGGCTGCGGCCTAGGCCTGACCCAGACCCAGTGGCTGTTTGGAGCAATCGCCTCACTGAGCACAGCTTCCAAAGCCTGCCCGGACTGCCGGGCCCTAGTGACTGGACAGGGCCACCGGGCCCTAGTAGCTGGAACAAGCCACCCGAGACTCCTGGGTGGGAAATACCCGAGGCCGGCCCTGACCTGGAGGTGCTGCCTGGCGCCCAGGGACCCCAGGAGCTTATCGAACGCTGTGGACCGGAGGAACCCCTGTGACCTGGAGGAGCTGCCCTCTGCTGATGATGCAGAGGAGTTCCTGGACCTGCTGCCGGTCAATGGGGAGGGACATGTGGGCCTGCCGCTTGCCGTGTACCCCAGTGACCCAGAGGGAGACTGGTATCTACGGGTACCTGGGGACAGGGTGGGAGGAAGCGGCCTGGGGACAGCCAACTAGCAAGTGGCTGAATCAGGGGCTAAACCCTATCAGTATGCTGTGGCTGGAGCCCCACTGCTAGGGCCCTGGGCTGGGATGCAGTGAAGTTGGGTGGGCCTGTGTCTCCCTTCCTGCTTCCCTAACTGCCCTGGCAGGGAATGCTATCCTCTGTGTTTGCAAGACAAAGGATCTTGAGCTCTACTGGCCCCACATGCCTGCAAGGCCAGGGGCCCCAGACTATTTTACTAGCCCCACCTGTGGGAAGGCTGGGGGCTATTCACTGCCCTATTGGCCCTACTTGGCTTGCAGGACAGGGACTGTACTCTGCTTGCTTGCCCCGCCCTGCCGGAGGGCGAGGGGCGCCAGACTACTATGCTAGCTCTGCCTGTGGGAAGGCCGGGGCTATAGACTGCTCACTTGCCCTGCCCTGCCCAGACTGGGGGCTGGGGGCACCAGAACACTTGTCAGCTCTCCCTGCTGGGGGCTGAGGCTAAAAATTTGTAAAGGGGCATTGATTATTCCCCTAAAAGAAGGTGCTGTGGCCTTCCTCGGAGCCTGGGCCCAAGGAAGGGTCACGACGACCCAGCCAGACTGTGCCATCGGCTTACATGTGGTGGAGAATGCAGGCAGCCACCCCCTGACAGAAGGAGGACTGCCCACTCTGACGATCCATCAGAGTGCGGACGCCTGTGACTGGTCCAACGATGGAAGTTCATGAAATGGTTGGCTGACCATCAACAGCAGCAGCAAGTGGCCCAGCTGCAGCAGCAGCAACAGACATTTGCAACAGCAGTTGATCTGGGGGCTCAGCAGCAAGAGCTGCAAAGACAGTATGTATAGCAGCTGGGTGCCCTGCTACCTAGACATGGGGGCCCAGAGGAACCTCAGGGCTGACTACCGCCGGCGGCCTGATCACAGCTACGTCTCACCAAGATGGGGCCTGGCGACGACCCGGTGGCATTCCTGATGATGTTTGAGCGGCTGGCCACTGCCACGGGTTGGGCCCTGGACCAGTGGGCTGTCCTCTTGACCCCATATCTGATGGGGGTTCCCCAGGCAGCCTACAAGGCTCTGGCCATTGATGAGGCGCAGGACTACCAGACTGTGAAGGCCACGATACTGGATGCCCTTGACATAAACTCTGAAGCCTTCTGGTGCCAGTTCTGGAAGAAAACATACCCCCCCCCAGGGCCCATCCTCAGGCTGTGGCCTAAGAGCTTTGGGACGCCTGCTGGCACTGGCTCCAGCCGGAGCAGCACGCTGTGCCCACTCTGGCAGAGCAAGTTGTGCTGGAACATTTTGTACATATCCTGCCTGCCCAGGGGAGGACCTGGGTGATGAGGCATTGCCCCACCACCGTGGCTGGGGCGGTATGCCTGATGGAAGACTTTCTGGCAGCAGAGAAGCCTGCTGCGCCCATGGTACCTGCACCCAGGCGGATGAGCCCTGGGGGGACCGCAATGCACCAGCCCTTGCAGACTATCCAGCCCTGCCAGAGCCAGGACCAAGCCACTGCTGGCCTCAGACCCAGGCACCCCTTGGACCCCCCGGAGGCTCGGAGGTGCTGAGTGCAGACCCAAAAGACAGAACCCAGAAGGCCTCCAGACGCATGGGCCCATGCTTTTCATGTGGCCAGGTGGGACATCTGTGATGCCACTGCCCAGCCATGGACTGCAGCTACAGCATGGTCTATGCCGGGGAGCGGCGCGCGCTGGGCCCAACTGACCCCAAAATGACAATCATGGTTGGCATAGCAGGAAGGCATTTGGAGGCCCTGGTTGACACTGGGTGTGGCCAGATTCTCATTCTGCAGGAGCTGATCCCCGAGGACGGGTCGGTCCGTGGACAGGTCAGCCTCTGTTGCATCCACGGGGATCTGAAGTTTTATCCCACCCTGTCAGTCCCTTGACCCTTGGACAGGTCACCCGGGTGCTACCAGTAGGGCTGGCACCTCACCTCCTGTACCCTGTGATCCTGGGTCAGGACTGGCCAGCCTTTGCGGGGGTCCTCCAACAGGTAGGCAGCCAGGACACCCAGGAAAGGGGCCTCCGGAGGCAGAAGCACCAGACCTCCAGGAGTCGCCCCCTGAAGACAACCAGATGGGTCCTGCTGCGAAGCCACCCAGAGATATGGAGACCCAGGAAAGAAGGGCAGGATCCCTGGCTAATATGAGGGGGAAGGGAATCCAAGAGAGCTGGCTGTATTTTAAAGAAACGTTACTGAGAGCACAGGAACAAACCATCCCGATGTGCAGAAAGAATAGCAAATATGGTAGGCGACCAGCTTGGCTTAACAAAGAAGTCTTTAGTGAACTTAAACACAAAAAAGAAGCTTACAAGAAGTGGAAGCTTGGTCAGATGACTAGAGAGGATTATAAAAATACTTCTCGAACATGCAGGAATGAAATTAGGAAGGCCAAAGCACAACTGGAGTTACAGCTAGCAAGAGATGTGAAGGGGAACAAGAAGGGTTTCTACAGGTATGTTAGCAAAAAGAGGAAGATTAAGGAAAGTGTGGGCCCCTTACAGAATGAGGGAGGCAAGTTAGTGACAGAGGATGTGAAGAAAGCTGAGGTATTCAATCCTTTTTTGCCTCCGTCTTCACAGACAAGGTCAGCTCCCAGACTACTGCACTGCGCAGCATAGAGTGGGAAGAAGGTGAACATCCCAGAGTGCTGAAGGAACAGGTCCAAGACTATTTAGAAAGATTGGACATACACAGATCCATGGGGCCAGATGCAATGCATCCAAGGGTGCTGAGGGAGTTAGCTGATGTGATTTCAGAGCCATTGGCTATTATCTTTGAAAGCTCATGGCAATTGGGGGAGGTCCTTGATGGGCACTATATTTACTTTTTTCAACTCATCTTCAGGAAAGGGAAGAAAGAGGATCCAGATAATTACAGACCGGTCAGCCTCACCTCAATCCCTGGAAAAATCATGAAGCAGGTCCTCAAGGAATCAACTTTAAGGCATTTGGAAGAGAGGAAGGTGATCAGGAACAGTCAACATGGATTCACCAAGGGCAAGTCATGCCTGACCAACCTGATTCTCTTCTATGAAGAGGTGACAGGCTATGTGGATGTGGGGAAAGCAGTGGATGTGATATACCTTGACTTTAGCAAAGCTAAATATCCCACAGTATTATTATCAGCAAGTTGTAGTATGGGTTGGATGAAAGGACTATAAAGTGGATAGAGAACTGGCTAGAGCATAGGGCTCAATGAGTAGTGATCAGTGGCTCCATGTCTAGCTGGCAGCTGGTCACAAGCGGAGTGCCCCAGGGGTTGGTCCTGGGGCCAGTTTTGTTCAACATCTTCATTAATGATCTGGAGGATGGGGTAGATTGCACCCTCAGCAAGTTTCCAGATGACACTAAACTAGGGGGAGTAGTAGATACCTTGGAAGGGATGGATAGGATACAGAAGGACCTAAACGAATTGGAGGATTGGGTCAAAAGAAATCTGATGAAGTTCAACAAGGACAAGTGCAGAGCCCTGCACTTAGGATGGAAGAATCCCATGAAAACTACAGACTAGGGACCGATGAGCTAGGCAGCAGTTCTGCAGAAAAGGACCTGGGAGTTACAGTGGGTAAGAAGCTGGATATGAGTCAGCAGTGTGCCCCAGTTGCCAAGAAGTCTAAAAGCATATGAGCTGCCTTAGTAGGAGCATTGCCAGCAGATGGAGGGAAGCGATTATTCCCCTCTATTTGGCATTGGTGAGGCCGCATTTGGAATATTATATCTAATTTTGGGGCCCCCATTACAAGAAGGATGTGGAGAAGTTGGAGAGAGTCCAGAGGAGCAACAAAAATGATTAGGGGGCTGAAGCACAAGACTTATGAGGAGAGACTGAGGGAACGAGGCTTGTTTAGTCTGCAGAAGAGAAGAGTGAGGGGGGATTTGATAGCAGCCTTTAACTACCTGAAAGGGGGTTCCCGGGAGGATGGAGCTAGGCTGTTCTCAGTGGTGGCAGATGACAGAACAAGGAGCAACGGTCTCAAGTTGTAGTGGGGGAGGTCTCGGTTGGACATTAGGAAAAGGTTTTTCCCTAGGTGGATGGTGAAGCACTGGAATGGGTTACCTAGGGAGGTGGTGGCATCTCCATCTTTAACAGTTTTTAAGATGTGGCTTGACAAAGCCCTGGCTGGGATGATTTAACTGAGGTTAGTCCTGCTTTGAGCAGGGGTTGGACTAGATGATCTCCTGGGGTCCCTTCCAACCCTCATCTTCTATGATTCTAAGAGAGTCCCCTCAAGCAAGAATGGATCCACCCAACTCGAGGTAACCAGGGGACGACTTTTGTCACGACCAGCAGGAAGATCCCACTGTCAGCTGTGCCTACGATCAACTGGCCGCTGTAGACGGGGTAGTGACTGACTCCCAACGGGCAGTGCAGTTGCCGCGGTTCAAGTTACGCCAAGACCAGCTCTATCACCTGGAGCAGGATGCCCAGCTTGTAGTGCTGCGGATCCACTGGAAGGCTATGATGGGATTGGCTCATGACATCCTGGCTGCAGGCCACCTGGGCTATGATAAGACCCTGGCCCAGATACTAACCCTTTTTTGTTGGCCTGGCGTGCACCAGGAAGTCTGGGACTATTGTGCCTTCTGCCTGGAATGCCAACTTGTGGCCCCAACAGGAGTTCGGTGGGCCTTTCTCGTGCCTCTCCCCTTGATTAGGACACCATTCGAATGTGTGGCCATAGACTTGGTTGGGCCCCTGGAACAGAGTGTGGCAGGATATCGGTATCTCCTAGTCCTGATGGACTATGCCATCCTTTTCTCGGAGACCATCCCTCTAAAGAATGCTACCACCTGAATAGTTGCTGGAGAATTGGTCAAGGTGTTCGCAAGAGTGGGACTACCACGGGAACTCCTGATGGACCAGGGAACCAATTTTACCTCCCGACTGTTTCAGGGGGTATGCAACATCCTTGGGGTCTGGAAGCTCTGGATCTCAGTATATATCACCCCCAGACCGATCGGTTAGTGGAGTGATTTAATCAGACCCTAAAGCACGAGCTCCAGAAGTTCCCTCCGAAGGATTTGCAGCACTGGGACCAGCTGACCCCACCCTTGTTCCTCGCCATCCGGGAAGTCCCTGCGGCCTCCACTTAGTTCTCAGCATTTGAACTGCTATACAGATGACAGCCTAGGGGAATCCTGGATCTTATGTGGGAGCAGTGGGAGCAGGCCCTGTTGTCGGCGAAAGGACTGCTCCAGTAGGTCATGGACTTACGGGAACATCTTCAGCAGGCCAGGATGCTCATCCAGGAGAAGCTGCAAACTGCCCTGACCACCCAGGCCCAGACATATAACCAAGGAGCGCGGACCCATTCTTTTGAGCCAGGTGACTGGGACCTCATCTTGCTGCCCTCCGCTGAGTCCAAGCTACTGGCCCAATGGCAGGGCCCCTATGAAATTATCAGACAGTGGGCACAGGAAATTATGAGGTCCGTCAACCAGACTGGAGGAAGAAAAAGCAGATATATCATCTCAACCTGTTGAAGTCTTGGCATGAGCGGGAGGGTTTACTCATCAAGCCTCACCCCCCCGGATCCAGACTTAGGCCCACAGATCCCTGAAAAGGAGGACCCCAGAGAATCTCAGCTCAGCAGCAGCTTAACTGAGACCCAGAGGCGACACACACTACACTTGGTGGAAGACTTCACCGCAACCCCTGGGAAAACCACTCGGGTATACTGTATGATTGAGACCCGCCTGGATGAGGTGGTGCGTACTGGCACAAGATCACCCCCCCACCATCTGCAGGTAGTGGTAGAGGAGGAGGTCCAAGCCATGTTGAGGCTGGGGGTGATAGAGCCCTCGACTAGCAAATGGCACAGTCCCATTGTGCTGGTGCCAAAACCCGACGGGTTGCGCTGGTTTTGCACAGACTTCCAGTGGATCAACCTCTTCACCAAGTTCAATGCCTACCCCATGCCATACATTGATGAGTTGCTGGATCAACACGGGGAAGCTCACTATTTTACCACCCTTGATCTCACCAAAGGGTATTGGCAGAGCCCCCTCAATGCCAGCTCCAAAGAAAAGACGGCATTTACGACCCCCAGTGGGCTATACCAGTTTGTCCCGATGCCCTTCAGACCCCATGGGGCACTGGCGATAATCCAGAGGCTGATGGACCAGCTCCTAGGGCCACATCTAAATTATGCCGCAGCCTACTTGGATGACATCATGGTGTACAGCCAAAACTGGAATGACCACCTGAACCAAGTGGCCGCAATTCTGAGGATGCTGCAAGATGCGGGGCTCACATCCAACCCCTAGAAATGCTGTATATGGTGGCAGGAAACCACCTACCTGCAGTACACCTTAGGTCAGGGAACCCTGCGACCCCTATTTGGGAAGGTCCAAGCCCTGCAGGAATACCCCCGGCCAACCACAAAGAAGCAGGTATGGCAATTTCTGGGCTTGGCTAGCTATTATTGCAGGTTTGTCCCCAACTTCGCCGCGCTGCTCATGGACCTCCTGAGACAATCAGCTGCTCCGCGTCCAGTCAACCCTGGAGAGTGACTGCACATTTACCACTCTAAAAAGTGCGTTATGCCATGAGCCAGTTTTGTATAGCCCCAATTTTAACCGCTCCTTTGTAGTGCAGTCCAATGCCTCCACTGTTGGACTGGGGTCCGTGCTTGCCCAGAACTTTGATGGGAGGAACACCCCATCTTGTATATTAGTTGCAAGCTGTTTCCCCCGAGAAGAATGGTATGCGATTATTGAGAAAGAAGCTTTGGCTGTGAAGTGGGTACTTGAGGCCCTGAGGTGTTACCTCCTTGGCAGCCCCTTCACTGTGATTACAGACCACACAACCTTCCACTGGCTGCACCAAATGAAAGACACCAACGCCCAGGTGATGCGTTGGTACCTCACCCTGCAACCCTTCACTTTCAACATCAAGCATCGCACAGGTAGGGACCACACCAATGCTGATGCCTTTTCCTGCATTGGAGAAGGGGAGCAGGCCAGCCCTGGAGACTGGGAGCTGGACTTGAAGAGGGGAATGTGTGTGTAGGAAGGCACTGTGGCGGAGCCTGGGCCCAAGGAAGGTCGTGACGCCCTGGCCGGACAGAACGGGGCCCTATAGGCCAAACTGCCTGCAACAGAGGGGCGGAGCCAAGGCAGGAACAGGAACTATAAAAGGCCGGCCTAGCAGCTCAGTAGAGGGGAAGCTGCTGCCAGAGGCAGGCGTATCTTCCCAGAGGCTGCGGCCTAGGCCTGACCCAGACCCAGTGGCTGTTTGGAGCAATCGCCTAACTGAGCGCAGCTTCCAAAGCCTGCCCGGACTGCCGGGCCCTAGTGACTGGACAGGGCCACCGGGCCCTAGTAGCTGGAACAAGCCACCCGAGACTCCTGGGTGGGAAATACTTGATTCTGGCCCTGACCTGGAGGAGCTGCCTGGCACCGGGGTACCCCGGAGCTGACAGAACCCTGTGGACCGGAGGAACCCCTGGTGCCCTGTGACCTGGAGGAGCTGCCCTCCGCTGACAACGCAGAGGAGTTCATGGACCTGCCGTCGGTCATCAGGGAGGGACTTGTGGGCCTGCTGCTTGCAGTATACTCCAGTGACCCAGAGGGAGACTGATACCTAAGGGTACCCGGGGACAGGGTGGGAGGAAGTGGCCCAGGTTCAGCCAACTTGCAAGTGGCTGAGTCAGGGGCTAAACCCCTTCAGCGTGCTGTGGCTGGAGCCCCACCGATTCAGTGGCAAACTGCTTTGCCAGTGCTAGGGCCCTGGCCTGGGACGCAATGGAGACAGGTGGGCCTGCGTCCCCCTCCCCCCTTCCCTAACCACCCCGGCAGGGAGTGCTATCCTCTGCATTTGTGAGGCAGAAGATCCCAAGCTCTACTGGCCCCACATGCCTGCAAGGCCAGGGGCCCCAGACTATTTTACCAGCCCTGCCTGTGGGAAGGCCAGGGGCTATTCACTGCCCCATTGGCCCTACCTGGCTTGCAAACCAGGGACTGTGCTCTGCTTGCTTGCCCCGCCCTGCCGGAGGGCCAGGGCCACCAGACTGCTGTGCTAGGCCTGCCTCTGGGAAGGCCAGGGCTAGAGACTGCTCCCTTGCCCCACCCTGGCTGAGGGCTGAGGGCACCAGACTTCTTACCAGCCCAGCCTGTGGGAAGGCCGGGGGCAACAGACTGCTTTGTCTGCCCTGCCCTGCCTGAGGGCCGGGGGGCACCAGGCCACTTGTCAGCTCTCCCTGCTGGGGGCCAGGGCTAACAACTTGTAAACAGGCACTGCTTATTCCCCTAAAGGAAGGTGCTGTGGCCTTCCTAGGAGCCTGGGCCCAAGGAAGGGTTGCAACACCCCGACTGGACTGTGCCACGGTCTTCCAGCCACACTCCATCTACCGACATAACAGCTGCATAGAGATAAGGCCATAGCAATTCCTGCAATTCTCAGATTATAAACTGAGCCAGAGATGTCCCAAGTAGCAGTGGGTAGTTGGAGGGTCTTGCATGTGACTTCTTCTATAAATAGTGAGGCATGCTACAGTGTTTAATGCCCTATGGCCCTTCTGCAAGACAGGCTGACTCCCAGACCATCTGCTTGCCCCTACTGCTTTGCTTGCCTATGGATGAGTCAGAGCAGGAATTTGCCCTTCCTTTGGAAGTACTTCTATGTTCATGTAGCAGGATAAATATTGTTACTCATAATTATTTGCTGGAGCCCTATGGTCACTGTAAGCCAGAGCTAGAGGCATTTTCCAACCTGTGCACCAAGATTAAACCAAGTGGTCACCAAACTACTGATTGGTGGAGAAGCAAATGCTCCAAAATCATCCTGACAGAGCAAACTGATGAGAAGTGCAGAGGGTGCTCAATCAGCCTCGCCTCAATGCTCAATCTGGACAGGGGTTGCTGGGGAAATGGTGTGGTTTTTGCCTCTGTGCTGCTGTTTTGTTTGGTGACAAAGTGAAATAACCTTTTGAAAGCTCTTCACAAATGAACTGAGGCCAGAGTGTCCTGAGAGCGGCAATGCAATACACTGCCTTGCTGGGGTGCACAAACAGCTCCGTAAATTGACTTCACCCGCTACAAAAAGCCACATGGTTTGTGTGACAGAAGCAGTTCTTCATCAACGCATTCCTCTTTGACTGGACGGAAACCCTCATGTATGCATTCCCACCCATTCCGCTCTTCCCCAAAGTCCTCTTGAAGATAAAGAGGGACAGGGCAGATGTGATACTTATCGTCCCGGCCTGGCCGAGACAGCATTGGTTCAGCATGCTGCTGGACCTTTTGATACTCTGCCCATGCAGCTCCCGAAGCTACAAGACCTTCACTCCCAAGACCATGGTTGCCTGCTGCACCTGGACCTGGACTCCCTGCACCTCACAGCCTGGAGGCTCTGTGGCTGATGGAGGGGAAGAGAGCCTGCTTGGCACAGGTCCAACAAGTTCTGCTGGGCAGCAGGAAACCCTCAACACAGGTCATGTACCAGGCCAAGTGGAGGCGGTTTACCTGTTGGGCAGAGTCCTGGCGTATTCTGCCAAGCCTCTCTCCTATTCAGGTGATTCTGGAGTACCTGCTCCAGCTAAAACTCCAGGGTCTGGCACTGGCCTCGCTGAGGGTTCACTTGGTGGCCATCTCGGCCTTCCACCAGCCACTAGAGGGGAGATCCCTGTTCTCTCACCCCATGTCAGTTAAGTTCCTCAAAGGGGTGGAGAGGCTTTAACTGCAGGTCTGCGACCCGGTGCCTCCCTGGGATCTCAACCTGGTCCTCTCGAGACTCATGGGGGGACCCCCCTTTGAACCCATGGCTTCATGCCCTCTGCTTCTCCTTTCATGGAAGGTAGCCTTCCTGGTGGCCATTACCTCAGCTAGGAGGGTCTCCAAAATTAGGGCCTTGACCTCAGAGTCCCCTTACACAGTATTTTATAAGGATAAGGTGCAGTGGAGGCTGCGTCTGGCCTTCCTGCCCAAGGTGGTCTCCCAATTTCACTGTAACCAAGATATTTTTCTCCCTGTGTTTTTTCCCAAACCATACAGTTCGGAGGAGGAGAGGAGGTGGTACTTGCTGGATGTGAGACGGGCCCTGGTCTACTACATTCAGCAGACAAAACCGTTCCGGAAATCAACGCAACTCTTCATCTCAGTGGCCGGCTGGATGAAAGGCTCCTGTCTCCACCCGGCACATCTCCTCCTGGATCACATCATGCATCAGGCTCTGCTACAAGCTGGCAAAGGTGCTGCTCCTGGGGACCATCACAGTGCACTCCATCAGAGCCCAAGCCTCATCTACAGCCTTCCTGGAGAGAGTGCCCCTACAGGACATCTGCAAAGCTGCCACCTGGTGATCGGTGCACACCTTTATGTCCCACTATGCCATCGTCCAGCAGGCGAGAGAGGACGCTGGATTCGGCAGAGCCGTATTGAGGTCAGCTCGCCAGTAACTCCTACCCACCACCAAGGTATGGCTTTTTAATCACCTATAGTGGAATGGACATGAGCAATCACTTGAAGAAAACAGGGATACTTACCAGTAACTGATGTTCTTTGAGATGTGTTGCTCATGTCCATTCCATAACCCACCCTCTGTCCCTGCTGCCGGAGTTGGCAGAAAGAAGGAATTTACCTATGGAATGTACATGAGGAACACATCTCGAAGAACATCAGTTACTGGTAAGTAACCTGGTTTTTCTCCAAGAAAAGGCAGAGCTGCATTGGTTCAAGGGCATCTGGCCTGGCCTACTTCAGGAGAAAGGGCTGCTGAGGGCACTGGGAAACATACACAGCCTTGGGGAGGTTGATATCTGAGATTTTGATGTCACTGCATATCCCTGAGACTGGGTGACTCTTGAGAATAAAGAAATCAGACCTGGGGAGACCGGGGTTGATGCTACAAGCCAGACTGACCCCAGTCTGTCAGGTACTTGGTAAATTCCTGGTATCTGCTAGACTCACATCCTTCATAGATAAATAATGAAAACCAGGATAGTTTGCTTCCCTCTATTGTGGTCTAGAGGATTGTTCCGCTGGGCACCTGCGCAAAGGGTGGTGATCAGGTACCAGATCCTCCTCCTAATAGAGTTGTTGGATGAAACTAGAGTGATTGAGAGATGGAAATTTAAGTGGATGTAAATCAGAGCTGTTATTTTTGTTGAGGAGAGCCCGAAAGTTGCTTATTCCTCTTCTACTCGCTCTGATAACTAAACCTTTTGTTGCTAAAATAAAGACTAATTCAATGATAAAAGCAATTAAAATAGTAGATCTACACCATAAATTGTGTAGGACTAAGTCTTGGAGTCAGTGGATACGAACCCCTGTCATGTGATGGCTATTCATCTCTTATAACACTGACCCAAATGTCTAGTCTGACCAAGCATTACATTTGCCATCGAGCGTCATGTATCCAACTGTGAAATTTGTAATCTGTGCAGGAAGGCGAATACAGTTCCAGTGAGTTAATAACAGATAATGGCTCATTATTCACAAGTGGCTTATTTCAGCATTTCTTTTCGATTTATCAGTTCGAGCCCACCACATCAGGTTCTTGATTTGCCAATCAAATAGATTATGAGAAGTCAAAACGTATTACATAGAACTTAATATGAACAAACCTTGACAGATGAAAGGGATCGATAGTTAGCATGTTAGAATAACAGTCGCACCTCACAATGTGTTGTGATGCTCAGCATTTCATACACTAATGGGCAGAAGGACCCAGATCCATGAAGGTCTTCAGGCTCCTAACTTCCATTGAAATCAACAGAAGTTATGAGCCTGTGTGCCTTTAGTGTTAACAAAAGCTTTAGGGTTAACATCTAACAAGCTTCTTGAGCTAGAGACAACTAACTTGTGGTAGTTGCCAGTAAACTAGAACTAAAGAAACCATAGGACAAGAGTGTGCGCCAGATAACTGCTAAGCCATCTACACCAGACAGCTGGAAGACACAGGACTGGAGCAAGCTCCTGCGGCGGACCCTGACACAAGGGCAGTAATGACTCCTGTGTAGAGAAGGCCTGTGAGGGTGTCACCCTGAGGAAAGGCTAATGATAGAAAGGAGTCTAAGGAGGCAGCAGTAAGGGGTCTGACAGAACAGATCTTAGCTGCTCACCCTAGGATCCCAGGTCTGGAACCCAGTGTAGAGTGAGGGCCTGGGTTCCTCTGCCAGCCACTGGGAAGGTGTCATGAAGCCTCCTGACATAAGGGGAATGAGGATAATTCAGAGCCTGGAGAGAAGGGTATAGGACCACAGGGACCCAAGTCAGGGGCCAGAGACCTCACACAAGGTCTTGGAGTTAACTGTTGGACTTTTGTTTTGTTGGACTTTTTGTTACCCTACAAGGGGTGGACTTAAATGTGACCTGATTGAAGGTTCGAATTGTGAGAAGAAAGATAGCATAGGACCAGAGCAGCTGTCAGCAGGGAGTGCTATAGCAGGAGCACCTAGGGCACCTCACCCACCATGAGGGGGTGCTGGCATGGGGAGACTGCTCTTTTCCCACATCCCAACAGAGGAGGGGGTCTGAAGGAGAGCGATGAGTTAGTTTGGTGGAAGTTTATGGACACTGCTCCTAAGCATGAGGGGCAGCAGGGCAGAAAGCACAAAGATGCTTGTGTGAAAATGTAACAAATGGGCGAAGGGGGCTGGTGTGATTGCCCATCGGAGGGAGAAGCTGACATCTCAATAGCAAACGAATAAGAATAAGATTCTGTCATGGGTATTTTTAGTAAAGTCAGGGAGAGGTTGCGGGCAATACACAGAAATTCATGGAAGCTGTGATCTGTCCCTGACTTTTACTACCAATACCCTGGAGGGCAGGGGACAGCACTGCAGGGGAAGATTAAAGTTCATTATCTCTTACCAGCACTCTTGGGTGTTACCTCACTTTTAGCGAATGCAAACAGAATGGGTTAGATCAGTGGTCCCCAACCTTTTTTGCACCAGGGACTGGCTTGAAGCAAGACTATTTTTCCAGGGACTGGCAGGGCGGGGCGGGGTGGGGGTGGGGCAGGCACCCCAGCAGGCAGCACTTCACACCACTCTCTGCCGAGAAATTGACTCGCCCTTGTGAATTTCGGCGGCGGAGCTGGAGAGTGGGGCCCACAGCGCAGAATTTCCTTTTTAAGGACCGGTTTGCGTCCTTTTTAAGAACAGGTTGGATGTGAAGAAGAGCCGCATGGCCGCAGCTGAAGAGCCGCATGTGGATCGGGAGCCGTGGGTTGCCGACCCCTGGCCTAGCGGATAGCGGATAGCTGAAGAGCCGCATAGCTACGGCGCCGCAGACCGGCAAAAAAACCCCAACGGCCCGGTCCTGGTCCGCAGACCGGTGGTTGGGGACCCCTGGGTTAGATGACACTGACAATAGTCTGTGAGCAAAAGAATTAAAAGGAAAAATTCAGAAAAGTATGTTGCTTTAAAATAAATCACCATATACAAAATCAGAAATGGTGGCCTTTAACAGGAAGAGCCTAATTATGTCCATCCTCTACCAATTTCAAGGGATGCTTTTTTGGGTGATACTTAAAAGCAAACATTTCAGCTAAGGTTGACTAGGATCACAATGATCTTGCTTCCTAGATTTGCAGAATCAGTTTGCATTTTCTTCTCATAAAGCCCCAAGCACATTTTTGAAAGGGCTATAAATAAAATACCTATGTTTTTATGGGAAGAGTAAAAGCCTGGAGTCAGAACAGGAACTCTTTATAGACCAATTAAAATGGCCAGACTTACTCTTCCTTCTGTGTGTAAATATTGCCAAGCCTGTCTGTTGCTGCATGAACACAGCATAAAAGTTGAACTGCAGGACCACGGCACAGGTAGATTCTCTGGGTGTAAACTGGAGAAAGGGATAGAGAAATTTAGGCCAGTTTCCTTATACCATCACCTTACTACTAAGGTTACCATAAAAAGAATGCATTCTGGGACAGATCCTCCGCTGGTGTAAACTGTCATAACTCTGACTTCAGTGATCTGCCCTGTGTCACAACAGATTAAATACGAATCCACCCCCACTTTCACCAGGACATGAAAATGAGCATTTCAGGCCCAGATCTTCAAAGCTATTTAGGTACCTAATTCCATTGAAATCAATGGGAAGACATGGGTTCCTAGGTTAGTAAAAAGGAACTTCAAAGGCTAGAGAAAAGGCAGGAATTTCTGCATCCAGGGTCAGATTCAAAACCAAAACATTCTTAGATTTTGAACAGATTAAGAAAAACTGAAGTTCCCATATTCACAATGTTTACAAATCAGAGAATATGCCAAAATGAAAGAGGCTTTAAAGGGAGATCTTTCAGCAATGGAAGCTACATTGCTGCAAGTAATGGGAAAGAGACATAGGGAGAAAAACTGATGGAGAGGAGTGGAAACAGCTGGACAGCAGGTACCTCGGTCTCAATGTGTGCTGTTTTAACAAGAACGTTATTACAAAATACTGTATCAGTGGGATCTTACCCCTATCAGACTGGAAAAGAGCTAGAGGCAGAGGCAGAGACGATTGTAATGGTGATTGATTTGGGTGTATGCTTTTTGAGACAGTGACTGTCTACTTCTCTGAGTCTGTACAGTGCCTAGCCAAGTGGAGCATGTGGTGTGGTGTGCCAGCTGCAAACTAGCACAGCAAGGTAATGAGCTGCTGTAAGCCCACTCAGCCCTGCCTTCCTACCCCTTCATTCACTGGCAGATGGTGAGAAGGCTGTTAAACAGGGAAGAAGAGAGGGCAGTAGTTGGCTGACCAGGGAGGAATAGTCTTTGCTCCCCGAGGATAGGGCCAGCTGATTCCAGAATCTATTCTGAAACTGCTGAGTACCAGAACTTCTCCGGAAGAAGGTAGGCCTGGCACGGGTTTATTGTGTATGTTTTCTGCATGGGATTATTTCCTTGTTTTTCTTCTAAAGACGCTTTGGTCTTTCTGTGCTTCCTGAGAGTGTCCTGAGAGGCCTAATGAGACTGTTGCAAGGGCATGACTCTGTGGACTTTTCCTCCTTACTTGAATCTGCCCCATGATTTGTCCTGGATCCTGAAGAGCACTGCCGCACACCTCTTTTTTGGCTGGTTCCTAGGTGCTATTGTAATAAACATGATTAATTGTAAGAGAGAAAGTGGGACATGAAGTGACTTCCTACCAAACAAATGCAACAGTCATGTGCTAAAAGGAAAAACATTGGGAACACGTGTGCCAACAGATTAAAGCTGCCACCATTTGTCATTTACCATTGCATACATCGGCCTGGAAATTTTCCATTGGAAAATCATTGATATTTGTAATTAATCCCCACACTCATTAGTTGCAGCCAAATGATCTCTTGCAAATTAAAAAGGCCCCTCCGGTAACATCTTGATTTAACAGCGGTTGGGAAATGTTTGTGATCATGTATCACTCAATTATCAAAAACCTATGAAAAGGTATTTTAAAATGTGGTTGTTTTTTGCTGAGTTCGCCTCCAGCAATTACTCTCCAGTCATTGAGTGAGCAGTTATGCTCACTGTGACAGATACGGTGCTTTGGAAAAACGCACTATTCAAAGATTTGTACTGAGATGTGACATATTTCGGATATGTGGAATATTCCAAGGTTATTGTACCAACTGTATAAATGTTATGCGTATCTTTATGGGCTGGCTAGTGATTGTATTCCTGGCTCAATGGGGGAGCTAAGGGGCTTATTGTAGGAACTAAAGTCACCTGGGTGGTGGTGTGAGATGGAATGCACCACTGTATTTGAACTCTACACACTACTGTAAAAATCTTTGTACAAAATATGTAGGCAGGCTCTATCTTTGAAAACAGAGTCCAACTAAAACAAGGTAAAAGTACGTTGGCCAGAAAATCTTACTTTTGATACCACTGAAGAAAAACATGTTCACTTCTTACCCCACTAGCTATAGTCTAATGCCATTGCTTGGTTACACTTGTTTTTAAAATGAGATCAGCTCACACACAAATTTTGCAGATCACAGGATGCCTGAGTGTGGGAGGGGCACTTACTCCAGTTCTTTTTGCCAGGCGGCGTTGGTTCTTCTTCTTGAGCCGGTTGGTTCCTGCAATTTAATTAAAACATTCAGTACAATGCCCCGTCCATCCCTCTAGATCACTGCCTGAATATGTTACTGGCACAGACATGCCAGCAGGGCAGAAGAAAGTGGGACTCCATCCTTTGTGGGCTTGTTCGTTACCTGCCAAGGTCACTGTGCTCGTTCACAAGAAAATAACGCCGTTCTTCCCCACTCCCTGCAACATCAATACAATCTCCAGGCAAGTATTTTCAGGGCAAAATAATATGCCATTGGTGAGAATGCTGCAGTGTGCATCCAGCTGGATTCACCTTCTGTGCTCTTCATTACCTTCACTGTCCAGTCCCAACACGGAGTCAGGAAGGATCTGGACACATCTTTGGAGAGGAACGTTTGCTCACAGGTCTTCAATTCAGACCCTTCCTCCCTTGGGCATTCTGTGTCAGGGCCGGGGCTAATCAGAGATCCCACAAACAGGACAGGGAAATGTGGAGCTGGTTATATTAATTCTGATAGAATGAATGGGCCCAGCAAGTCACAGGTGTTAGCGTGACCCTGGCACTGCAAAACATTAAACAGCTCCACATGGGTTGGGGTTTTGAGTACAGAAACCTCAGCCAGCTTAGTATCTTAGCAACAACCACCATTAAAATGATAAGCTTTTATTAAAGATACAGAAAAAGAAGTATTAATAGTTAAAGGCTTTGTAATGGAAAGCTTTCATTTTAACAAAATCCCTTATTCCCTTTCCTTTTAGCTCCAGAGTTTTTATAGGGCAGCCCCAAGTGACTGTCCTTTCGATGGTGTTAAAGATGGTAATAACTTGTAATAAGTTGTGATGTTCCGGAGCTGTCACTGCATTTCTCAGGCAGAAGGTGCACCTCCATAACATGCCTGAACTGCTCCTGTAATACACCTCCACTGTGTCAGGGCTAAGCTGATTCCTCTTTCACACTCAGATATTAGCCATGCCCCCATTTTTACTCTGAGAAAATGCAAGGCAATGGTCTCTGTTTCAGAAAGAACCTGGGACAGCTGGTCTGGCCTATAGACATTTGGAGAATGGAGTCCCATCATGCTTGCCTCTAGCTTCTCTCTGGAAGCTGCCAACAGGGACTTCTTGAGCAGAAAATCATGAGTAGTGGTACCCAATGGAGTGGACGTGGATGCTGGTTCCATTTCATTTGTATCCTCCACTAGAGGGCTTCACAGACCTGTCATGGATAGAGAAAAAACACGATTCCGGGCTGTATGAGCCGCACAGAGGAGTCCCTCTTCAGCCTCCCTGTCATCAGCAGTAACATTTCTCCTGCTGCTGGGAGGTCACTCAGCACTTGCTGCTTTCTCATTAGCCAAATGGATTTGACAATGTGCTAATCAGCCATGAAAAATGTAAACTCTCTTAATTCACGCAGGGGAATGCCAAACTTCGATGGCTTGTGATTAAATTCCAACTCCAGGACCTTGTGTGATGCTTCCAGTACCTGTTGTATTGTCTGTCTACTCCAATGGTTCCCAGCCTGGGGGGCTTCAGTAATCTTGAGTTCATTTAGTCCCTTCAGCTCCACACCAGGTGCAGCAGCCTTGAGTTCCCTACTGGCTGGCGTGGAGGAGCAGCCACCCCCCTCACGCCCCGCACCAAGCAGGTGCCCAGCCAGAGAGGAGCAGCCCCACATTGGTGGGGGCCTGGCGCAGCCCTGGCCAACCCACCAGGCCCGCATCCATTACCTTCAGTCCATGAGGGATGGGAAGAGGTGGGGCCACATGAGGCATGCAGTGGCCACTGTGCCAGGGACAGCTTAGCTTCTTACTCAGGTAAGAGTAATTTCTTATTATTATTTATGGAATTTAATGTTATTATTATCAGTATATGTGTTTATGGCCAGTGAGGGGACAGGGTGGGGGAGTCGTGTGTTTTACTTAGTGTTAACTAGTGGGGCTTTCACTCAAAAAGACTGGGAACCATGTAATGTTGCTGCATTTACAACCTTGTCAGAACAGCACATTTTCAGTGTGTTTAACGATACAATGAGATCAGAGATACTGACAAGACACTTACTGCACATGTACACTGAGGTGACGAGGAAGGCACTGGGATATAATTAAATGCAGTAACAAGGGAAATATAGTTCCTTAAAATAGATAAGAAACTCCATAGCAAAGTGACACTGGCAGCTTGATTACAGGATAAATATCACTTGTAAAATGGGTCATGGAATTCAGCGCTGCTATTCAGTGAGATCATTTAGACCCTGACTGCCTGAACGCCCCAAGGATAAGGCTTATTTGATGAGTAGTGCAACTTGGGTGTCTAGTTAATGGATTCCCTGTGAGTCTTTATATTAAAAGAGGAATTGAAAAGCCCTGCAATCAGCCTCATTAAGTTTCAGAGCATTCAGTGCACTGCTCTTTTTTTTTTCTCTGTTCTTCTTTTCCCAAAAGTCCCCAAATATATTACCTCGTAGAAGGGAATCAAGTGCAAAATATATAATCATAGCTCCAGTCTTACACAATCCCAAATATTACACGCACTGCCGAAGCAAGATGACAAAACAAACTGAGGCATCAGACGAATAGCCTATTTCCTGTTCTTTCCAATGGGCCTGACAAGTGAGCATGCAAACTATAGCTAGGGAACTTCCCCCATAAATGGAGCTGTATGTGCACTGGATAGCCGCAGCTGTTCAAAAGTGCATAGCAACACAGGACTTTAGGGCAGAACGTGGAGAATGTCATATACAATTGACACTGCAGGGTAAGTTTAGGAAAGCAGAGAATAATTACTGGAGCTGAAATGACCCAAGGTAGACATACCCTTTAAAAAGACAGTACAGTGATCCCTCACTTATCGCGGGTATTACGTTCCTAGACCCCCCGTGATAGGTGAAAATCCGCGAAGTAGGAACCTTACATTTATTTTAGTATTTATATATATTTAAGGCTTTATAAACCCTTCCCACACACTTATAAACCTTTCCCAGTCCCTTATTAACCTTTTCCACACTTTTATAAACACTATTTATGTTCTTAAACATATTCTACACTCTTAAACCTACATAACTTTAACAACATACGTATACAGTACTGTAAAATTTTATATGGGTACTCACCAGTGAAGTATACTACAACTTGAATGATGAAGATGATGAAGTGCAGTACTGATGACGATGAGGGTGATGAAGATGAGATGAATGTACTGCACAGCAAAGAAGAGCATTACAGCTCTTCTAAAGGCACCACTTCATCAGGCGCTTCTTCAGGTGGTGCAGTAGTATCTTCGGCCTCGTCCGTAACTTCTGCTTCCGCTAAAGGCATAGGCGTAACCGACCTCTTCGTTCGAGTGATGAACATAGTTATGGGGAGTTGCTGGCGCTGCTTCTTCTTCTGATTGAGAATGTTTTTGTAAACTGACATGGCACTGTCGATTGAATTTGCAAACTGCAACGAACGAACCATATGGGGGTCCCATTCTTCAGCCACTCGTTGAAGTTCTTTGGCCATTCTGACCATGGTTGCAAGATGATCAAGTGTTAGGCCAACCTCCTCCTCTTCTTCAACCCATTGTTCGTCTTGTTCCTCATCCTCTTCTTCACTTGCTGACTTAGCCAGCTCCTCCAGGTCTTCGTCCGTCAACAGTTGAGAGTGCACATCGATCAGGGTATTTACATCTTCAGTAGTCAAGTCACTGAAGCCCTCTCCTCCCAGTATTTTTGCCAGCTTCACGGCCTTATCCACCGCAGAGTGATGGATTTCATCAGGAGAGAATCCCTTGTAATCATAGACCACTTCTGGCCACAATTTTTTCCAGCTGGCATTCAAAGTCTCACTCTTCATCTCCTTTATGGCCTTTTGAATATTTTGGAGACACGATGCAATTGTGTACTCACGCCAGTATGCCTTTAGTGAGAAGTCTTCATCTGAGTCCATAGCTTCAACGAGGTTTTGCAGGGCGTTTCGGGTGTAGAGCGCCTTAAAAGCGCGAATAACGCCTTGATCCATTGGCTGAATGAGCGATGTGGTGTTCGGCGGCAAGAAGCCTATCTGGACGCCATCATACGTCAGTTCGACAGCATGGCCTCCAGCATTGTCCATTATCAGAAGCACTTTGAAATCAAGGCCTTTCTCTGCCAGATAAACCTTAACCTCCGGGATAAAACATTGATGAAGCCAATCAGTCGTGAGGAGTATCGTGATCCAAGCCTTAGGGTTGTGCATCCAGTACACAGGCAACACATTCTTATTTTTGTTTTTTAGGGCCCTTGGGTTCTTGGACTTATAAATAAGCCCTGGCTTTATCATAAAGCCCGCAGCATTCCCATACATGATTAAAGTTACCCTATCTTTTTGGGCTTTGAAACCAGGGGCTTTTGCTTCTTCCTTCATAATGAAAGTGCAAGACGGCATCCGTTTCCAGAATAAGCCTGTTTCATCCATGTTGAAAACTTGTTCAGGCTTATAGACTCCTTCCTCGATGATGTCTTTGAACGTGTTGTTCACGTACTCCTCGGCTCCGGCTTTATCCGCAGAGCCAGCCTCTGCGTGCAGAGAAACGCTCTTGAGTCCAAAGCGTTTCTGAAATTTGTCAAACCAGCCCTTGCTGGCACTGAATGGGGTTGGTCTGGTTGGAGAAGCACTTGAAGGTCCTGCTTCAGTGTCGTCGTCGTCGTCCTCTTCTTCATTCTCATCACCGTCGTGATCATCCCTTTTTGCTGCTAAATGATCATACAGTTGCTTGGCCTTCGTCCGGATGGTGTTTGTATCCAGCGAGATATTCTTTTTTCTGCAATCGTTTATCCACACAGCTAATGCAGACTCCATCTTCACAATGATCTTATTGCGGGAAGTAACCACCCTCTTTGCTGTTTTGTTGAAAGTCACTGATGCCGTAGACCTGATATTCTTCTCGTCCTTCTTTATATAGCGAATGGTAGACTCGTTGATCCCGTAATTGCGGCCAACAGACGCATAGCTTTTCCCTTCCTTCAACATGTCGAGAAGTTCCACCTTCTCTTTTATGGTAAGCATCTTCCTCTGGTGCTTGGGTTCACTGCCAGAATCCTTAGAAGATGCAGAATGTTTGGGTGGCATCATAGGGCTTGCAATAAATTCAGTCTTTAAGGAAAATTTCACAAAACACAATACCGCAGAGCAAAACTACACACAGCGATCGGAGGTAGGAGTGAAGTGGACAAGGCGAGATGCTGAACATATGCGCACAGTGCGGGATAGCAGACAGACTGATGCTACGATTACTGAGCCAATCAGCGCCCAGGATACACAAGACAATGCTCTGGTTGGTCGCCTTCCATCAATCAGCCAATCGTGTGCCGTGTACAATCTCACGTAGGCAAACGAGCTTGAGCGTACATCTCGTTTTCAGCATAATATATGTGTTCATCTGCAAAAAAAATACATACTGTAAACAGTGTGCAGTATTTTATTTCGATTTAATATTCTTTTAATGTTAGAATCATTTATTATTTTTTGAAAATTTTTAGGCAAAAATAATTAAAATCATAAATACTACGCATATAAATATGTACACAGTACCACAAAATCCCGCAATATAGTGAAAAATCCGCGATAAATAATTAAATATAATATTTTAAAAAATCCCGCGATACAGTGAGGCCGCGATAAGTGAACCGCGATATAGAGAGAGACTACTGTACCTCCCATTGCACAGGGAGTACAGGAACCAGTCAGAGAAAAGACTGGCTAGTGAAGGAGAAATAGAGCTCAAGAGCAGCTTTGCTGAGTTGCAAAATGAAGAAGGCACACAGCAGGCAGCAACAGAAAATGGGAGGGCAAGGAAGAAGAAAAGAGTGCCTAGTCCTACAAGAAGAGGGGAAAAGTCAATGGAGATCAAATCATAGAAGATGAGGGTTGGAAGGGACCCTTGGAGATCATCTAGTCCAACTCCTCTCAAAGCAGGACTAACCTCAGCTAAATTATCCCAATGAGGCTTTTGTCAAGCCACATCTTAAAAACTGTTAAAGATGGAGATGCCACCACCTCCCTAGGTAACCCATTCCAATGCTTCACCGCCCTCCTAGGGAAAAACTTTTTCCTAATGTCCAACCTAGACCTCCCCCACTGCAACTTGAGACCGTTGCTCCTTGTTCTGTCATCTGCCACCACTGAAAACAGCCTAGCTCCATCCTCCCGGGAACCCCCTTTCAGGTAGTTAAAGGCTGCTATCAAATCCTCCCTCATTCTTCTCTTCTGCAGACTAAATAGGTCTAGTCCCCTCAGCCTCTCCTCATAAGTCTTGTGCTTCAGCCCCCTAATCATTTTTGTTGCCCTCCGCTGGGCTCTCTCCAACTTGTCCACATTCTTTTTGTAGTGGGGGGCCCAAAACTGGACACAATACTCCAAATGCGGCCTCACCAATGCCGAATAGAAGGGAATAATCACTTCCCACGATCTGCTGGCAATGCTCCTACTAATGCAGCCCAATATGCCATTAGCCTTCTTGGCAACCAGGGCACACTGCGACTCATGTCCAGCTTCTTATCCACTGTAACGCCCAGATCCTTTTCTGCAGAAGTGCTGCCTAGCTTGTTGGTCCCCAGTCTGTAGCTGTGCATGGGATTCTTCCATCCTAAGTGGAGGATTCTGCACTTGTCCTTGTTGAACCTCATCAGTTTTCTTTTGGCCCAATCCTCCAATTTGTTTAGGTCCTTCTGTATCCTATTCCTCCCTTCCAGGGTATCTACCACTCCCCCTAGCTTAGTGTCATCTGCAAACTTGCTGAGGGTGCAATCTACCCCATCCTCCAGATCATTAATAAAGACGTTGAATAAAACTGGCTCCAGGACCATGCCCTGGGACACTCCACTTGTGACCAGCTGCCAGCTAGACATGGAGCCATTGATCATTACCCATTGAGCCCGATGATCTAGCCATGTCTATGTCCATTTTATTGTCCATTCATCCAACCTATGTTTCTTTAACTTGCTGATAAGAATACTGTGGGGGACCGTATCAAAAGCTTTGCTAAAGTCAAGGTATATCACGTCCACCACTTTTCCCACATCCACAGAGCCAGTCATCTCATCATAGAAGGCAATCAGGTTGGTCAGGCATGACTTGCCCTTGATGAATCCATGTTGACTGTTCCTGATCACCTTCCTTTCTTCTAAATGCTATAAAATGGGTTCCTTGAGGATGTGCTCCATGATTTTTCCAGGGGTTGCAGTGAGGCTGACTGCTCTGTAGTTCCCTCGATCCTCTTTCTTCCCTTTCTTGGAGATGGGCACTATATTTGCCTTTTTCCAATCATCAGGGACCTCCCCTGATTGCCACGAGCTTTCAAAGATAATAGCCAATGGCTCCGAAATCACATCAGCTAACTCCCTCAGCACCCTGGGGTGCATTGCATCTGGCCCCATAAACTTGTGTATGTCCAATCTTTCTAAATAGTCCTGGCCCTGTTCCTTCAGCACTGCAGGATGTTCAACTCCTACTCATTCTGTGCTGCCCAGTGCAGTAGTCTGGGAGCTGACCTTGTCTGTGAAGACAGAGGCAAAAAAAAAAAAAAAAGGATAGAGGATGACTTGCAGGAAATTGCAAGTGAGGACAAGAGGACTTGCAGCTCAAAAGAACAGAAGGTGGAAGATTGGAGAATTGCATCAACACCAGAAAGAGGCAGGTGTACATGACTGGTGACTCCCTACTAAGTAGAACAAGCCTGTCACCAGAGCTGATCCAGAGAACAGAAGGGTGTGCTGTCTGCTGGGAGCTAAGATACGGGTTGTGAAACGGAGGCTGAAAAGGATCCTAATGGGAGCTGGAAAGAATCCATTGATCATCCTTCAGGTGGGAACAAATGATACAGCTAGATTCTCCCTAGAACTCATCAAGGGAGACTATGACGGCCTGGGGAAGATCTTTAAGGAAATGGAGGCTCATCTGATCTTCATTGGGATTCTGCCTGTCCCTAGAGGAGGAAAGTGAAGGGGAGAAAAGATTATGCTGATCAACAGATGGCTCAGGCAGTGGCGCTATAATAGGGGCTTTGGGTTGTTTGACCGCTGGGAAGCATTCATGGACAGAGGACAGTTCTCGTGGGAAGGACTCCACTTGAATAGGGAGGGAATAGACTTCTCAGATGGAGATTGGCACAGGTGATTAACAGCACTTTGAACTAGGAATTGTGGGGAGATGGATGGGAGATGCTCATGTAATCTCCATGCCTGTTTCTAACATTGAGTTGGAGGAAAATCAAGTAAGAAAGGATATAGCAGGGGAGAAAGAAACAATGGAGGGTGGGAAAATGGCCATCAAGAGGAAAGATAGTGTCAATACCAATGACATTAACAGACAGGTAGGAGATCCTGGCAGCAGAATGACTGTACCTAATTGGATAAGGAATCTGGATGAAGCCAAGCAGAAACAACTAAGTTGTCTGTACACCAGTACAAGGAGCCTGGGTAGCAAAATGGAGGAACTAGAACTACTGTTGCAAGAAGTGAAACCAGATATTATAGGGACAACAGAACCATTGTGGAATACTAACCGTGACGGCAGCACAGATATTGAAAGTTATGTGTTGTTCAGGAAAGACAGAGATAAAGGTAAAGGTGGTGGAGTAGTATTGTATGTTAATGATAACGTAGACTGTAAAGAAATTAGAAATGATGTGATGAATAAAACAGAATTTGTTTGGGTCAAAATCACTTTGGGAAGAAAAAACAGAGGTTCCACTGGGATAAGGTTTGAGGTCTAATCCACACCCCCAGGTCTGATTTGGACATTAATAGAGAACTCTTTAATATTTTTAATGAAATAAATACTACTGGGAATTGTGTGACTATAGGAGACATCAATATCCCAGATATAGATTGGAGGACCAAGTGCTACTAATAATGGTAGGGCCCAGATATTCCTGGATGTGATAGTTGATAGATTTCCTCACCAAATAGTCAGTGTGCAGTTCTGATCTCCCGTGTTGAAGAAAGAGGAATTCAAACTGGAACAGGTGCAGAGAAGGGCTGCTAGTATGATCAAAGAAAGGAGACTCAAGGAACTTAGTGTGTTTAGCGTAATCAAACAAAGGGAAGATAGGATTGCTCCCTATAAAGACATCAGGGGGATAAATACCAGGGAGGGAGAGAAGATATTTAACTTAAAATACCAATGCTGACACAAGAACAAATGTATATAAAGTGGCCATCAACAAGTTTAGGCTTGAAATTAGATGAAGGTTTCTAATCATCAGAGGAGTGAAGTTCTGGAACAGCCTTTCTATGGGAGCAGTGGGGACAAAAAACCTAGCTGGCTTCAAGACTGAGCTTGGCAATTTTATGGAAGGGATGGCATGATGAGATTGCGTACAATGGCACGGGGCCCATCTCTGACTGCTAGCAGCAAATATCTCCAATGGCCAGAGACGGGGCACTAGATGGGGAGGGCTCTGAGTTACTATAGAGAAACCTTTTCCAGGTGTCTAGCTGGTGGGTCTTGCTGACATGCTCAGGGTTCAACTGATCACCATAGTTGGTGTCAGGAAGGAATTTTACCCCAAGTCAGATTGGCAGAAACCCTGGGGTTTTTTTGCCTTGCTCTGCAGCATGAGGCATGGGTCACTTGCAGGTTTAAACTAGAGTAAATTCTGGATTCTTAGTAATTTGAAGTCTTTAAATCATGATCTGAGGTCTTCAGTAACTCAGCTAGAGGTTAGGGTCTATTACAGAAGTGGGTGGGTGCGGTTCTGTGTCCTGTGATATGCAGGAGGCCAGACTAGATGATCACAGTGGACGGTTCTGGCTTTAAAGTCTTTGAGACCCATGGTACATTGGTTCAGGATTGAGTGAGAGAAGTCGACCTCTTGTTGAACCACCATTCCCTACAACATCTGGGTTTTCCTTGAAGGTCTCCCATCCAGCTACCGTGCTCAGTTAAGCTGCATTCCTTAATAAGAAGATCACAGAATGAAGTGGTGAAGTGCTGAGGAGACTACCAGAGCCGGTACAATAGTGAGATAATTTGGCATGTTCCAAAGCATCAGCGTTTTGCTTCTTAAGGAAACTTGTGGTATAAATGTTCTTTACATTCAATGCCTTGGCAAAGCCCTCTAGTAAGAGGCACGTAAGTGTAGAAGAGACAACTCTGTGGGGTGCTGATCCTGCATGGCCCCTTTCCCAAACCTTATGCACATAAGGACTTTCCACAATAATGTGTATTAAATTAGCCATTGTCATTCCCCAGGGCCAACTATGTGATTAAACCTGATTATTCCTGTTTTTGCCTCCCCAGTCAGTCTAAAAATGTCCAGGAAGTTTCTGAGCCAAGAACAGCAGCTGCTAACTTTGTTCATCGGCTGTACAGCTTTGTCTCTGTGATGTTCATCTGGGATGTGAGCTGGAGTGCAAACCGAGCAGTAAAATGGTTTAAAAGGTTCTAATGTTTTGGGCAATTTGGATGAATGTGAGAATATTGGCACAATTTCCAAAACAAAAAGATGGGACTAATCAAGGGACCCCTTGTAGACTGGCTCCCGTTAGAGCAACTTTTGTCGCATGATCATCTGGAACAGATGTGAATCTATCCAGCTCTCTTTGGGAGGGTTAGGTCTAAGCGAAATCTGATTCTTCCCAAAGTGTGGGGTGTTTGGTTCTGGTAGTCTCTATTCTGTAGTCTTTCCTTCTTCAAAAAGCTCTGGAAGACCCAGTATTCTTTAAAGCATTCCTGTTGTATCTACTGCAGCCACCCTGTGGCTTTATCGAGATTAGGACAAGTGGATGAAGCTGGGTCTGAGTTAGTTAATACAGCTCTGCAATCTGACCAACTCAATTGCTGTAAAAGGTGTTACCCTGTATCTATCCTAAGGAAAAAGGCTGAGTTTAGGTGGGGTTGGATAGCGTGTGTTGGCTAATTCGAACCCAATCTCAACCAGTTTCCCTAGTATAAGCAAACATTGTGTGTGTCCCTTTCTTTACTGGACCTGCACATGCTCTGTAAATAACAATAAGAAACTGCAGCCAAGTTAGAACCAGTAAAAGATTCTACCAGCACTCAGAACCAACTGAAGATCCTAAGAGATGCACTCTTGTTTCAATGCGTTTTAGTTGTTTGGTTGCATTTCAAGACTTGCCTTTCCTTTTATACTGTAACATCCCCCATCTATTGGTTCTCAGTGATTTTGAGATCAAATTTATTTGGCTTACAAGTAAAAATTGGCTTGCGTGTCATCACTGGGAATCATGATTCTGCGGTCCTAATTCTGTCTTGGTGACACCTGTGCAAACCTCTTGTCTTCCGTGACAATGGCTCATGCCACCCTGGTCCCCAGACAGATGGTCTGTGTGTAACTGGGGAATACGATTTGGTTAGACAGGTGGTTTTGTCAGTGGATCACTGGGTCCAGTCCAACAGTAATGATTCCACTGGAGTTGGATGGGCTCCAGGGTTACCAACAATAAAGATTCAGCAATCTGAACTGGGTTGGCCATTCTTTTGATAGTGTGGGAGCCAGAAAAGTCCCCAGTTCCCTCTCCCAGAGCCAGGTTGGGTCTACAGGGCTGACAGTGGTAAAAAGGAATATAAATGTACTTGTTTTTGCTGAGGTCAGCAGCTTTAACTCTGGTTCAGGCAGAGAGCAGCTCTGTGTCAGAAGGGGCCATTTTTACACAGTCACTATTTGGTGTAGAGCTGCACTGTAAGGGACTGCAGTCCTAGTCTGCATGCTAGCTTCCATTAACAAAGGCTATCTGTGTGCTGCCAAGAAGTAAACTTCTCAACTAAACAGAAATAGGTTAGCTGGATTTCACTGGGCTGGTTTGGCGTTTGGTTCCTTTGACTTGAACAGTGGTGGTTGTTGGGAAGAAAGCCATTTTTTGTAATTGATTTCTTACATAAGGTTGTATTTTTAGCCCTTCTAATTCTTCTTATTGTCGCCAGATGTTAAGAAGGTAACAGTAAGGAATTAATCATCCCAAATGATGAACGACTGGGTAACACCTGGATCCAAGCAGAACAGGCTGGAAAAAGAAAGAAAATTATCACAGCACTCTATTGCTCAGACTCCATCTTACACGTGGCACATGTTGGCTTCTGATGAACACCGTGCAGTAGAAGGAACCAACAACAGCTCTGCCTCTGAAAATTCTCATGCTTTTCCGCTTGGAAAACTTGACAGAAGTACCAGCTTAGCAATGTCATTTTCACATCTTGCCTTATTAGGCTAATGCTGAGAGACAGTCCATCACACCAAAATCTGCTGAACATATTATCCTGGGTGAATTTATAAGGTGCTGTCTTGTTAAATCTCATGAGTGCTGCATGTCATCGGTAACAATGTAATCCTTCAAGAACTGATTGCTTGAAAAAGAATTTGTATTTGTGCCAGGAAATATCTCATGATTCACATTGCTATTGACCTACGAGATGGTGGTAATGTTTTATGCACACACGATGGGAAACACTGTACACACAGATATGCTAAAACTTAGGCTTCACTCTATAGGCAAGAGGCCTATTTGTATGTTCACAGAGTGCTTAGGTTGCTCAGAAATCTTCAATGAAATGATATTCCTGTTGACATACTGTAAAGGTCCCCTTGTGTCGGCAGGGCCGGAGGCCCTCCCTCGCCATTAATCTCTGAGGGAGGCCACACACCCTGGTTACATGTACTGTAATAGCAGGGCCATCAAATGTCATTAGAAGGCCATTGGAAAGGTTCATAACTGAGTTAACTGGACAATGTGTCGTAGGAAAGGAAAGGAAAAGAAACCCAAAGCAATTAATTAACTAGCTAAGCAAATGGAGATAATTCTGTTTAATTTCTCTGGGCTGCAGAAGAGCATCAGTTAATTTCCATCACAAAGGTGTTTGCCTGTGTTAAGTGCAATATCTTAAGCAGCACATTTGAAATAGAATTATCAGGGAAGTAAAACTTTCATAATTGGTAATAACTGTGTTGTTAGTGCCTGACAAGCTGGCAACATGTGAGTAATTATCTAATTAACCTCAAACCAGCAGAAGTAATGAAGGGGAATTGACACATTGCTCCCACTTTATTCAGATTCTGCCCATTTCCCAATGGATATTTGCAGAGCAAGATGAGGTGAAATATTCAAGCATTGGTGACAGCCAGCAGTTGCTTGTTGTTAGATTTGAGTGACTGCTCAGCAACATAGCACCAAGTAGCCTCAGGAAGATCAGATTGGATAACCCCACACAACAGAGGATCTCTCTTCACAGCAATACTGAGCCCATTCACAAAGAAAGGTGACCCTAGCCTTGGTTTTGTGGTGCAGAAGAACATTGAGGACCCAATCCCTGTGAGGTGCTGAGCAGGGCTTGTTGAAAATACAGTCCTATTTTTAAGAAAAATGTGGAAGGAAGGAAACAATTTTCATTTCTGTAAAGGTGTTTCATGTGGGTTTTTAATGGAAAAATTCAAAGAACACTACCAAATGAAAAATTGAAAAGGTTTTGGGTTTTCTCCTGCAACTTTCCTTCTTTTCCTTTTTTCCCTTTGAGTGAGATTTTGTTCTCTCTTTTCCAATGGAAAAAAGTAAAAAAATAGAAAGTGCGTGGGGGGGGGGATCTCCAGCTCAAAGACAGAAAGGAAGATGAAATCAAATATTTTCTATTGAAAATTTTCATCCAGCAAATTTTTTTTGACTGAAATTAATTTTTTTGGTAATTTTTTTTTTGTCAAAAGGCCATTTTTCCTCAAAAAAATATACTCTAACATACGTCCCCAGATGTATAGTGCTGAGCATCTGCTGCAAGATGCTCTTTTTGGAGCTGGGTGCACCAGGCACCTTACTGAGTCAGATTCCAAATGCATTGCACCAAATGAAGTTCTAATTTCCTTGGGTCCATCTCTAACAACGTCAACGGAGCTTACAAGCCAATGGCTAAAGTGGAAGTGGGAACAGACCCATGTTTACCGTAGAGCCCTCCACATACTTAGCTCTTGCAGTCTAGTGGCTTCAGATACCTCCTCCCAATCCCTATAGTTCTCCTTTTGCTGTTGCTTCAGTAGCTTTTCAAGACCCAGCAGAGGTAACATAATCATGCAGGTTCCCTGGGGCAAGTGTTATGCAGTGGAGCATATGTCTGCTGGAGCAGTCTGTACGCAAAATATGCATGGTGCTGGAACAGCTGGTAGGATGTCAGGGTTCAGCAGCTCGGATAAAGGTATGTGGCCTAATTCTCCCTGCTGGGCACCTTGTCTCATAATTTACACTTCTGCAAAGTGAGTGTGAAAAGCTCCTCCAGTGAGTGGAGAAATTGCACAGCCACTGTGCACAGGTGTAAATGACAACACAAGATGCCTGGCAGGGACAGTCAGACACAGGAGGGCAGATTTTCAGAAATCCTCAGGGCCTCACATGCTGAGCTCTGAAAATCTAGTCAGTCTCAGTGCTTGTCTACATGCAAACGTTCCCCTGCTTTGCCTGTATGAGGGTAGTTAAAGAAGGATAACACCCCTAGTGTAGACACAGTTACACTGTATCAGTATAAAGGGGCGCTGTACCTGAATAGCTGTTCTGATAAAGAAGGGGAATAAACTTTACCACTGTAAGACACCTTTATAACAGTGTATCTGCATCCATATTGGTAAAAAACCACACCTGTAACTGAGGTCTGCATGCACAGCAGACCTCGGATACCCTTCTGACAGGTGCCCTATGAAGAAGTAAGTGAAGGAGGCAGGCAGTGGGCTGGGAGAAGGATTTGCTAGTGCGGACGCTGTTAGTGTAGATGGAGCGTAAGCAGGATCTGAAGGAGCTCTCCCCTGACATCTAGGGGTGACCTGGGGGAAAAGACTTCAGGATCCAACTGCATAGACTCCTCTACTGTGCCTCAGTGCGCAGCACGATGGAGGTGCTTTGCCCAAACGATCCCTTTTCGCTATTGCTGGATTGCAAGTCACTTTGGTGTTGGGGGTAGGGGTGATGAAAGGTTGTTGCCTTTGTTGTGTGAGTGGGGATGGCAAGGTTGTGCTTGACCTGCCCTGGTTGAGAGGGTCACCCTCAACTGACCTGCAGTTGCTAAGCAGGGGGGAGGGATGCCAAAGCCCACTGATGGAAAGAGAGGGTGGGAACAAGTGTTTGTGCTGGGTGGTGTGGGCTCTGCCAAAGAGTTCTAGTTACCATTTTACCCTTTTTCTCTCCACTGTTCAATGACAGAGCTGGTTAGACTCATTTGAGGGTCTTTTGTTTTATCACAAATCCCTAGAGCTGAAATCACTGATAACCAGGTCTAGGTGATCTGCTTTAGACCTGCTGTGGGGCAGTGTCTCCAGTGGAATAGACTGACCAATCTGTACTAGCCGTGAGGCTCCCGCACTAAGTGCTGAAATTGCTGAGAGCTGTGTTAAGTGGTGGGGCCTCCAGACAGTATAGGGATTGCAGTAGAGAGGCCAGGAGTGGTGTAAACAATGATGATTTAGTTGGGGTTGGGGCTGCTTTGAGAAGAGGGTGGGACTAGATACCTCCTGAGGTCCCTTCCAACCCTCATCTGCCATGATTCTATGATGCAGCAGCAGAGTGAACAATGGTGGAGTGGATGATGACCCAGTGGCTGACAGCGCACTGGCACAGCTGCAGAGTGGACAATGATGCAGAGTGAATGGCACAGCAGCATCTTAGGTATTGGTCAATGCCTTCCCCCCCACCCAGGAGGGTGTGAAGTGAACTCTCACAAATGCACCTCTGAACTCTGGGTCTTTACTGGTCAAGGACAACAACTGTGAGTGGGGTTGGAGTGGGGTGTTAAAGGAACATTTGTTTGTTGGACTTTCACACGGGAAGGTGAAAAATGGAGGTATAGGACATTTGGTGTTTTGCTCATGGCCATATGTCTTCGAATCATGCTTATGGTGTTTCCCCAAATTAATGCATGGTTCCTTTCCCCCTTTTTTAAATTAAATTTTCTCTTCTCTACACAGACTTAGTGCTTGAGAGAAGGGAAGTATTGGCTCTGAGAGGCACACCGGGGTGCTCTGAGAGGCATGCCAGATTACTTTGGGGGGCTTGAGCCAGTTCTGTGTTGTATTGATAACAGAATCCCCTAGATATTGAACCCGACCCTTGTAACTGCAAACTCCATGTGGCATAAGGTTACAGTAGCATCCCTTTTTCTAGACCTGACAGCTTTCCCAGGCCAAAACTGCAGAATTACTCGCAAAATTAAAGCACAGCTCGGCAAGATTGATGGGGCTCTGATTTATCACCAGCCAACAAAACCCTCATGAAGAGGCAACCATTTTAAGAAGACATATCAGTGTGTCAAGTCTATCTGGATGAATTAATCGGCATGGAGCAAGAGACCAGTTTGTAATGAGATTGGAAACATAGCCATCACTTACCAACACTGGTAACAAACACATCATTACTTCACAGTGCAGTGTCTTGAGATAATTAAATGTGTCTTCTATGCTATGATTAATTTATTTTCTAATTAACTGTGTTATGTGTTTGCAGTTTGTTATTCATGGGTAATTAGCAACTTTCCTTGGCTTTGTTTATTTAATTTATCTTGTTTCCATCTGTGTTATACTCTTGCTTCAGTGGAGACAAAGCATGATACATAGTGTTTCTGATCTTCCATGAGCTAGATGTAACTTCCCCAAAGGGTCCTGGCAGGCTGGGTGACCTCTGGTAAATCTAGTTCTGCTCTGAAAGCTGCACTGCACCTGGTTTCCTTGAGATCAGCTGGATGGTCTGTTGCTGGAGTTTAGTGATGGACAAAGTGGTTTGGATAAAAGAAGAGCCAGTATGAACCTTCCATGCCAGGACTGGTTCAAGTGAATCTGGAGCTTCTTGTGACTTAATTTAGTTACCAGCCCCACCCCCATTCCCCCCAAAATTTCCTTCTCACGTCCCCAGACAACCAACCTCAGCATTTAATTATCTCTTCTTCCTCTACCCCCCAAAGTTTCATTTCCTGCCTCCTCCCCTTTAGAAACCTTCTCCTTTCTCTCTGTCCTGCAAAGCTTCCTGGGCACCAGCTGGGACAGGAGAGAGAATCTGCCCCAAAATATTGGTTGTGTCCCTGTGGTCTTTCTAGAATAACATGGTTGGCCTTTGGAATGGACAGGTTGGAAACTGCTATCTTAGAACTTGAAGCTTGGCTTCCAGAACAGGGGTGCTCCAAGGTGGTGGGATCTGTTACATATCCAGAGTTCAGAATCCATTTCTTCTTTGGTGAAGGGTTGCTTTGGTTTCCCCAAACTTGCCTGAACTGCCCGAACAGATGAAGGGAAAAGTGACACTGGCATTTGTTTGGAAGAAAGCCCTGGCTGGGATGATTTAATTAGGGTTGGCTCTGCTTTAAGCAGGGGGTGGGACTAGATGACCTCCTGAGGTCCCTTCCAACCCTCATCTGCTATGATTCTATGAAAGTCCCCTTTCCTTTCAATCACCGCTGAACACTGAGTTTCTTTCCGATTAACTACTGATTTGTGGGATAGCCGCACCTGCAGACCAATGCAGCTTGCACCACTAAATAGCATTAGAACTTTTCCCATTCACAATTACAAAACTGCATCTTGTGATTAATTTTGAACTTTGACAGATTTTTTGCCTTGTGTGGAACAAAGCAAACCAATCCTGGGCCGATGCTTAGTTATGGACTCTGTAACAGTGCACAGTGCAACATTTAATTTAACCAGGCTGCCACTTTGCTAAGCTTGATCGTAGCTGTCTCTTGTTCCAGGCTTCCTGCTGTGTGTCCAGATTCCTTGAAAGCTTCCAGCTGCTGTCCTTACCCTTGGAAAATCCTCCTTGGATTACACTTGACTCACACAAGTGGCCTCAGATGACAAGGAATTTCCTGTCTGTGCTTACCACTGAATGAATGGTCAGAACAGTAGTCAGTAATTGTCTCCAAAACCTCAAGCCGGTTCTTTTTATACCCACACAATTGAAAAACAAATAATCATTCCTTCTTCCTTATTACGTATTAGTGGCACCACATCCAAGACTGCATTAGCACCCTGTGCCCTCCATCAGCGAGGAAGGCTGGGGCAAGGGACCTTTGTTCAATTCTCTGCTTCACCACTGGACAAGGCACTAAGACTCCCAACTCCCATTAAAATGGATTTCAGTGGGAATTAGGAACCTCAGTCCCTTTGAAGATGTGTGCCTCAGTTCACCATCTGTACAATGGGGATAACTGCATTGCCCTGACACACACAGCTGTGTTGTGAGGAGGAATACATTAGAGACTGTGAAGTGTTCAGATGCTATGGTAATAGGGGCCTGTGATGTGGTGTTCACCCCACACAGGAGTGGAAGGAGTTAACGGCAGCCTCGTGGGCCTACCACATCCCATCCCAGAAAAGAGCAGTGGAGGTAAGTACTCCAAGTGGCCTAGAGAGGCTGCTCAGGTCCGTGCAGCCTCTCTCCAATCAGGGCCCAGGGGGCTAGTACAAAAGGAGCTGCAGGGCAGAGCAGGGGTCATTTGCTGTGGGGTGCTCACAGTTGCTGTGTTCCTAGCGGGCTGCAGCAAGGGCAGCATCTTGGACAGAGCCATTGCTGGGAGGGACCCGGGGAGAAAGAGGGAGCTCCTGGCTGGCTATTGGGGCTTGATGGCTGAATGCCCTGGTTAGAGGGCAAAGAAGGTACTGGGACCATGGGGACGTGGCCAAGGGAATTGAAGCAGCATTGTACCAAGTTAAATAGATGCATCAAGAGGCTGCTATCTACAGGGTCCCTGGGTTGGGACCTGGAGAAGTGGGTGGGCCTGGGTTCCCCCCACTCACCACTGGGGAAGTGGCTGGACAATGGTACCCACCCCTGGAAGAGGAAAACACGGGTGGTGACCCAGCCAGAGGGCTGAGTCATGAAGAGGAGGCTGCGGTTCCTGGAGTGACTTGGGTCGCAGGAAGATGAGAACAGGAGAGGCACCCCTGGAAGAGGGTGCACCCACTGGTAGATATAATCCCCAGAATGGCCAGCAGGAAGCGCTGCTGTGGTGAGTGGACACCGCCCCAGGGCCCTTGAAGTACCTAAAATAGAAGGAGCCAGGGCTAAATCCAGTGATGATATCCAACCGGTTCGCACCGGTTCGCGCGAACCGGTTCTTAAAATAAAAAAAATTTAGCGAACCGGTTGTTAGCGCCCTCCCCTGTCGCGCTCTGCGGGGCGCTGGCGGGTTTTGCGCGAACCGGTTCTTAAAATAAAATAAAGGCAGCGAACCGGTTGCTATCGTCCTCCCGTTGTGGTCTGCGGGGCGCTGGAGGGTTTTCGAATTTGGCAGCGCAGAGCGAGTTTAACAGCGGCGATTCTCGATTGCGATGCCAAGTCTCCCTCTCCCCCACCGAAATTGACTTTGCTTTGTCAATTTCAGGGGGGAGAGTATGCCCCAGCTCCGCTGCTGAAATTGACCAGGGAGGGTCAATTTCAGTGAGGGGAGTCTCTGCTGCAAGTCTCCCTGCTGCCGAAATTGACCAGGGAGGGTCAAGTTCTGGGTGCTGGGTTGTCGGGGTGTAGAGTGTTGGGTGTTGCGTGCATGATGTTTAAGAACCTATTCAGAATAGGTTCTTAAATATCACCTGCCTTTATAGAACTGGTTATTGGAAATTTGGGATATCATCACTGGCTAAATCCCTTTACCAAAGTGTCTTTTCCAAATATTTTAAAGCATTAAGGTTAATTTATGAACATCACACAGATAGCCTCTGAGACAGATCCTGTTGTTAGCTGCGTTCCAGAGATGAAATGACTTGCACAAGGCCAGACTGGCAGTCAGGGGCAGAACCAGGAACAGAAATCAGGTTGCCTAGTTCTGTCCTTTAACCACATGCCCATTTTCCCTCTTTTCTACTGTCCTGGATGACAGCTGCAATGCAGAGAATCCAACCTTTTATTTAGGTAGCTGGTTCTACTTCCCACCTGCTTAGTGGTAGATAAATGCATATGTGCATGGAATACTGTAGGAAAATAAAGCATGATGTTATACTTGAGAGGGACTGTTATAATGCAGGCCTTCATCCCTTAATTGGGCACTTCCTGACTGTGGTGTTCAAATCTTCATTAATTTACATGAGATGGTAGTAACCGACTAGGGCATGATCCAAAGCCATAGCAATAGCAGTTTTGCCTTGACTTTAATAGACTTTGAACCGGGCCCTAAATGAAGGGGTTTATGAATCCACGGAGGGGACCACGTTAGCTCTCTGTTTGACCTGACCATTTAAATGTTGTTTTCAGAGATATCCCAGCTTTGCCCACATTTTTACCCAGTCCAGCCCAATCACGAGGCTTTGCTCCGGTGTGGGCAGTTCCAGTTTTGGCAAGTATATCGGCTCTTAGGTGCCCAGCATTATGAGCCACGATCAGACAATTTGGCCCAGGCTGGCAGATCTCTTCTTTGTATGACTTGGCTTTAGTTCCTGGAGCGCTTTGGATCAAATGTACCAGCTGGGTCTGTTCATTCATGAATATTTAATGTCCCCTCTTTCCATGCTATCCCTCTAGCCACATGGGATGGGGGAAGCAGGGAGACCATGATGCTGCTCAGTGATGAGGTCCTGAGATGGAGCCACCAGCTCTCGATGGTGATGAAATGGCTGAATGTGCTTTTATTCACCCACAACTTTGGTTACTTTAATAAAATAAATAGTACTAATGGCTTAAGAAAAATCTACACTGAGTTATCCAGGTCACAGATACCTTGCCCGAGAGCTCCCATTGTCATGATGAGGCTGTCTGGAGTGACTGACGCATCTATATCGTAAGTCCTGTAGGGCGCTAACAGAGATGCACAAAGTGCACTAATGTGTGTAACAACCGACTCCAAACCGAGAGGCCAGGAAAAAAGACAAATGCATTTCGATCAAACAGCAAATGTAATTGCCACACTTTATATCACATGCTCCTTGCTGCAACAGTGGTTCAGTTCTGAAGGAACAATAGCTACTGACGTTTGGTTGGTGCTTGTCGGAGAGAGATGTCATTAATTACACCGAGTGCAATTCAGCTGAGTGGCTATCTGGGGAAAGAGGCATTTTTAAAGAGGCATTTCCCCCCCCCTTGTCAACGATTTTTTTGCACTGATCACAGTTCCAAACTCAGAGGCTCCTAATTATGTTAATTACAAGTTGGCATTGAACAAAAGAAATAAAAACTTAATAGAACCAAATGTGGCTCATTTAACACAGGGAGCTAAGCACACACTGTACTTGCTTCATTAAGGAGTAATATTGCTACACTGCGATTTAAAAAAAAAATCCATTTAAGAAATACCATTGAGAGTGAATAACGAGTACAGGAAAGTCATATATTTCCTGAGCAAGACATGTTTCAGTGCAAAGAGTTACTGGGTGTGGACCAATCTCCCACATCACGTGGGTAGGCAGTTCTTTGGCTCTAGCACCTATTACCTTAAAACCAGGATACATTTTCATAGCTATTCATGCAAGCAGTGGTAGAGCTGAGAAGATGATGTCGGGAGAGGGAGGGAGGGGTACAGATTGAAGGGTTTGGAGAGAAGGCTATTGTATTGTATTCATCATTAAAGCTAAGCAGAATTTTTCCTACAGATCATTTCTTTGTCTGAAAAGGGTGATTCATTTAAAACAAAATATTTTATGGAAAAATGATTTAGATGAAAGTTGATTTAGAAAAATTGAGACAAGCATGTCAATAAGATCAAAACACTGGTATTCTCTGTAAAATGACAAAGCCATTTCCTTCCCAGCTATGCTAATCTTGTTCTATTTGTTAAGCACAAATGTGATGGTGAGAGGTGGTTCAGGGAAAATGGGCCAATCTGAGAGTGGGATAAAAGAATGAGGGGTGGTATTGGGGGAGATGAGAAGGACTTGGGGAGACAGTGGGAAAGGGAAGCTTTGGAGCAGGAGTGCTGGCAGCTGTGCCTATGTGAGCAGCGTGGAGCAGTGTAAAAGGACTGCAAAGCTCTCCCAAAGTGCACATTTCCCTTGCCATGCGATTGCTTTGGTGCAGCATTGCCTGTGCACAGGCTGATTGCCACGGGGAGGGATCTGTCATCTGTGCTGCACAGTGTCTGCTGGGCGCACCTGGCTTTGCCGCCATCTTTGCCCCCAGGCCTGACTACAGCATGGGCCTCCCTCTTGGCGGGAGTGTTCCTTCCTGGAGGCGAGGCAGCTGTGTCCAGGCTCCTGAGCACAACAACTGCAGGCAGCACAGAGACGCCATCCCTCTGGCCAGTCTGTGCAGCTTTTATCTTTGGAGAAGGCAGTGGGACAACAATTGCTGGAGCCTTCCTGGGACTCATAAATCGCTCTGCTGCTGGGAGCGTAGCACGCTGGGCTTCGCTATTACACAGGGGAGCCAAAACAAGGACGATGAATCCAGCAGGCATGCAGAGCCGAGACGCTTCCAGGCGGCAGAATACGACACAGCAGGAATAATCTGAACTTAAGGGGTCTGGAAGGGACAATGAGCACATTAGGTGTCCAAGATGCTGCAAGGAGTGAGCCCCAGAGGGGGCCAGACTCTGCGCTTGGTTACACCACTGGATCTCCAGAGTGACTCCCCTGCAGGGGCTGTGACTTGCCCTGGGTTAGTGCAGAACAGGCCCGTTATCTGGGGATATCTGGCCATCGCCATTCTTTCCCTTTCCCTTCCCAGGAGGTGCGTAAATGATTCCAGTGTTGTGCGCCACGCACACTACAGCCCAGCTGCTTTCCACACTAAGCAGAGTGAATTTGGTGCAGGTGGCAGGTGCCAGACTGACAGCACTGGGGGAATCAACTCCTCTCTTTAGCCCCAGAGCAGCGGCAGCGGCCTCCTACCGGCTCGGCCCTGTGCTGGAAGAATCAGGCCTGGGGTGGGTGTTCACTCTCATTAGCCCACAAGTCTGGGAGCCTTTGCTGAAGCTGGTTCTAAAGGTGTCAGTCAGTGCCAGCTGTGGTGGTTTGTGGTGATTCAAGGTATCTCCACCTTTAGCAAGGTGGCACTAGACCCAAGGCCAAATTCTGAGGTGCTGTACCTGATAGCGTGAGTTACTTGTCTGTAAGGGAGCCTGGCTCTGGGTAACTGTAATGACAGGGCTCCAGGGGGAGGTGTGAATTGAAGTGTGTGTGTGCATGTGGAGTTGGTGGTAAGGGAGGCTATGGAAACGTAGGCCTTCTTATACCCTCCTGTTAGCTTCTTTTCTTGCTGTCCCTCTCTCTTACAGCCCCTCGGTGGTAAATTACGCCTATCTGGAGTACCTCAGTGCCCTTTGCAAACACAGGAATATGTACTTGACCCCACCACAAACAGGGTTTCTGATTTTTGGCCCCTGGGCACCAGCAGCAGATTCCCTTCGCACTTGTGGATTTGAGAGATTTCTGATGTAGACAGATATCAAGTACAGATGCTCCTCCATTCATTACCCTCAGGCCAACAGGAAACCAGAAGGTGCTAATGGAGTTCTAGAGAGCTGTGTGCGAACAGCAAACCTGTAAGGAAAACTCTGTCATAAATTTCTTCAGACCTGATTTATGATCTTGCTGCTATTGAAGTCAATGGAGTTTTTCCATTGTGTGAAATGGGCCCCAACTGAGCAATCTTACAGAGCAGTTAAATCAGTGCAATGTTACGTGTTTCTGACCCATCAGAGGATTTGTGTCTGCTATGGTGGCAGGAGTTAGTCCATTAGCTTATGTTTTTAGCTATGGAAGTCCATGGTCATGACTGAAATGACAGCCATAACCTATCTATAGAGCAAACCAGCCGTCTCTCACAGAATTACTGCATGGGAGGAGTAGGCAGACTAAATTAGATGTTGGTGCTTTCTAAAAGCCTAAATCTCATAAAGAGATACAGTACACTCATGGGAGTGGTTATAAATCTGGATTTTATTTTATTTTTTTTTTGTAAAGGCCATCTAAGCTGTGAGTGGAAGGAATGGAACGCTAAGTGTCTCCATAACAGCCATACTGTAGGTGTCTTCTACACCAAGCACCAACCTATCAGGAGCAGAAGGGTCAGATTTTTGACTCTCTTTCATTCTGACATGACTTGACAGCATATGGCACGTGGCTGCTACAACTGCCATGTTGTGACAGAAAGTAAAAGTAACAATACTCTAAAGGACAAAGAAAGATATAGCAGAATACACTTCAAGACAAAAATTTCATGTTGAAAAGGACAGTTGAAATTTTTCCAAAGCAACTGTTTCTGGAATTTCTGTTTCACGGGAAACGTCAAATTGGTTTTGTTCCAATTTGCAATGAAAACAAATTTTGAAATGTCAGAATTGTGCATTAGGACCTGCCTATGCATTTGTCACCTCTGGGCTGGGCAACTTTACCTCCCGTGAGCTGAAGCTGAATGTCGAGATGATGAGAGGCTCCAGCTGGTACTGAGGGGTTCTGCCCACCTCCTCCATGGCTCCCGCTGCCAGCAGCATACCCCCATTGCTCAAATCCCTCCTCTGGCTCCCAATCAGCTTCCGATGCCAGTTTACGGCTTTGGTCCTTGTCTTCCAGAGCAATTATGCATCAAGCCCCAGTTGCACGAAAGGCCAAATTTCGATCTTTGAACCACCACAACAGATGTGCTCCTCTGGCGTAATAAAGATGTCAAGAGCCCGAACAAAGCATTCTCTGCCAGGAGAGCTGACTATGGAGCAACCTTCCAGAAGAGGCCAGATGGATCCTCAGCCTGACCATATTTAGAAAATACTGCGAAACCTTCCTCTTCGACAAAGCCCTGGCTGAGATGCTTTAGTGGGGATTGGTCCTGCGTTGAGCAGGGGGCTGGACGAGATGACCTCCTGAGGTCCCGTCCAACCCTGATCATCTATGATTGATAAAGGCCTCATAGCAAGAGTGTCACGCAAACCCTGACACCTCTTTCCTTCTCGCTGCCCCTCCAGTAAAATAAAACAAATAATCATACAAACAAAATTAGAACCCCAGCCTCAGAAGAGTTTCTATATCCCTGGACGTGAGAAGAGCCCGTCAGAAACTCCATGGAGCTAACTAGGGACTTTGCTATTGCTATCAATTTTACATGCATGGAGCTCCAGCACTGTGATGACGGGTGGCCGTACATAACGTTAGCACAATATAAGACCAAGCAGTCAGGGTGGACCGGGAGAAATGATGTCATTTGGCCATGATTAAACCCTGAACCTGGCAGGGTTTAATCTGGGTTAGGTGACATGAGGATGGATGTGATTACTGCATAGCAGCTGCGGTGCTGACCACAACTTCCAGTGCTCAGAGTCTTATTCAAACACAGGAGCACTTTGCAATGGAGAGAAGTTCCCAGGCTGCTCTGCTCCATGTGCCTGGAGAGGAGACAGCTGCAGCTGCAAGGGCACATCTCCCTCAGAGCCTGGCCAGAGCCCTGCAGATGGAACCAGGGCTCCCCATGAGATTCCCCCAGAGTGAGGCAGGAGTGAACTCTGGGGATCTAATGGGGCTCAAAAGATTATGTGCTTCTGTGGCCTCTGAGCAATGCAGAGAAGGAATGTCAGAGAGAGAGAGAGAGAGACGGGGGAGGATCTTGGGCCTTGGGAGCACGCCAAAGAACTTTAATATTGTTAAACTTCCCTTTAATTAAGCTCTTCAATCTTTGTAAGTGCTCTGTTGACGTTCTGGGAGATAAAGACAATCTGTTTCTCCTGCTCACAGAGCTGGAAGCTGAACACCTCGGGTTAGCACAGGTTCCTGTACCCAGAACACAAGACACAATTTCATGGCTATGCCCTGGGTTGGTGAAGTGAAGGGCCGTGACTATTCACTCCTCCTCAGTCCTGGAGCAGGGTGTAAGGAAAGGAATCACCACCTGAGAGTAGCTCTAACTTCCATCCTCTATTAATGACTCCACGAGGCTGAAACTGAGGATAAATAGAGTTAATCCTGGCTATGTCCCTTTTCTCTGGCCACGCCCACACCACTAGTGGCACATCTGTGTCTTGGAGAATTCTCCTTGGTCCTGGATATAATGGTCATCCTAGCCCATTATCTTGCATCCCCCAGTAGTCAGTACCAGATGCTTCCAAAGAAGGTGAAAAAACGCTGCAGTAGCAGATGTGGGATAATCTGATGTCTGACAGCTAGAGATTGCAGAAACACTGAAATATGAGGTTTCATATCTCCTCTAAACATCATATTATTATGAACTATTATAACTCTGAATATCAGTGCTGCTAAATTCCTGGCCTCCATGGTTTCCTGTGGCAGCAAGTTCCTCAGTTTAATGATGAGTTGTGTGAAAAAGTGTTTCCTTCTATCCGCTTTGAATTTCCCACCTTTCACTTTCATTGGATGTCCCCTTCTTCTTGTATTACAAGGCACAGAGAACGGAAGCTCCCGATCCACCTTCTTTAGACTTTGCACTATTGTATAGACTTTTATCATGTCCCCTCTCCTTCATCTCCTTTCTATAGGACACTAACCCAATTTTTCAATCTCTCTTCAGTGGTGAGGTTTTTGCAGGCCCTTGATCATTCTTGTCACCCCTTTTTAAACCTCCCCTTGTTCTGCAATGCCCATTTTGAGATGGGATAATCAGCACTGCACACAGTATTTTAGATGAGGATGGACAATTGATTTATACCATGCCATATTCCAGGCTGTTTTCAGATACTGTAGAAACGCTCTCCTCCTCGATTTACATTCTAGCAGACTTTGCCCCTAAAGGCTGTTGAAGCGTTTGCATCAGATAATTCCAAGTTACTTTGTGTCCTTTGATGTGACAGTAACTGCTTTCTCCTCAGTGTATTATTAGTCCATTATTTTCAATAATAGATCAGTAATGGAGCAGCTGCTGTCTAATTACTGCGCTACCAGGTGGTTCTTACTCCAGCACACCTCCCCATCTTTCCTACAGATTATTACAATGGTCACATTCTGCTTCTCCACGTCACCTGCTGCTTGAGGGCAGAAAGCACTTTCCGAGTGTGAATGAACTCAGCTTCACAATGCCCCTGCGAGGTCCATGGGGAATGGTGGACTACAATCCACACTGAAGTACATCAAAATGTGGCCTATTATTCAAAGGTGCTGAAAACCCATATTGCTCCTGAAGTCAGTGGGAGCCACAGGACCTCAGCTCACCTAAATGGAGCCAGCCCCACTGAGATTCTTGCTAACTATATCACACAAAACATGAACCAACTCTCCATGGCCACCCCTTGTTCATGTCCTCTGTCCTTCCCCACCCGTCACTTTCCTGACGGCTCCTTTCTGTATCATGCTCAGTCTCGCAAAACCACCAGCTTGGATAAAACAAGAGCCAACTGACACCGCTGCTCAAAACTCCAGCTGAACCCAACCCTGCTTTCACATCAGTGAGCGCCTGAAACATCACAGTGCAGCCAGATCCTGAGCGACTTCTGAGTCCAAGAGGTGCAGATCGGTGTGGCTAAGGGGCCCGCCTTTTGGATTTCAGTGGCGATGAGGTGGTGCTGGGCTTCTGCCCATGGCCAAATATTCTCCCGTAAGTGACCTGGCCATGGTGAGCTACCTTGGAAATACTCCGGATGATGCTAGAGCACAGCCTGGCTTACTGCTATGCTAATGTGATTGCTTGGGACGGTCCTCGCTGGTTGAACGTTGCTGGAAAAAAGAACTGCTGTTTGGATGGTGCTGCGCGTTCCGCTAGGTACAGTATCAAACGAGAGCTAATGCAGCTACCACAAGGCCTGGCAGAGTACTGGGATGCACTCGGCCCATGAACATATCTGAAGGTGGCCAAAGTATTCGCACCCCACACACAGCAAGCTGAACCCATCCCCCAGGCCATGAACAGCATTGAGGAAGTCATCAGCACAGGCGCTGCCTGCCTCCCAGCCTGCCCCATGAGTAAGTGCAGAAAAGGACACCCTCCGGCGCCCTTGCGGAAAGGGATGGAGTCAGTGGTTCCCAACCGTTTTGGCTAAAGAGCCACAGATATCATTTTTACTATCCTGATGGGCCACCAGTCTCTGCCAGCAGTCCCCCTCTCCTCCTTTGCAGCCAGAGGGAAGGAGTTCAGTGAGGAGGTTCTCCCGTCCCCTGGCTGCAGCAGGGAAATTGCATGCGTCCTGTAGCCCCGTGTGCTCCACTGGGGTCCCTAGGCAGTGGCTCCCTTTCGGAGCCAGGGGGATGGGAGTTCAGTGCTCCCCTCTTCTGACTCCAGCAGGGAACCAAACACCTAGGGACCCAGGCAGAGCACTTTGCTGTGCTCCCTTCCACAGCCAGGGGGAAGGGAGTGTTGATCTCCTGTCCCATCAGCAGCAGCAAGGAGCCTACACTGGCCTTTTAGCCCTGCGGAAATGCACTTCGTCTGGGTCCTTAGGTAGCGGCTCCCTTGTGCAGCCAGCGGGAGGGGAGTGGCAGGCCACTTTAAAAGCCCTGTGGGACCCTTTGGCCCCTGGGCCACAGGTTGGGAACCACTGGATTAAGTCATATCAGAGAGTGCAGCTAGTTCCATGTTCTACCAAAGCCAGCTAGTCAGCGGTGTGGTGCGCACATACAGTACACAGAGTGCACGTGCAGCACGCGCGCACACATGCACGCATAGACACACACAGAGCCACTATTACCAGCTGCAAGAGATCAAGAATCATGAGTCAGATTCTTAAAAAACCATCAGCAGACCATGTTTTTCTAACGTGTCTTTTGACTTTTTAACTCCTCTTTACTCTTCTGCAAATGTGTCTGTAAAATAATTTCAAGTTGAAAAGTCAACCGTTGGTGCACACATGCCTCTCCCTGGCTGCTCAACTGGAGGCTCAGCATGTGCTGGAGGTACACAAACATATCTGAGGAGAATTGGAATGGAGACGATGCAAAATGGTTAATTCTTTGGTTTATTTAGGCTAGTCCTCAGTAGTGAGAAACTCATTTCAGTATAATCATTGCTTCTGTTAATGGATTGCAATATCAGGATGGATGTCCACTCAAAAGTATCACAGCAAAAATGGAGAGATGGGGTGGAGGGAAGGCACCTTTGCTAGTGGGAAAAAGGGGGCATTCTTATGTTAGAGTCTTATGCAGAGCTCTAACATAAGTACTCATTGAAGAGTTCTGTAGTGTGACAAAATTAAAAGATGATGTAAACATCCAGTTCACACATATTTAGAAATCTATTTTACAAGATCTATAAAATCAAGCTGGAAAATGAAGAAAGTCCAAGAAACAGAAAGCACTTTTTCTAGCTATCAAGTTTCCCAATTATTTTTCTATAAAGATTTATGTGAGCTGCAAAGATCTTTGCATGCAAGAATATCTTTATAACATCAGCCATCTTGTAGAGCTTTCCATATGTCGATGCTCTTCTTATGTTGTACAACTCTTAAATATTGTTTATTGAAATAATCAATTCAGGCACATTCACGGTATTTAAAAAATAATTTTTAAATCATTCCTCCTTCTTTGTATAATTTTGATAACTACGCATATATACTCATTATCCAGTAATTACAATGAATTATTAATTTTTAAATAAATCTCATAATTAATTCTCCAGATAGCTAAACATAATTCATTTTAATTTTAATTATAAAGCCCCCTAGGACTTCACTCCTGACCTGCACCAAGCAGTGGCCCCTGCCCCACCAGTTCAGCCCCTCTTGGCGTTCTTCACCCCATCTCACAGGCTGCGGCTGGGGAAGGGGGGGGCTGCTGCAAGTTCTCCTCATGTCTCCCCTGTCCCAGTGGGGGGGGCAGCTCAAGGAGTGCTTCACCCCCCTCTTCCCCTGACCAGGCAGGAGCTGCCGGTGGGGTGTGTATGTGTAAGAGCAGAGGCATTGTCCTGTCCCTGGTGCTTACAGAAGGGGAGGGAGAACAGGGAGTGGGGCGTCCCTGAGCTCTTTGCTCCCACCTCCTCTTCCCCTCATGAAAGCAACAAGTGGAGAGGAGAGGCTGGCACATCTCCCTGTCATCACCAGACGGGCTCCCAAACCCTCCGCAATCCAGTCATTCGCGAGCAAATAGCAAGCGCTGGTGACACCGCATAGCACACAGACAGACAGACCCGGTCACCTCCTTCCCCGCCCGGACACCCAACGCAGCATGGCTCATCTCCTCCCATGTCGTCAGCTCAGTGGCAGACAGGTCTTGCTGCCCTTACAAGTTCAGGAGCTGCTGTTTCTTACGCAGTTCCCAATTCCTGTTCCTGTTTCTTTTCAGTGTTCATTTGCCGAAGGACGATGAGACGCTCTTCGCGCTCTCTCCTGCGGCGGTACTTGCTTTCACTCTTTACTGTCACTTCACTGGCCATTCCTCATTGTCAGCGACTGCACAGCTGCCACCGTAAGGACAGACAGACAGAGAGACAGCTGGACAGGTCTTATGGGCAGAAGCTGCACCAGTGCCACCAGTTCTGGTGATTTCCTCACAAGCTGTGAGTTTCAGGTGGGGCTGGAGCCAGACTCGCCGGGCCCCAGAGGCACTAGCTCTCTAGTGGACTTCAGCCTTGCTGTGGGAGGGGAGTGGGTTCCTTCTGATGGGCTGCCGTCCCTAGTGCTCCACCTCCTGCCAAAGAGCAGCCAGGCACAGCTGCTGCAGGAGGCCGGCCGAGCTCTTCCCTCCCCTCTCAGCAACCCTAAGCCATCCTCATAGGAGGAGAGAGGGAAGGAAGGAGCAAGGAAGGAAGGTTGGCCCTGCCCCCTCTCCTGTGAGCAATGGGCTGAATTGTCATGCACACACGCATGTGCGCGTGCATCACACGCATGCACACGGGGAGAGAGGGCAGTGGAAGTTCGAAAATCAAGACAGGCTGAAAAACCACTATGTGACCTTTTAAAAAGATCTCATGATTTTGGGGCCAACCCTGTGATTTTTGAACCTTTTGGAAGGGTGATGCAGCAATCTCAAAGCCTCAGAAGGGGGGACCTGTCTGGTGCTGACATGCCACCTGTTCGGGCCTGCAGGGATGGGGCCCGGGGGTTGTGGGCCACGGACGCCTCCACATCACCGCAGGATGCTTAGGCCAGGGTCCTAGAGCTGGACCCTGGGAGGCTGGGCCGAGCAGGAAGGACCTAGCAGGACCCCTCACAGCTCCCTGACTGGCGAATGTCAGTACTTAAAGCAGGAAGCCATGAAGGGGAGCTGTCTGAGCAGCAACGCAGACTGCCTGCCCCTGCTCCAGACTCCCTAGACTCCGGCTTCTGACCTAGTTTTGTCCTTGACTTCGCTAGTCGATTGTGTCTGTAAGCGGGTGCCTGGCCCTGATCTCCCGGTACCCTGACCCTAATGCTGCCTGGCTCCAGGTTCGCTCTCTGGCCCATCTCAGATTCTGAGGCAGCCTGGCTCCCGCTCTGACCACTAGGTCTGACTGCCCTCAGGCCAGTCGTGGTGCTCCCCGGGATGAGGCTGTAAGCAGCGGCTTGCTTGTTTTCACTGATGCAGACACTTTGTGATGCAGGGCTTCACCCAAACGCCACTGGCGTGGCTGACTGAAATGGGATGCTGCGAGGACAAGGACTTGGCTACTAAAAGCCTGCAGTAGCTACCGAGCCAGCCAGCCCTGGGAGTGAAGCGTCCACTCCTTGCTGACAGGAGCTGGGCTGTTAGTGGGGTGGGAGGAGAGGTCCAGTCACGGTGCCCGGCTCCCCTGGGCCCTGTGAAGTCAGTAGGCTGGAGCTTGCAGACCCCGCACATCATGCTATGCCTGCTGTTTGGTGGCTTGCCCCAACTCCCCACTTCTCTTCCTGTCCGTCCAATGCCAGTCTCAAAACACCCTCCAGCCTGCCCTCCCTTCTCCTCCCCATCGCCCCCCTTTCCTTCTGTCCACTTCTTTGCTCTTAGCTATTCCACCTCACCCCACTTCTGCCCCCAGCAAACAACAAACCAACCAGCCTTTGCCATTGGTGTGTGGATGGGATCCTGGGTCCCCCCCTTGGCCTGTTGGGGGCCATTTTAGACAGTAGGCTCTTCAGGGTGGGAATGGGGCCTTACTGCAGGATTTCAAAGCCCCTAGCACAGTGGGGCCCTGATCCCCTCATTAGCTCTTTTGACACATGCAGTTAGCCAGTATTTGGGTCTTGTGAGCTGCTTCCATTATGAGGAGAAATTGCTGATGAAGCCACCTGCGGAGGGCTCTGGCCCAGGGAAGGAAAGACGGGTTCAGTGCTGCACAGAAGCCCTGCAGAAGTATAGCAGAGTTGAGCGGGTTCATTGCTACAGCTGCCTTCAGCTCTGCCAGGCAAGTGAGGCTATAATAGACTCAGGGAAATGAGACAGAAAATTACTAGGCGTAAAAAACTCTTGTCATAAAGATGCAAATATTATCCTGGAGCGAAGGGATTTCCTGGTATATTTGTATAATCTTAATGAGAAAAGTTACAGCAATCCCGTGTCTAGATCAAACTACTCCTAATTCCATCGAAGCAGAAACAGTTCGTCTTGTCCTGTGCTTCAAGTTCAAATAGCAATGCCCTGGTGCAATGGCATCTTGGGAAGCCACAGTGGTTAAAACATGTCCAAGTGAGGCTTGCCAGTGCAGTGAAATTGCCCAGTAATAGCTCCTGGATTTCCTCCCTGAATCGCTGTCATTTTTATTCATTGTGTAGATGAGGAGTTTGCAGCACTGGGGACAGATGTTCCTGAGACAAGGCTCGAACAGAACATTAGCTCCTGCGTTGCCTCTGTCAGAAGGAAATAAAAAACACCATTTTTTACTTTTATTCTTTTTTTTATTTTGGTAGGGATGAGATAAAATCCAAGTAATAACCCTCTATTAAAACAAATGTTTGTTTAACTGAAATGCTTGGCATGGGGGCACACTGCGGTGGGGTGGGCAGGGGGAAGCAGCACTCAGGAAGGTATAGTTTAAATATATTATATACATGTCTCCAGTCTGAGGCTGTAGGAGATAATGACTCATTCCAGCTCCTCACACAGGCATGTGCCTTCAGCTGTTAGGACTCCCAGTGCTGGCTCAGGGACTCGGATGCTGAATATCTGTGTGAAGAATATGACCTCCAGCACTCTATTTCACACCCGAATTGGATGTGTGTGGAGCTGGATTCTATTCTATCCTATTCAGGTTTTTATCCCGCCCTCGTCACCAGGGTACCTGAGCACCTTTTGGAAACGCTTTAAGCAACATGGCTAACATCCAAATGTAGTCTTAGCACCACTCTTCCTGCCTCTGCTCCCACTCAGTTTCCATGAGTTCATTAAAAACAAGAATAACCTCAGGGAACGACACATGAAACCTCGTCCAAGATCCTTCTGGTGCCAAGTGCTAATGAAGAACAGGGAAGATTGTCACTGAGAACAACTGGAGCTCATGTTGATGGTGCAGAAAGAAGGGCTTTGGATTCACAGAGCATCGGCGCCATCTTGGGAAGATGCAGCTGTTAGGATGTTATGTTTCCACATGTGCTAATGTCACAACCAGCAGGGCTTTTTATGGGGAGAAGAGGTTAATGTCACATGGGCTGGGGCATCAGAGTAGGACTCAGAAGATCATCCCCAGCTCTGCCTCTGTTTCACTGTCTGAGTTTGGGCCAGTCATTTAATCCCTTTGTGCCACTGCCTCCCCATCTCAAAAGGGGATAATAATACCTATTCATCTTTGTAAACTGCTTTAAGATCAACAGAAAAAAAAGTGCCACGTATTTATTATTATTTTTAATTTTTATAGCCATGGCACCCTGTATGCCGCGGTTCCACAGCTGTGTAATTTGCTATATTTGATCCAAAATTGGAGAGTTTGTTTTTTAAAATTAAATGTCTGGCCTTTAGAATTGCAAAGTAAACCTTGGAAAAGTGGCCAGAGTTTCAACCGATGCAGTGGTATTTGCCTGAATTTTCAGCCAGCCTGAAACAATAGCATAGAAAGGTGTGAAATGCTTTCCTTTGCCTGCGTTGGGTGTTAGCTCTGAAACCTAATCAACAGAGTTTAAAAGCTGATCACTTAACTGCTGATCATTTTAGCAGGGACATTAATCTAATGTGTTTATCACAGAAGCCGGAACCATCACTCCACATTCCAGAAATCCCATCTTTTCCATCCCCACCTGCCAAGTCCCAAATCTCTAGCTTCCCCCCGTGACAACTGTTTTGGCTCATCTGGGCAAAAAGTGCCCCTTACTATAAGGTCAAGTGAGTCAATGGGGTTGTCAGTGAGCGCTCATCTTTGAATGGGGGTGTTATTAGGAGCGTTCTGCAGGGATCAGGCCTGACGCTATTTAACAGTTTCATCAATGAGATGGAAGTCAGTATAAAATCACTGCTGATAAAATTTGCAGCTGACTCAAAGATTGGCAGAGGGGTAACTAATAACAAGGACAGAGCAGGCGTACAAAGAAATATGGATTATTTGGTAAACTGGGCCCGTTCCAACAAAATGATTTTTAAGAAAGTCAAATGCACACACCCTAGGAAGAAGGAACGCAGGCCACACCTCAGAATGGGGGAGAGGGGGGCTTTTTCCTGGAAAGCACCAACTCTGAGGTCACAGTGAACAGACAATGCAACATAAATTCCCAATGCAATGCTGTGGCCAACAAGGGTGAATGAAATCCTTGGATGTATCAACAGGGGAGTGGTTAGCAGGAGTAGGGAAATGATTTTACCTTGGTACACAGCCCCGAGGAGTCCACAATAGAATACTGTGTCCAGTTCTATTGTCCACATTTTAAATAGGAGAAGGTGCAGAAAAGGCACAAAAACTACTTGAGGGCTGGGAAAGCTGGCACAAGCAAACAATATGTATTTTGATACAGTTACATGGAAACGTATATTCTTCACAGCAAAGAATGTAGGCAACGCATGATGGGGGACTCTATCCTGGGATATAGTGACTCTGAAAAAGACTTGGGTATCATGGAGGGTAATCAGCTGAACATGATTTCCTAGTCACTGCTGTCGCTAAAAGGGGTTATGTGATCCTTGGTTGGATACATAAACAGGGGCATCTTGATTAAGAGCAGAGAGGTTATGTTACCTCTATCTTTGGCACTGGTGCAACTGCTGCTGGAATCCTGGGTCCAGTTCTGGTCTCCACAATTCAAGAAAGATGTGGATCGATTGAAGATGGTTCAGAGAAAGCCAGAAGTATGATTAGAAGGATTGGAAAATGCCTTATGGTGATAGACTCAAAGAGCTGAATCTATTTAGCTTAACAAGGAGGTTAAGGGATGACTTGATCCCAGACAAGAAGTGTCTTCATGAACAAATATTTAATAATGGGCTCTTCAGTCTAGCAGAGAAAGGTCTAACATGATCCAATGGCTGGAAGTTGAAGCTAGACAAATTCAGACTGGAAATTAAGAGTAAATTTTTAAGTGAGGGTAATTAGCCATTGGAACAGTTTACCAAGGGTTGTGGTAGATTCTCGCTCACTAACAATTTTTAAATCAAAATTCTTGTTTTTCTAAAAGATCTGTTCTAGGAATTATTTGGGGGAAATTCTTTGACCTGTGCTATACAGGTGGTCAGACTAGAGGGTCACAAAGGGCCCTTCTAGCCTTAAAACCTATGACTCCGTGCACAAACGTCTTACTGTGAGAGATTTAAAACCGCAGTCTGGTTAGTTTATCAGAAAGAAGACTGAAAGGCAACTGGATTACAGTATATAAGTACCTATAAGAGGAGACGATACTGACTACCAAAGGGCTCTTTAATCTAGCAGAGAAAGTCAGCATGAGAGCCAAACCAGACACATTCAAGTCAGAAGTAAGGCACTAATTTTTAACAGCAAGGGGGATTAACTCTTGGGACAAACTCCGCAAGAAAGTGACAGATTCTCCATCTCTGAGGTCATCACATCCAGCCTGCTGCCCTTCTGGGAGATGCTTCAGCAAAACACAAGATACTGAGCTCAGTGCAGTGGGAAGTGAATGGAGTTCTCTGGACTGTGGCAGATGGAGCGGTGTCTCCTGACCTTAAAATGTACAAATCCCGGAAGGGGTGGCCATTTTCTCCCCATCTTAAATGGAGTCTAGCTGAATTTCTCACCCTGTGCCTAAAGACAATGAAAAAATCCTTTCATGTCACTTACAGACAGAAATATTTCTGAGGATGGATTAAATCGTACTGATGAGACAGATGACTCAGAGCCACAAGTGACATGCATAATCTCAGACATGTATATGATAAAATCTCTTCCAAATGAGATAAAGCCTGGACAGCAGAGTGACATAGAAGAAGGGACACTGGTACACAGGATTTGCCACACAGGGTCAGACTAATTGTCTGCTGAGTTGAGTATCTTGCCTGTGACAGCACTTGATACTTTAGAGGAGGGTCAGGACCTTTACCCTAATGTATCTGACCAGACGAGCATTGCTGTACATGAGACATTAGGGAATTCCTTCCTGATCCATTTATACCCTGAAGCATGAGGCTGCATTTCCCTTATCTTCGCAGGTTGTGTAGTAACCCTGGTCCTGGCACTAGCACATGCTGCAGGCTCGGCAAAGAGGGATGGTGGTAGGTGTTGCAGCTGCGATGCATCGGGATAGAATGCAGACCTTGGGGAGAGAGTCTGGGAAAGGGTAGGCTGAGCTAGGGAGGGGGTTCTGGACCCTCTCAATGGAGGCAGAGGGAAGGCGGTTAGAGAAGAAGAAGGTGAGGAAGCTGGAAGAGGGGGTTGGACTTTGAAGGGCTGTGTGCAAGGAGCCCAGTTATGCAGGGCAGAGAATGTCTGATTGGTGAGGTTGACCGATGGGACACTGACAGAGAGATACAGGTTGGGCCCCTGGGGAATGGGTGTGGCCCTCCAGGTGAGGAGCTGTCATTGGCAGATAGGCCTGCTGGAAAGAAGTGTGATTTCCCCCTTGGGATGACACAGCGTGGCGGTGGAAAAACTTCTTTTACTATGATGTAACTTAGAGTTTATAATTGGAATCTTTTGGTCTGGAAAGAAAGTCCCTGCTCACAGCTTTCTGTACAGGCCAGAGCTCCTGAAGATGTGTGCGCCATGCACCTTCCCTGACCAACCCGCACTGATGTCACAGAAATGCCCACAGTGATCCACATTTCCTACACTTGATTTGACATTTCCAAGAGACTCACAGTCCTTCGTAACAGAATGCGGTTAATGGCCTGCATACTTGCGATAACACAGTGCCAGTAGTGGACTTCTCAACTCCAAACTGATTAGCAACTGAGCGGTAGCAGCCCGGAGTTGCCAACTTCCACATGGCAATCACCATGTGCTTCTCCACTGAGAGGGCAGCTCTCATTCTGATGTCCTTGCGCCATAGGGCAGGGCTCCTAGGTAGCCATAGCGTTCCATGAAGGGGACTTTGCGCAGCCGCTGCTTGTCATCCCTAAGTGCTTGTTTCACGTGCCCCAAAGTGGCGGTGCACCATGAATTCAAACAGTGATCCAACGTGGTTTGTTTGCATGGCACACAGCAGGTCAGGTGTCTGGGATTCCTGTTCCGGTTGGGAACTCATGATATACTGCATGAGCAGCTGCAACGTGTTCAGAACATGGACAGCAACAGTGGAGGGCAGTGCAGGATGCATCCTTTCAGAGAGAGATGGTGAGCGCTGAGGAAACAGGAGGCCATTAAAAAATGCTGCAAAACGAAGTTGGAAACCCATGGAATGACAGGACAGATATCACTGCATCATGGGACATTGAGCCCGCACCCATAATGCACTGCGAACCGCTCCGTCTTCCCACAACCCCTAGCGGCACAAGGTGGCGAGTTGCACAGCAGGATAGCTGCCACATGCACTGCTCTCCCGGTCGATGCGGGAGCACTGAGTGTGGACACGCGTTGGCGACATGAATGCTGTGTGGACAGGTGCAAGCACTGTAATTTTAGTGCTTTATGATCATTGCTGTAACTTGTGTCGACAACACTCTGTAGAGTAGACAAGGCCTAAGATGACTGCGCCATGGCTGAGGCAAAGCGTTCCCTGCCGAGCAGATTTAGGCTGAGATTTTCAGAGGAATCGAAGAGAATTGGCACTGAAATTCAGCCCTTTGAAAATCCTGCCTCGGTGCACAGCGGTCTGTCTCATATAAGCAGCAGCAGTAAATTGTGGTTTCTGTTTTTTAAGACATTATGTATGCAAAGGAGTTTCCCATGGACCCTTGTAGTGGTTGCTTGTCTCCTCTCTGCTGTTAGTCACCCAGCAGGGCTAGGAAGTGTACAATAGATCATTTGTCTTTTACAAATGCCTAATATCTACCTAAGCTAAGTGTTAGGTTGCCCCCAAACACAGCAGTGTGCTCATGTGTCTCCTCAATGGGGCTTCTTGCATCAGTAAATCCTCCTCAGCATGAGGTAGAATGGTAGAACAAGGCCCTCTCAGATGGCTGCTCGGTGGCCTGTGGAGAATGACTGGCTGGATCTCTGCCCAGCTCAGAGCACTGTCGCATCTGGCACTAACCCGCACCCCTCAGCTGGCAGCCCCTGTTAAGAAACAAAGAATTATGATGGCCATGGAGAGTGAATTCTCCTCCTACTCTGAGTGGCGGAGATCCCTCAAGTGTGGACTGAGGAATGTGGGCAGGGTTTTCTTCTTCACTGTGGCTCTAGTCTGAGGCCAGGTCTACACTAGAAAATTTCACCCGCAGCATTTTTGTTGGCATACAGCTGCTGACCCGGCAGTGTCACTAGAGCGCGTGCTCACTTGGCTGCCTTTGCCAGTACTATGAGAGGTTGTGTTGGCAAGATGTGGTGCTCTGTGGGTAGGCATCCCAGTGTCCCCCATGCCAGTGTGGGACATTTGTGCAGTGCATTGTGGGATACTAGCACTCCTCTCAGGGAATTATGGGCGTTTGGGGTCAAGTTCCAACAATTCCCTTTGTTCCAGTCCATAGTCTTTTCTTTTCCCCCAGTTCCTCATGTTGCTTCTCAATTTCTCTGGCAACGCAGTGGCAGAAACAAGGATGATGAACTGAGCAGCAGAGTTCTCACATCTGTTTTAGAGACAGAGTGTGTGATTCTCCTGTGTCTGTGGAACTTCGATAACTATTACTACAGGTCCAGCAGGAGCAAAAATAGAAAACTGAGGGGGAGTGGATGATGTAACAGTGAGTGACACTCACCAGATGTGCAGGCATTCGCTCAGCAGCAACACATGGTGGAACAGGACTGCCGGGACCTGACATGAGCATCGAGCGGTGGGATTGGATCATGATGTAAATCTGGGACGATCAGCAGTGGCTGCAGAGCTTTGAATGCAGGATTTGTGGCATGGTGTGCCAAGCTCACTTGAGCTCTGCAGTGCACTCGCTAAAATTAGAGTGGCTTTGACAGCAGAGAAATGAGTGGCAATCATGCTCCAGAAGACTGCAACCCTGGACTGCTGTCGATTGGGGGCATAGGGTGGAAAATCTATGTTGGGGACAGTTGTCAGCCAGGTGTGCAAGGCTGGTAAGTGTGTTCTGCTGCACAGGACTGTGACTCTGGTCAACGTGCAGGAAATAATAGTGGAGGGCGATAGAGGGGATGAATACCCTGATTTTAACCCTACTTTGTTTGTGAGTCCATACACGAGAGAGCTACTTCTCCATGAGAGACAATACCTTCTATTGGATCAACTTCTGGTGGTGGAAAGAAGAGACAAGCTTTCACACTACACGGTGCTCTTAATGTCTGGGAAAGGTACCCAGAGGGCATGTTTACCCTGTGATAGAAGACCCATAGCATGGCCGCATCTGGCCTGGATCAGCTGATTTGGACTGCAGGCTCTGAGACTCCCCAGGGAGGGACAGTCCCCAAATGTCTACAGTGCAGTTTTACAGCCCTAGACATTTCCAGCATGTCACAGCTAAATACAAAGTGGCACAGATTGGTAAGCATAAGGAGTTAACACATGTTGCAAGAGACCATTCGAGATGAAATGGGAAGTTAACATATCTGCAGTTACAGGACAAAGCAGAATTAGTGGGTTACAGATTGTTGTAACGAATCATAGATCCAGTGGCTTTATCGAGTCCTGGGTTTTTAGTGTCTAGAAGAGGTATGAATTTAAGCCCCTGAGCTTTCCTTTTGAAGGTGTTGTGTGTGTTGCCTTTGAGGAGGAGGACGGAGAGGTCAGATATGGAGTGACTGTTTTGTGAAAAGTGCTCACCCGTGGCTGACAGGCTGTTTTGGTCTTTTACTTCTCCACGGTTATGCAAGCGCTGGTATATCACTGGGAAAGTTTCACTGATGTTAGCATTGGCTCGTCTGGAAAGGCACATGATGCTCTCATCTTTCGAGATGCCAGTCATTGGGAAAAGCTGTAAGAAGGGATGTTTTCCCCAGACTGGCACATTCACACCAGTGGGGTCTCATTGCCAGTTGTGATTCTCAGGGACCTGCCCTGTCCTTTGCTTCCTTAGCTCACGAAGCCATGTGCCGGACAATTGAACAGCAGCAAGGAAAGAGGTCACTACTGCCCAAGCGGTTGCAGGACAACTGTTGAATGTGCATTTGGTAGATTAAAAAGACGCTGGAGATGCCTCATGACTGGCGTGGACCTCAGTGAGCCAAACATTCCCTGTTATTTCTGCGCCTTGTACCTTACGTAATGTTTGTGAAGCACGGGAAGAATGGAGGGGAGGGGGGAGCTGGAAAGACTGTCTGATTTTGAACTGCCAGACACAAGGACCATTATAAGAGCTCATCGTGGTGCTGTTTGGCTGAGGGAGACCTTAAAAGACCACTTTCCCAGTGTGCCATAATATTGCAGTGTGCTGCTTTGTGTTTATGGAGTTTAAACACCTGCTCTGAATCTTGTGAAGGGGTGCTGGTTTGGGCAGGCACATGCCTAGGGGACTGTTGCTGGAGGATTGTTTTGACCACTACAGATAACACAGTATTCACCCAGATGTTGTGTCACTACAGGGGTTATGTCATTGGGCGAAGTGGTATAAACTTAAGGTATTACTAGCAAGCCTCCAGACTGAGTGTGCTGAAATAAGGCAAAATGTAATGCTTAATGCTTTGTGGTGTAGGCCATGTCTGTTACGGTGCACGTGTTTAGAGATTGCCCTGCTCCATAGCTGACACAAAGACAGAGCAGTGGTGCTGGCGTTTAGAAATGCCTATGTTGCATCTAAATATATGAATCCGTGTGTGACACCCATGAAAGGGTTACTATAATAAAGGATTATGCATTAGACACCAGCCAGTGAGAACGGATCTGATGTAATGGTGCCAATGTGATGGATGATTGGATGATTGCTTTGTTACATGCCAATGTGCTGGTGTGCTTCCGGACACAGAGGACAGCTGGAGATGTTTTTCCTGGCTTCCCGGTGTTAGTTCACTTCAGCTCGTATAAAACTCAGTTGTTATTTTCTCTCTTTCTAATTTCCAGACCTTTAGTTGCTATATTACTCCAAACACAACTGGTTGTTGGACCTGTGCACTCAAATGATGGTTGCCGCCTTTCTGATTGCTAGTAACCAGACCCATAGACCCCGCTCCTGCTCTGCCTCTTCCCCAGGTCCTGACTCTGCCCCACATATTCCCCATGCTCCACCCTCTTCTCCACCTCTTCTCAAGGCCTTGCTCCTGCTCTGCCCTTTTCCCCAAGGCCACGTCCCCATTGCTCGCTTCTCTCCTTCCCATCGCTTGCTGGATCATCTCCATCCCTCTGCTCTGGGGCTGGGATGGGATCTGCTGCAGTCTGACAAGGAGCCTGCCTGAAGATAGGAGGCAGCCCTGGCTGAGAAGGGGCTGGCGTGGGTTAATGACCCAGCATCTCCCCCCACCCCAGAGGAAAAGGGCCTTTGGTGTCCGGTAAGAACTTGGCCAGGTTCCCCTTTTGACTGGACTTTCTGGTCAAAAACTGGGCGCCCAGCAACCCTAACTGGCACCTGGACACAGAAGCCAAAAACCAGATTGTCGGGGTAAAACTTGGATGGGTGGCAACTCTACCGCAAAACCCAGCTGATTCCATGGGAAGAAGGTCCCTAGACCTGACCCCTCTTCCTTCCCAGTGGAATGGAAATGGCAGCTGATCACATATTCGAATGCTTAACTCATTTAGCTTTCATTTTCTAATACAGAAAAATTCACTCTTCTGCAGCTGTGCTGCATAACAAAAATGCTCTTCCTGCCTGAAGTGTATTCAGTTCCAGGCCTTTAATAGCCTCCATTTTAGCTTTTCAAAATAATTCCAAGGAAATCTTGGATGATTCTGGAGGTAGGGTGGGATGATGCACAGGGTCTGCATGTTAATGGAAACCAGCAAACTTTAAGGTACTGTTGGCTTCCAGAATATACCCCTCTTCATTAGATTCCCATTCTCATTCAGTCCTGTGTCATGCTAGGAGATTAAAAAGAAAGGCCAGTCTAATTAAAGCCAACATAAATTTGGCTTTCTTCAGATATGACTGATTAATAATATATGACACTCTAGCAATACAGAGTTAATAAATTTTACTGACTGTGGAGCACCAGCTGGCATCTTGTGCGCTGTGCTAGGAAATAGTTCGTGGCTTCTAAATCATGTCTGCTTGGACTCTTCTTCAACAGACTCTGAGTTCAGTACAGAAATACATGTGTCTGTCTTACACACAGCAAGTAATTCATTGTCTCTAGAGTAACTATTGGCTAAAGGTTCTGCATTTAAAGTGCTTTATGGGATATTGGTTGGCTCCGGGGGTTAGAGGTGGGTTATGGAGTCTTTCCTCCCTGAATTATTGAAGGAAATCTAACCCAGGTCAAAATCTGGCCAGTAATGGTAGGAATAATTATCTTCTGATGTCTCTTAAGTGGCTCCTATGTGAAACAAACAGTCGAGTTGATAGTGGACAACTTGTGGAGCTGTTTACAGTGACGTCCCCCTCACCAGAGAAACCAAGGTCTGAATGGACCACAAAGACTGCGGACGCTTACCATGTCCATCTAGCTGCAATGAATTCAACCTCTCACTTGAAAACCATGGCAGCTCCAGGGATGCTCCCTGACCAGAGTAGTGCATGGCAAATGCCCACCAGTCAGGACTAGGTGCTTTGGCAGCATCATTTGGCATAGCTCCATGGACTCCACTGAGAGGCAGCGGGACTGAGTGCAGTGGAATTACGTGGATTTCTGCCAGCTGCGATCTGGCCCTACAGAGGCCTCCTGTTCCCCCACTGAACCGAGGTGACCACCAGCAGTATTTAGCCAGAAGGACCTGACTGCAGGACTCCAGGGAAGGGTAAAGGAAATGCAGAGGGTTAAGGGGCAGGAGGCCTGAAGACAATAAGCTGGGTTTTGATTAGAAAAGGAATAACTTTGAACCCACTTTCTCCTCCTCTTGCAAAGAAACAGAGAGCAGGGGCTCCATCCATTTAGTACAGTGGTCGGATTCTGAACCTTGAAACTTTCCCCCTCATTAATTTTCCCATGGTTAAGGCAGAGAGGATTACAAAGCAGTGAGTAGCGGTGTCAAGCCTGCCCAGTGTGCATCTGCTAAGATCTGGTACTGTCTAATGAAGCCCTGACTGCCTCCGTGACCCTACACAGCAGGGGAGGGGAGATTGCACTTTTTCTCTGGTCAGTTCAACAGGGAATGGAGCTGTTGTTGCTTGTGGAGTTTGCATGAAGGAGAGTGTCAGACCCACAGCAGAACCCTCCCAGTAAAGTGCTGTCACATTAGAACCAGAAGAAAACCGAGAGTATGACCAAAATCACAGATCCTGTAAATCCAGGGGCTTGCCTCAATTTTAGCTGCAAATTCCAAGTCCTTCAGTCCTGGGGGATGCACTCCTTAAAAGGGAAATGGAGATGCTGCTCTTCTCTAATCTCAGCCCCAAAACAGCAGCCGCAAAGGAGAGCAAGTGTCTCTCCATCACCCCATTCACATCAGCAAGATGTTAACTTCCCAGCCTAATTAAGTCTATTTTAATGTTAATTAAACTTGCTTGTTAACAAAGGCATTTCACCCTGCTTTTTCCTTTAAAAATGTCTGAGGAAATCAGTGAAAAAGTCAGCGATCAGAGCCATAGTCCCCTGCCTGGCTGCTTGGTGCTGACCAGGTAATGCCAAGCAACTAGTAAACTGCCCTACAGGGGCAGCTGGGGATTCCTGTGTTAGACTCATAGGATTTGAAGGGACCGCAAGGGCCATCTAGTCTAACCCCCTGCCAAGATGCAAAGAGGGAAATCAAGCTGGTTGGGCTTGTTTGGTTCTTGGTAAATCCATGCTGGCTGCTAGTGAGCAGCCCTTCATCCTGAAGGTATTTGCAAATTGAATGTTTTAGACATTGCTCTAGTAGCTTCCCAGGTATCAAGTCAGGCGGCTGCCTGGTCTGTCATTCCTCAGCTCCTCCTTTTTCTCCTTTTCAAGATGGGCACTATGTTAGCTCTTCTCCAGTCTTCCGGGACCTCTCCTGTTAGCCAGGAGTTTGCAAATATTATTGCCAGTGGCACCAAGATTTTTTCAGCTACTTCCTTCAGCACACTGGGGTCATTCCCCGCTGACATGAATTAATTCAAATTAGTCACAACATCTCTGATGTGTACCTTACTTATCCTGACCTGTATCCCTTCCCTTTACTGTCTATGGTAACTTTGCTAGTCATCCCGTTACATGTTATTTTTTGTGTGAAGACAAGCAAAGTAGGCAGCTCTACCTTCCTAGCATCTTCTGTTACCAGCTCACCTTCTCCACTGAGCAGTGGACCCTGATCTTTCTTTTCGGTCTGACATATTTGTAGAACCCCTTGTTCTTGTTGTCTCTAAGATTTCTTGCCAGCTGTAACTCATTTCTTTGCCTTGGCTTTCCTGATTTTGTCCCCACACGCTTGTGCTATTCCCATATATATGTTCTTAGTGACATGCCTCTCCTTCCATTCCCTGCATGTATCCATTTTGGTTTGTAGATAGCTAAAACATTCCGTTTGCAGCCACACTGGTCTCCTGTGGCTCTTCTTATCTTTCCTCTGCATTGGAATAGCTAGATGTTGAGCCTCTCGTATTACATCTTTTAGGAATGGCCAGCATCCTTTGACTCTTTTTCTTCCTAATTGGTCTCTCCATCAGACCTCGCCTATTATTTCTCTGCGTTGGTTGAAATCTGCCTTTTTGAAGTCCAGTGTCCTTGTTTTCTGTTCTCACATGCTCCTTTCCTTTGGATCTTGAATTCTATCTGGTCACAATCACTTCCTCCCAAGTTCCCGACCACCTTCACGTTCACAGCTAATTCAACTCTGTTGGTCAAAACCAGGTCCAAAATGGATTATGCCCTAGTTGTTTCCTCAAAGAAAGTCGTCCCCTATACATGCTAGGGATTTGCAGGACATATTTTGTTTTGCTGTAATAGTGGAGAAGCAAACAGAGGGAGTGTGCCTGGGAATTCGCCTAGGTTCACAGCCTTTTCTGGCTGCTGCGGAAAGGGCTGACTGAAGGCGGAGCTTCCCAGACAGCCACGGCCTGAAGAGCCCTCCCTGAGCTTCTCTTACTAACTCATTTTATTTGCATTAATTCCCCTTGCTTTCTGTTCATGGACTGCCCTGGAAGGGGAGAGACTTTGAAGTGACCTGGTTTGAGGGCCAAGTCACAGGAAGAGGCAGGCCATCAAAGAAGTAGAGCAGCTGTCTGCAGGAGACACCCGGCAGGGAAAGAGCTGTTAAGTCATGCCCAGCCACAAGGCAGCACCAGTGGTGGGTCAACCCCTTCACACCACTCTTCACAAAGAAATAAGAGTTAGGGGGTTAGGCCGGAATAACTAGATGGGTTTAAATTCATACTTTAGGTACCTTAGGTTACACTGAAAACACTTTCCCATGTAGACAAGGCAACTTGGGCAAGTGAACAGCTCTGCTGGAAGCATAATTTCTGCATTTTCTGTCTTTTTGAGATTTGTAACTATGCAGTATGAATGGTGTATTAACAAAGGTTTATTGTAACACACCCAAATAAACTCTATCCAAGCTGCATGTGCACAGCTGCACAGCCTTATTTCTCTTATACAGTCCAACTTTTCATTCCTTTTTACTGAGGAAATAATAATAAATAATTAATGGACTGTATCCAGGTCACAAGTCATATGGGTGCAGGACTCATTTGTAGCAGGATGTCTTTGTCTGGGTTTGAAGGGGTGTACCAGGCCCTGTGGCCCCTGGCTGGTGGCCTCTCAACCCTACTGCACCCCACTGCAGGAAAGAGCAGAAGAGATGAGTACTCCAGGCTGCCTAGAGAGGCTGTGGTGAAGCAGCCATTCACTGCCCAGCAGGCTCATATAAAAGGAGCTTCTGGACAGAGCAGATTCAGTTTGCTGGCTGGTACCAGAGGCGCAAACCTGGTGCTCCTGGCCAGCTGCAGGGCTGTACAGATTAGTGTTGGCTGGGGCCAGGTGAGCAAGGCAGGTACTGGGGCCAAGAAGGGGAGAGGCTCAGGGAAATACAGCAGCAAGTAGTTAAAGGGAAGCAGCAGGTGGTTGCTGCTTATAGGGTCTCTGGGTTGGGACCTGGAGTAGTGGGTGGGCCTGATTCCTCCCCACCAGCCACTAGGGAAGTGGTTTAAGCCCTGAGCAAGGAAGTAGCTCAGGGAAGGGGCTGAAGAATAGACTGTGTGTGACTCGGCTGGAGGGCTGATTCACTGAAAACCCGCCTGGAAGTTTAACTGCTAGCAGGGGTCACTGCAAGCAGCACGACACACTGGGCGTGCAGATGCAGACGCAGCCAGCCTGTAGGGACACACACATGAGGTGAGTGGCCCCTGTCACACTGGGACTATTAAGAGGAAGTGTGAGAATGTTGGGTGACCAATGGACAGCTCTTGTGCAGATCTGGAGCTTGCTTCTCCTGTCACATTGGTTTTAAGCACATTGGTTTATGTGGAGTCACTCCTGATTTACACTGGTGTAAATCACAAGATAATTATACATTGGAGGACTCATCAGGGTTCAAGTCCTGCTTTCCAAGCCTGTTTGTCCTACACCTTCAGTTTTCAATTCCAGCACTTCCAGAGTCTCTGAAAGTGCAAGTCACCTGTTTACATCCCACCTGTCAGCGCACTGCAGCAATGGCCAGAAAGTTCCATCAGTGAGAGAGGCTCAAAATGACCTTTCTACCAGAAGGGTTATTCAGGAGTTCCATTGTATTCAAGGCAATGGGGATCTTTCCATACATGAAGATCTAATTAATATACTGAGATTCTGACTCAAATCCAAAAGAAACTTTTCGGCTGCAGCACAAGAGCTTAAAGAGTTGTGGTTTGCCCCCAAAGATCAATGGTGAGCAAGATGGAAGGACACCAATGTCCCAAATCAACACCTCATCAAGGATCCAACTGAAGAACTCTGTGGCTTTTCATTCCCACAGAAAATATCATCCAGTTTAATCACATCTGCACACCATGTGGCAGATGTACCTACTTTTTCCATAAATGGGGACTGAGACACAACCCTATTTGTGACTGTGGAAATGGACTTCAAACTATGGAACACCTCATCAATCAGTGTTCCAAATGATTGCATCCCGATGGTATCTCTGCTGTCCAATCGAAGCGCAGGAAGCAATCACTTCTCTCCTACGGCTTACCAAATAGCTAAGCTGGCAATCCAGTTTGTAGATTCATAGGTTCCCAGGCCAGAAGGAGCCATTATGATCATCTAGTCTGACCTCCAGTATGACATAGGCCAAACAATTTCCCCCCAAGTAATTTCTAAAAGATCTGCTCTAGGAATTATTTAGGGGAAGTTCTGTGGCCTGTGCTATACAGGAGGTCAGACTAGATGATCACAGTGGGTGCTTTTGGCCGGAGACTCTATGAACTGGATCACCCAACCTAGACAAGGACATCTAACACGGCTGGTTTTAGGCCATATGAGAGGAGAAGAAGATGGGCAGGATTTAAAGGCCTATCTAGTGCGGCACAGGGACACTGGCAAAGGGAGGGGAGCTGGCTTGGGAGTCTGTCTGATGTGGCGTTTAAGGAAGATGTACGCTCCAGCTGCAGACTAACAGCTCTCAGCTTTGTAATATCAGGAGACAAAATATTATCAACAATAAGAGATTAGCAACACTTTGTTAATGCCTCACAGGCTTGTGTTCATTAGCGCCTGCAAGAGAGCTGTACTCAAGTGTTTAGCAACATCAGGCTACAGATGTCACCAGCAATAAAATCTGTGTCAGTAAACCGCTTATAAAAGCTTTTAAACTTGCAGCGCTCCCATTCGCACACAATCCAGGAGAGCACACGGTTTATTTTATGTCGCATCCTTGACTCAGAGCATAACAAAGGGCCGCAGGGCTAAGAGCTGAGTTTGGGGAGAAAGGAGGGGGCAGAGATAGGAGGGATATGCTGACTCAGATACGAGGGATAGAGGGGGCAGCGTACATGCCATAGAGAGGGGATGCCAGAACTAGGGGAGCAGAGTAGACACGTGTACCAGTGGTGGAGACGAGCTGCTCAGAGAGGAGAGGACATAGCAAATCTACGGAGGACCTTGAAACTCCAAAGGGCAGTTTGGAAGAGGACACTTAGCTCCACCGTTCCTGATGCTGGGCCATGAGCTCCTCAGCTCAGAGACTGTCCCCACTTTGGGTCAGGCACCATGTCGAATGGAGAGACAGCCAGTGAAGGACCCTTAGGATCTGAATCCTCATGGAAGGACTCCCCTTGACTGAGATGGCAATGGGTTGAGTTAGTGGGAGGGGGCTGGCCAGGTGGGGATATAATCCTGCAGCAAGATAGTAAATACTCATGCTCATACTCATAGAATTATTTTGCTTATTATTTGTATTGTGGGCCTGTGATGGGGAGTGCTCCCCACACTGGCCCTGCAAGAGCTGAATTGGGCCAGGCGGGCCCAATTAGCTCGTTAGGCTGCAAATGGGGAGGTTTAGTTTGGAGGCAGCTAATTAGGGAGAGGCTCACCTGTGCAGGATCAAGTGGGGCTTATAAAGCCAGGAAGCTGAGAACAGAGAGGGGCACTAGGAAATTGGGGGCTGTGGGGAAAGGCAGCAGGCGTCACTTCCTGGGAGGAGGGTTTGGTGCTAGCACAGGCAGGGCGAGGAGGGAAAGCAGGACTGGTCAGAAGCAGGCCAGGGAAGGAGCAGTGAGGGCTGGCAGAGGAAAGCCCAGAATTGCTGAGCTGAGCATCCTGGACTGGAACCTGGGGTAGAGAGCTGGCCTAGATCCCCAGCCACCCACTGAGACTGGCACTGAGGTGGGGGAAGGGAAGGCTGCAGGGAGAAGGGACTTTGCTACCCTGGAAGGAGTGAATGCTAGGAAGACCTAGTCGGGGGGCTGAGTCACAAGGAGGAGGCTGCGGTTCCTGGGGCTGAGAAAGGGGCTGCAGACCAGAGAGAGACAGAGCCACAGCATGCAAACTGTGGATGGGGGTGTCAACCTCAAGAGCTAATTTCAGAGTGAGCGGGAGGAGGCGACAGACCAGCGGTGAGTGGGGCAGCCCGTGACCAGGCCCAGTCACGGACCAGGGCTCTGCTGTCTAAGATGGAGCCCAAAGCTCCTGCCCCAGGAAGCGCACCCTCGCAGGGCATGATTTAGCTGAGGTTAGCCCTGCTTTGAGCAGGGGGCTGGACTAGACGCCTCCTGAGGTCCCTCCAACTCTGATAGTCTGTGATTACACACTGCACTTTAAAACCTGTCGCAGAGTCTCAGAGCCCGCGTCTACAGACTTGGGCTCGCAAGGCTCTCCCTATGGCACTGAACAGCCTAGCAGTCAGTCTGGGGCTGAAGTCTGGGCTCTGAAATCCACCTCTCCTGCTCCCGGCTTCAGGGCTCAAGCTCGTGGCCCATGTCTCTGAAACTTGCCATTTTGGCTTTTAAAACACAGTGTAGACATGCCCTAAATAGCTACTTGGCCCCCTACAGCTTGGAACATGGTGATTTGGGACAATCTGTAGAGGGAAAGGCAGCACTGGATCTGGGAACGAATTCCAGGGCTAGCAGAGGGCGGCTGGGACACCGCTTATCAGACACTCCAGTTCCTCTTGTAATCTGCACAGTCAGGGTTCCCACTTGGACTGGGAAGCTGTGTGGGCACCTTTGTTCAGCCCATATCCTTAGAGAGGTACCAACGCCATTTGCCTGGCAAGTGTAGCTGGATCCCTGGACAAAATCACTCCGCAGAACTGCATGCCAGCAATGAAACAGCAAACCCAATTTGCTGAGACAGCTCTGAAAGGCAAGTGCCATTCACAGGCTGTGTTACTGCCTGACTGCTCATTGCATGCTCTGTGCACCCCCTAATTCTTTGGCAGGAGGTGCCTCCTCTCCCACGGCTGCTTCTGTGTATGTGCAGGGCCTTGTGATCTCACACCAAGGGTTACATTGATTAATGTATTTTAGGCAACAGTAAAATGCTTTGATGAGTTCCATAGATCAAACTGTCAGTATCTTCATTCACTCTCAGGGAGGAAACAGGAGATTTAAAAGGCAGCTAGAAGAAGTAACTTTGAAACCCCAGCTGCCAAAGAATAATATACAAATCTGCCCATTAGCAGAGCTCTGTGATGGCGGCACCCGCAGTGGCCTGGGAAGGGGGAGATGGACAGTAACATGGCACAAAGTGTTCAAAGCACTGCCCCATCCATCACTTTTGGAAATCAGAGCAGTCACACTTATCTGGCTCCTGCTGATTCATTAATGGAGGATCAGGTTCGATATCCAGGCAGCGGGGAGATAAAGGTGCTCTTTGTTCTGGGAAATGACTCCATCGGCTGAGGGGGGGGATGCTTATTGAATCAATTTTCACAAGTGGTTATGAAAATGCATTTCATCTTGATAAGGCTGCTGTCTTTGTCTCCCTCGCCCGCCTCTCTCGCATGCGGGTGCCACTCAGCCAGTCATTAGCCTGGGAAGGGTTCTTTCTGCACTTTAATCTCCTTAGGTAGTGTGCCTCCAGAAAGAGATGCAAATCCTGTGCATTGGTGGGGATGGGCCACTTCTCTGCAGAGGCACAGGTTAGCCTTCCTCAGAATAGCTTGGCAATAGTCTGCAGCTGTCACTGGCAAAGGGGGCGCCGTTAAACAGGTGGAGATTGGGGTAATCTCTGTAAAGCAAAGTCAGGACACCAGTCCTCATGGGGAAGTGGGAACAGGGGCATGCAGGGGCACGGCCCCCCCAGTAATCGCCGGGAGCACAGAACTCTGGCTCAGGTCTATGGTGGGGAGAGCCGGTTCCTCTAGCCCAAGGCCACAGGGTTCTTCCAGCCCCGAAGAGAAAGCCGATCCTCCTCCATGTGGCAGGAGGCTGCAGCTCCGGGGCTCTGGCAGAGGCACAGAACGTGCCCCTCCAAAAGTGGTCAGATTTGTATTCCTGTACCCACCCCTGAGTGGGACCGTGTGGGGAGCAGGTCTTGGCTGGGGGCAGGCAATGTTAGAATGTGTCTGCTTCTTTCTTCAGCCTCGAACCCCTCTTCGCAGGCAGCTGTGTTCATTCTAACTGCCCCAAGCACGCAGCTTCACTCCAGCCTGCCTGCTCTTCCATCCCTTCTTCCGTCCCGTCTGCTTCCCATCCTACCATGCAGCACCCCGCGATGGCAGCCGAGCCCCAGTGCTGCAGCTGTTCCTGGGCTGCCATGACCTCCCACCTAGCTCCTCTTGCTTCTGCTGGGTCCCGTGCATCCCCCCTCTCTCCCTGCATCTCCTGCGCTCCTGAACGGTGGATTACGAGCTGTGCCATATCCCAGAATGCCCCTGTGGCCCCTGTCATGGCAGTTAGTGCCTTGAGGCCCAGACATGCAGGGGGGTCGACAGGGAGGTAAGACCAGGGGGGCTGAGGCAGAATGGCTGCTTGTCTGATTGTAGTGAGAGCTGGGCAAATCCTAGGGTGACCCAGCTGTGACCCGAAGACCAGGCCATCGCAGTGAACTAGGCCCTGCAGCCACCCTATTACGCATCTGTCCCATGGAAACTAATACATTCATGCAAGGATGCAAGCGCTCAAAAGGCAGCAAGTGCCCAGAGCTGCACAAATTCTTCAGGCCTGGCCACCCCTGTGTCAGCGAGAAAGGGAGTCTCTGAGGAGATGCTGCCGTGCCCCATGGGGAGCATCCACTGTCACTGCCGTGAAGCGTTTGGGTCCTTAGCGAAGAGGCAGTGAAGGCCTGACCTGAACAGTGTTTCTGTACAGGATAGCTGCTCCCATCTGCGGTGGCGGGTTCACTGAGCCCAACATCCTGGAAGGCCATGGCAGTGTCAGCCCACTGATTAAGCTCAGCCGGGGCCGCCCAGGTGGTTGACCTTCAGCCAGCAGTGACTGCTCTGCTAGGAGCCCTGCAAGCTGCTCTGCTGCGGCTCACCTGGCTGGTGCCAACGTCACCTAGGGCCTTCTCACTCTGAAGTGGTAGATTCAGTGTTTCTGCTACCGGCTGCAGGTTTCCAAACTCGGTGGCCATTTGCTCACTCCTCCCTGGTTCTACTGTCTAGCCTACAGGCTCCAAGATAACCGTGGGGGCGAGGTCCCTCACCAGAGCTCTTCCTTTAGCTGCATCAGCCTCTCCGCTTAGGAGACAGGAAGGAGCGCTGCCTTGGTCTCCTCCCTTTTGCTGCTTTCAGCTCCTCCCTTCAAGACGTCTGCTGCTTCCCCAACTGCTTCACTCGGCTACACTGCAGTGCTCTTTACTGCACTGCACAACTCCACTACACTGCAGTGCTCATCTCACCCCTTAGGCAGCAACCAAATCCCTCTTCTCATCCCCATGTGAGCCCAAAGCAGTTGTATATTAGTGACTGGTCAGTCTTAGCTCTGCAATCCCAGGTCTTGTGGGCTTAGTCTCTCAATGTAATGTTGACAGGTGACTAAAGTTAGAGGGGACTGGATCACGGTCTATAAGCACCTATGTGGGGAACAAATATTTAACAATGGGCTCTTCAGTCTAGCAGAGGAAGGTCTAACACGATCCAATGGCTGAAAGGTGAAGCTAGACCGGGGTGGGCAAGCTATGGCCCGCAGGCCGCATACGGAGCTCCATTCAGGTGGTCTGCAGAAAGATTGTGGAACAAGCTGTGTGTCATGGCCGCTCCCCTTTTCTGGCCTTGCCCCTACCTCCTGCCCCTTTCCCACCATGTAGGCCCAGCGGTGCCCTGACTAGAGCTGCTTCCAGATTATTAATGGCCTGCCATACAATTTCTCTACCTAGATGTGGCCTTCAGGTCAAAAAGTTGCCCACCCCTGAGTTAGACAAATTCAGACTGGAAATAAGGCGTCAAGTTTTAAGAGTGAGAACAATTAACCATTGGAACAACTTATCGAGGGTTGTGGTGGATCCTCCCTAACTGACCATTTTTAAATCGAGATTGGATGTGTTTCTAAAAGCTCTGCTCTAGAAATTCTTTTGGGAGTAGTTCTCCGGCCTCTGTTAGATGGGAGTCAGACTAGATGATCTTAATAGTCCCTTCTGGCCTTGGACTCTAGGGATGTCTCATTAACATTAGTCTTTGTGCGAGTTATTTGCTATTTGGATGGTTTCTCCGATGTACGTGGTGGTTTCACATGACTAAAATAACACTCTGTCCCCAGGAGCTCAGAGCGTGAGGCCCGAGACCTGCCAAGTGCCCTATGGGTACATCTACACTGCAATAAAAGCCCCGGGCTGTGGCTGGCCTGGGTCAGCTGACTTGGCTTGAGCTACAGGGTTAAAATGGTAGTGTAGACTTTCGGGCTCGGACTGGAGCCACAGCTTTGAAACCCCGGCAGTGGGACAGGTCTCAGAGCCCAGGCCTGAGCTCAAACGTCGACACTGCAACTTTTAGTCCTGCGAGCCTGAGTCCCATCAGCCCAAGTCCATTGACCTGGGCTCCAAGACTCGGCACTGTGGGTTTTGATTGCAGCATAGCTGTACCCTATGTAGGTGGAGCCCGCAGCCACCTGGAGTGCTGCTGGCTGCGGTGGGCAGAGTTCATGGCAGGTGTATGGCCTGCATTAGCGAGCAATGGCAATGAATATTGTGACTGGAGGGGCAGCAGCGCTAGAGGAACTGGGCCTGATGCAGCGTGGGCTGACGGGAGTTTTAAATGATGTAATTGAGCTAATTTACTACATATGCATTTGTGGATCCTGGCCAGGGTGAATGCTGGGCTGGGGGTCAGCAGGAGGTGAGCCTGAAGAAAAGTTTTCCTGTGGAGCCTAACTTCTGGAAATTGGGCCCTGGCCAAATCGCCTTGGAGTTTAACAAAGCTGTCCAAGACATCTTTAATCTGCGCCTCCCCCTGCCAACTGTCCCAAACTCCATGCTGCTCCCAAAGTTCAGCCATGCTCAACTCTTGCGTCGAGCCAACCAAAAAATGGGAATCCTTTCCAGTGAAAAATTTCAGGGGGTTGAAAAATATTTGCCCAGATCCAAGAAGCAAGATCTAAAATGCAAAATTTTTCCTGGGAAGGGATTTCAGGAAAACATCTGTTTCAGGAGAACCAAAATGGACTTTCAGCTTTACAGGTGCCTGCCAGGATGGTGCTTGTCAATAAACTGAGAAATGAAATGAAAATGAAAAGAGAATTTTTTTTGGCAAAACTGATGTTTTATCATAGAACATGTCGGCTCTGTGAATGGATTAGTTTTCATCAGCAAATCTTTCCAATGAAAATTTTTCAACCAGCTTTGCTCTTGGACATCTCAAACATTTGGGCAGACCCTGGACCTCCTCAAGCTCCCCACCAACTCAAACCTATACCTGCCACAAGACTTGGGAGTGCTTCAAATTGTGGTCCCATAGCCTCCGATGATCTCATATCGAGGGCAGTTCAGCATGGTTCTAGTAGCTCCACATTCAATGGTTCAAGCCCTCCACGTTCAGCGTGGTTCTAGTTTTCCAGGTCAGTCATGGACTCTAACCCAATTACAAACACATTTCAAAAAGGAATGGCAATTCCCCATTCGCCTGAGCAGAACTGTCAGAGCCCAGACTACACAGCTCCAGAGTTTTAGGCTCCTATCATGCAAAACCTATGGATGTAGCAGAGTAGTCCCATGTCTACGATACAGTTGAACCCGTGTGCATGTATACCTCTGCAGGATCGGAGCCTCAGAGAGGAGCACAAAAGCAGCCATGTGTGGAGTTGGTAGCCTCAGCATTTTTAAATTTTGCAAATGCTCAAATCCTAATCAGACTAGGAAAGAAGGGCTAGTGCAGAGCTCAGTGTCACAGTCCCAAGGCGAGCTGCACCCTAAATACCCATTTCTTGTGTGTCTGAGGGCAGCCCTCCAGGTGATGGGCTGCTTCTTCACCTGTCTCAGGGCGGAATCCTGCCATTCTCAGCCCAGCTCGTGTGCCAGCCACGATTCCTCTTCAAGCCCAGCTGGACTCAGCACTTGCAAATGTTCCCTCTGGGAGCTTTGAGCAGTGGTGAATCCAGTGACCCTAAGAGCCCTCTGTAACCCAAGGATTGTTTTGGCTGCACAGCAGGAACAAAGCATAACCTGCGGAAAGTGTTCTCAACACCGTAAAAGGTCTACATGCATATTCATTCTCCCGCTAGATTAGCGTCTCCCAGGCACCCCTGCTTCTGGGCCGAGGAGTTCAATTTGCTCCCCCACAGTTCCTGCCTCTCTCCCCAGTCCTTCAGAGACCATCTTTTTATCCCCCCAAGCTCTTTGTTCCAGTTTCCTACGCTTAGCCTGCCCCTCCATGCCAAGCTCAGTCCGATCAGAGGTAAAATAGCCAAACAAATTACTCCTGCACTCACATATCAGTAAATGTGAGGGCAAGGCAGGGGGGGCTAACGTGCTCCTTCCTGCCTAGGTGCAACTGACCCCTGCTTGAACTATATAGCGAACACCACAATCACAAGCAGAGAGCAGAGACAATTCATACATCATTCCAAGCAGCCTCATGTCTTTCACACTCAGCTGTACAGCGCTGGCTGAAATTAGCTCTTGGCCAAGACTGAGCATGGACAAACATCAGCCCCAAAAGGGGGGACTAGGCTAGAAGCTGGAACGCAGCCGTGGCTGGCACTTGCTAGAGTGGTGTTGCGGCTGTATGAGAAATAAAACATCTCTGTTGCCCAAATGCAAACGCCAGCACTAAGCTGAGGCCAGAGTTAATGAATCCGAAGCAGATTCGCAATCTGTTTAATGATGGAAGAATCAGTAAACAGTGTGACTAATTAAAAACAACTGTAGAAAAAAATAGCATTAATTCTTATTAAATGTCTGTGGTGATGTGTTCTTAAGTGGAAATGAAACAGGGATTAGGGTGAAATATCCTTAGGGGCCATCCATTGTGAGCAAGAATATTTCTATGGAGAGAGAGCTCTGGCTGCTCTTTAATCCAAAGAAATGAGCAGATTTGAAATGTGAATACTTCCACTGCCAGCCTTCCCCTCCGCCCCCCCAATGTTTCTCCCCTTCCGAGGCAGTGGAGGGCATTGCAGGGAATGGGGTTTTTAGCCTAAAAGATAGGTGCTGAAACGGTTTTCAAAGTGCTGGTTGTTCCTCCGATGTTCCCGTGCTGCACCTACCCAAATCCCCACTGGCGCCTCTGTTCACGTGCTCCTACTGAAAGCACATGAGGAGGGGAGTGAGGGTGTTCTTGCACTCTGTTTCTACTAGAGTGGGGATATGGTGGGGAAAAACACGAGCTGTGTAGCTGCGTCTAGCGAGAACCTCTGTACGTCCCCAGGCAACAGCTCTTCCACACACACCTTTGCTCCCAGGCTGCAGAACGGCAAGGCCCTGTGCCAGGCCCGAGGGAACCAAGGTAGACCTTGCTCTACTGCAGACTGTGGGGCCAGGCCAGGAGTCTCCTGCACTGGCAGCACAGGCCAGGCATTTAACATAATATTTTTTAAATTCCAAGCCTCACATGCATTCGTCAACACAGCCACTAGGGAGAGATCGCACGGGCTGCTCCTCCCGTTCCTCCCTCCCTGGCCCATTGCGGCTTCACGCTTGTGCAGAGCAGTCGGGTGTTAGATGCTGCCATGCCGGCGTTCTCTGCTCGCTGAGGCCTGGCTTGCTCCAAGCCAGCTCCTCTGCACGGGGGCTCCGGAGGCCTGAGCTAAGCAGCTGCCTAGATTGGATCATGCCACACAGAGGAGCGACTGCTTCCCCCAATGCTTCCTGTTCATTTTCCTAAAGTTTCCAATGTTAAAAAGCCTCTTAGGGGCTATCGTGAGCCACAGGCGACGGCTCGTGGATTTGATGAAATTGCAGCCCGTGAAGACAGAGAAGCCAGAAAACGTCAGAAAAGAGAAACCTCTTTTTACAGATGAAGAAAGACTCACAACAGATGTGAGTGAATTGGTTGCCTTGAGCTCAGATGGACAGCCCACAGATCTCTGGAACCAGCTCAGTGCCCTTTCTCCTCGGCTAACCTCTGAAGCTCTCCCTGGTTATTCAGGGAGCCAGCTTTTTGAAAGGCAAGAGGAAGTTGGTAACATGACAAACTGTATTATGAAAAATCCCCAGAGCTGTGGAACCCCCACTAGCAGCATCCCTTGCCAGGGTGAGCATAGTGCATAGGCTTCACCTCCCTTCTGCACATTCAGGCCTCTGTCTTCTTTCTCCTTTCTTGCAGCCCGCCATGTCTCCGCAGTGGGGCTTACAGGGCCCTCCGAATATGCTGAGCCCTGCAGGCAGAGCAAGGGGACCCAGCCACACCTGCCCTAGCCTGAAGCACCACGACAAGACACAGGCGAAAGCAGAATTTCCAGGGCAGGTTCAAGCTGGTACCAGGTGCACAGTGTGGAAACTCCTTTCAAGATCCAGCGGCTCCACGGGAACAGAGGGATGTACAGGGCACACGTGATGGCAGCTCAGTAAGAAAATCAAGCTTGCCCACAAAGAGTTCTCCAACCATCCAACAAAGAGAGATGATCCTTGCTGGTGATTCAATGCTCAGAACAATCTAAACAACACTCTGCAAGGCGCAGGTGGAGAGAAGGGAAGTGTGCTGCCTTCCTGGAGCCAAAACACAAGCCGTCAGTCTAAGGCCTGGTGGACACTAGAACGTCTTGTTGATGCAAGTTACAGCCGTGATCAAAAAGCACTGTAATTGTGCCCATGCACACTGCACTCACTGTGTCGCCGAAGCGCAGCCCCACCACTCTCCGTGCTCTAGCATCGACATTAAGAGCAGTGCACTGTGCAACACATCACTTTTGTGCCTCTAGGAACTGTGGGACGGCATTTGGGCCACAGTGTGTTATGGGTGCAGGCTCTACATCCCATGACGTGCTGGTTTCTGTCCCATCATTCCAGGGGTTTCTGACTGCCTTTTGCAGCATTTTTCAACAGCCCCCATTTCCTGAGCGCCCACCATCTCTCTCTGAAAGGATGGATCCGGCACTGCCCTCTGCTGCTGGTGGTGGTGTTCTGAACACATTGCGGCCAGTTGCGCAGGATATCATGGCTGCCCAATGGGAACTGGAGTCCGAGGCGCCTGACCTGCTGTGTACCATGCAAACGAACAGCACCGCATTGCTGTTTGCATTCACAGCGCGCCTGCACGGTGTGAATCACCACTGCTGGGCATGTGAAACAGGCACTGGGCGGTGGGATCGCATCATTATGCAGGGCTGGGAAGATGAGCAGCGGCTGCAGAACTTTTGAATGTGCAAAGCCACCTTTGTGGAACTCTGTGGAGTTCGCCCATGCCGTGCGGCGCAAGGACCCACGAATGAGAGCTGCCCTCTCAGTGGAGGAGCAGATGGCGATTGCCGTGTGGAAGCTGGCAACTCCAGACTGCTACTGGTCGGTCACTAATCAGTTTGGAGTTGGGAAGTCTCCATTGGCATTGTGTTTTTTGCAAGTGTGCTGGGCCATTAACCGCATCCTGATACAAGGGCAATGACTCTGGGTAAAGTGCGTGAAATAGTGGATGGCTTTGCAGTGATGGGATACCCTAACTGGGGGAGGGGGGTGATGGATGGATTTTGGCCCTGGACCATCTGGTGTCAGAGTACATAAACACAAACATGTTTATATCTTTTCCTCCTCCTTGAGAATTGTCTCCAGCTGGGGTCCAGGCGACAACCAGTCTGTCTACATGGGACCCCCAGCAGTTCCATTGCCAAGATGTAACTTTCTCAGTCACACCCTTCTTCCTGCCAAAAAAGGGCCGCTTAATTAGGTGACAGACCATTCGATTTGTGCTGACACCTGGCTGAGGGTGCTGGCTAGCCTTTGTATCTGAAGCTGTTTTTCTAAATTTGGAACATGTTGCAGTCATGTCAAACAGTGGAATTTTATAAGCAGTGTCGCCACACATTTTACTGGAACAATAACTATTGGCAAATTATGAATTTCCAAATGATACTTCAACAAAAATGACAGATTTTTTCAAAATGTATCAGTCTTATAAAAAGGGTGAACTTAAGGGTATAGTGTGTCACATTATGGTCTAGTGGACAGGGCCCTATGGTGTGAGTCAGCAGAACAGATACCTATTCCTGGCTGTCTGTGACCACAGGCAAGTATTTTGCTTCTGTTTTCCCTCCCACCCTTCCTCTGTTTAAACTGCAAGGTCTTTGTGGCAGTGGCTGTCTCTTACCATGCGTTTGCAGGGTGCCCAGCAGAAGGAGCCATCGATCTCAGCTGAAGTCTCTTAGTGCGACTGCAATACCACAGTCACTTTTTATTACGGTTCCCGGTAACTGTAATAAGTATCAGGAGACCTGTGATCAAATCATGAGGGGTGGCAGCAATGGGAGGGAACTTGCCTCTGAAGGTAGGACAAGGAACCTGAGTTCCACAGGGCGAAAGAGGGGAAGCCAGAAGAGGTATATAAAGGTGGGATGGGAAAGGGGCTGGAAAGAGGGGTGATTTGGTCAGAGCAACAGGCAAGGAAGATGATCTTAGCCACTGCGTTTTGTATGGAGGAGAGGGGACAGTGTGGGGCCCAGAGAGGAACCTACAGTAATCAAGGTGGAGTCCCATGAGGGCAAGGTTAGCTGCTTGGGCAGAAATCTCTAGAAATGCTAGAGGAAGAAATGGCAGGACTGGACACAGCCTAGATGTGCAGGGCAGGTGGGTGGGAGATAGTCCTGGGACAGGCCTCTAAGCACTGTAGTTACCTGTGGTAGGGTGACCAGGCCCCCACTGGATTAGGCAGGGAAGGGGCTAAGTCCTTTGGAAGAGAGCCAGACAGGGAGCCTGCTCTGCCTCGTACAACCTGCTCTCCTGGCCGACCGTGGCAGGCGTTCCCATCTGGGCTCAGGAAGGCGGGTACTTAAGCCTGGAGAGGGACCGGTACCTGCTCTAGCCAGCAGCAGGTGGAAGAATAATACCTTGGGCTAATCCAGCCAGGAGGATGTAGTACTGGCTGGAGACTCACAGCTAGGTCTGAGGCAGCCCAAGAGGCCAGCAAGATAAACGGCAGAGGAAGTAGCCTTGGGGCAGAATGATGTGGGTGTTTGAGGCTGCTTCGTTAGAGCCGGGGGAAGGGGGGATTGAGGCTGTAGTGGGGGCAAGGCAGGGGCTGCTGAGGGGGAGGTAAGGGGGCAGTCCTTGTGGCCAGAGGTGACCTATATGCAGAGTCTTAGGGCTGAGGAGAGAAGGTCTGGCGGGTGTTTTCTGTTTGCCTAGCTACCCTATCAGCTAAGGGAGAGTGCAGAGCCGTAAGGAGAAACTGAGGCAAGGGTGCTGCTGCTGATGGGGAGGTAAGATGCCTTAGTATAGTGCCCTTCTATGGGACTCTCCCAGTTCTGCTGTCAGAGGAACACAAAGCCTGAAGACAGGTGGCTGTTGGGAGGTAGGTGATAGTCTCTCTGTAGAATGGATTGTGTTTTCATCTGTGGGCCCCATTCTTTGTTGCACGCTAGCCCTTTGTACTTCTTCACCAGTGTAAAAGGGCCAGAAACCCAACCGGTCTGGCCAACTGGAATCACCCCAGCACTGGGGGAATGCTGGCATGGCAGAGCTGGTCTATGGCTCCATGCTGTCCATGTTCACAGTTCCTGGCATACAGGGGGCAAAAGGGGGAACAGCTGAAATGTGTGTGCTCCTTGGAGTCATACGCAGCTGGGATGCAAGAGGCCATTCTGACTTATGCTCAGGGTTGAAGTGGCCCCTGGATGACCCCAATCTGGAGCCACAAAGGTTGTGTAAAGCTACCTTTGTCCCCTGGGTGCTGTGCCCAGCACAGCCGGTCCAGACCCAGACTCTGGTCCATGATGTTGACTCCTGTTAGCAGGGCTAGCCCTAGACCAAATGGCACCCCAGGCGAGAAGCTTCCTTGGCAACCCCCTCTATTTATTAAACTTTTGAATACTTTATTTTGTATTGCATTGGTAGCCCCTTTCACAACTTCAATGCACAATTTGCATGCATGATTTATCCCTGTCGTATAAGATGATAAATGTGCACGCTAGGAGCTGTAAATCTGTATTTATTCATGCCATATATAAGCAAATAAAAAAAATTAGTTTCCTCTTAGCTTATAGAAACTTAATTTTAAAAATAACTGAAATGTGCTAACAGCAAGAAATGGAGCTGGGCACCAACCAACCAGTATTAAATAGTGTTATAGTGGGGGACAGCCTTAGCCTGTTAACCCTAGTCCTTTAATTCAAAAGGCCGCTTTTCTCGCCTTTGCCCTTGCAAACTGAAGCACAGTATCAGAGAGATCCAAAGATTGGATAATGGCATTTTCAAGAGATAAAAGAGCAAGTGATGTCCATCCCTCTTTCCCTTTTGTCACTAGGCACAAAAACAGCAACCCCAGTGTGGCACCTGGGTTATCTGCCCCTACATCCAGCGCTGCCTGTTTGTTACTTGGGGATCTCTGGAAAAATTCTCCATTTTTTAATAGATCAGGCAAATTCCATTCTTCTCTGCACATGGACACTTATTTATGCTGTTGAGACTGACTCACCTGATCTTGATGTCACCTTAAAGGGCCCTCTTACCCAAAGGAAAAGATAGTTTCTAGCAAACATACAGTGACCCAAACGAATGGGACCCCAGCCACTCAGCCCCATGGATGTCAAAGAAAAAAGTGCTGATTTCAAAAGGATTTCTTGAAACTTCAATTTTTCAGCTCTTTGATTGGTGATGCTTGAAATAGACCTGTTAAAGTTTTTTTAATGGCATTTTTTAATTGATCAAACCCCCCATTTTTGGTACACAACCCACTTGTATAAAATCCCTTTTATATATAAAAAACTGGTTAATTTACCTAATATTTTTAAAGTGAAAATTTTCAGTAAATTTCTGTATCTTTTTCAGTGAAAATTTATTGGAAAAATTTCAGCATTCCTCCAGCGAACATTGAGGGACAAAAGCTGGGGCAGCTCCACAGACCTCCGGGCAGTTGTCTCAGGGATTGGACTCTGCCCTGGGTGAGAGAGGGATAATGGCCACTTCTGCTGGAGCCTCTTCTGCTCTGCCTGGGGGCCTGAGAACAGCAACCTGAGAGCTAATGTGATGCATGAAAAACTTACGAGAGCCCTACTGTGTAATCTTTCTGCGACAGCAATGGAGATGCTTGAATTCATGGAGTGATAGATAAAATGCTCTTCAGCTCTCTCTGAGAACAAAACTACCAGAGATGGGCCAGATCCCTGGATCTCAGCAGCATCCCACAATCTGCCAGCGTTCAGCTCTGGTTCTAACGGGTGTGGCACCAGCCTGGCTATCTCCCTTGTTAGACTATGGCCAACACTTTCAGAACTGGGTACTTAACATTAGCACCTAAATCTGTGACTGGATTTTTCCAGAGCATTGTGTGCTCAGCAACTCCCATTGATGTCAATACAATCCAAGGCTGAAATCCTGTATCTCAAACAATTTAACTCCTTGTTTTCTCCATTTCCTCCCCTCCCTGCAAAAGCATGATTCAATTAATTAAATAGACTGTCCTACACATTGCTGGCTGAGGGTGACACAGGTTTAACGAACAGCTGTAGGCCCCAATCACATTGGCAATTAGGAATGTAATTAGAGCACTTGCAAATGGTTTTCATGCTGATAAAACATGACAGCATGGAGCATTTTCACTCACCGTCAGCTGCCAGACAATCTGTTAGCCGTCTAATGGCAATTTAATTAGAAATTCCTTCACTGCCTTTGTTTCTGTAGTGCCCTGGTCCATGGCTTGGGTGGGCAGGACTCTGGACTTGAATTTAATGCTCCTTGACATCAATTTGATGTATAGGTGTGAGTGACGCAGCCCAATCTGCGAGCAGGGATTTCAGAGCAATAGATCCAGTCACTTTTGCATGTCTCAGGGCAGCTGAGCTTAACCACACAGTGGGGCTCACCTGTTAAATATCTCCCTTAAAAGAGGTGCTGACCTGCCGCAACAATGTTTTCCAAGGGTTGGACTAAAAGAAGGAGGGGAAATACTAAGTAAGTCTCTGAACCCATTTAAAAACTAGCTCCCTGTGAACCAAAAGGTAAAACCCACCCCAAGCTCTGAATCAGTCTGCTACACAGAGGCATTAGTGTGGACTAAACCCTTCCCCTTTCAAATCAGACAGGCCCCTGTTGGCTGATAAGGGCTGTACATCCTAGACAATGAAAGGTAGCAGATCTCATTGAATTCCCCCTGCTGGTGGCCCACAGCATTGCAGCAATGAGAATCCAACCTGTAACAGTCCCACCACGGCATCTCAGGCAGTTCCCTTTGGGTTCTCCAGTCCAATTTCCACCCTGGCAAGTTGGATTTAGAGATTAATGGTCACTTATACCAAAAATTACAAAATACTTAGGTTGCTCCCACTCCCAACAGGGCAGTCACTTACCCCCATCAATTTGTACCTTAGACTTCACATCAAAGACAAGGCTGATAGCCAGTCCGATAATAAACTAATTAAGTATTTATTAACTAGGAAAAAAATGAGTTTACAAGTTAAAGCAGGCAGAATATATACACAAATGAGTTCAGTCTATGGTTCCAAAAGGTGACAGAGATGTAGTAATCTGTCAGCACTGAATGGCCTTTTGGGCTAACCCAGGTTGACCCTGAGGAGCTTTGCTTTTTTGTTTCATAGCTCAAGCCCTAGTAAGAATCCAAACAGCAAAAGAGATGAAAAATCTTCATGTCAGCTGTCTTTATTTCCCTCTTCCAGACTCCAAGCCGTCATGGGTGCAAGAGGCCATGCGACTAGCCTTTGTGTTGTGACATTCCACAATGGCCTATTTAGTTTTGGTAATTCTTTAGTTTGGTGGGGGAACCACTTTTCCTGCCTAGGTGCACCAGTTCAGAGCAGGCATTTTTACAGCTATAAAGTAAACCTTACAGATTACTTTATGGTACAGGATATTTGTCAGTACTCAGCTGATGCCCAGAGACTTGTCAAGAGCTGGTACCTGGTTTACCAAATCACATCCTCAATGCAAAACTTGGTGTAGGAAGGGTGTCACCCACACTCCTGAATATGCCTTAGGGTCCCAGCCACTAGGTATTGGCCACTACATGTTCCCTTGCCTTGTTATGAATTATTTCCATGTCAAATTCCGGTAGAGCTAGACTCCAGTGCAATAATCTAGAATTGATCCCCTTAGCTTGGTGTAAACATATTAAAAAGGAACAATCTGTTAAAGCTTGAAATTATTTATTACACAAATAAGATTTAAGTTGCTTAACAGCCCAAACGATGGCCTAGCATTCCTGCTCAATGACAGCACAGTTCTGTTTGGTGTAGGGCTGTATTTTACTTGTGACAGCAATGGGATGCCTCCTGTTTCCCACCCCATCCTGCACTAGCACGGCACATAACCCAGTGTTAGCAGCACAAAGGGTTTGCTGAAATCAGGGCTGACCAAGAAGGACTCTTTAGATAAAGTCTCCTTTATGTTCTGGAGCCTCTCTCTCAGGCCTCTGTCTGTGCCACCCAGTCTGGTGTCCCCTTTTTTGTAAGGTTTGTTATGGGGACCACAATGTCACTTAACTTCTTTACAACTTTCTTGTAATAGTTGGCCAGTCCAACACAGGCTTGGACGTGCTTTGTGGCTTGTGGGGCATGCCAGCTCCTAATAGCCTTTACTTTTAAAGTGTCCAGAAGAACAAAGTCACTGTGCACTATGTTGTAGGTACAACAACTGTGTAGCCCCCATTTTGCATTTGGAAATTAGTCAGCCTCACTCCAGTCCCCAGAAAAATCATGAAGCAGGTCCTCAAGGAATCTATTTTGAAGCACTTGGAGGAGAGGAAAGTGATCAGGAACAGTCAGCATGGATAAACAGACTGGGGACCAACGAGTGAGGCAGCAGTTCTGCAGAAAAGGATCTAGGGGTTACGGTGGATAAGAAGCTGGATAGGAATCAGCAGTGTGCCTGGTTGCCAAGAAGGCTAATGGCATATTGTTCTGCATTAGTAAGAACATTGCCAACAGATCGCGGGAAGTTATTATTCCCCTCTATTCAGCATTGGTGAGACCGCATTTGGAGTATTGTGTCCAGTTTTGGGCCCCCCACTACAAAAAGGATGTGGACAAGTTGGAGAGTCCAGCGGAAGGCAACAAAAATGATTAGGGGGCTGGAGCACAAGACTTATGAGGAGAGGCTGAAAGAACTAGGCCGGTTTAATCTGCAGAAGAGAAGAATGAGGGGGGGATTTGATAGCAGCCTTCAACTATCTGAAAGGGGGTTCCAGGGAGGATGGAGCTAGGTTGTTTTCAGTGGTGGCAGATGACAGAACAAGGAGCAACGGTCTCAAGTTGCAGTGGGGGAGGTCTAGGTTGGACATTAGGAGAAAGCTTTTCACCAGGAGGATGGTGAAGCATTAGAATGGGTTGCCTAGGGAGGTGGTGGCATCTCTATCTTTAGAGGTTTTTAAGCTGAGGCTTGACAAACCCTCGCTGGGATGATTTAGCTGAGGATAGTCCTGCTTTGAGCAGGGGGTTGGACTAGATGACCTCCTGAGGTCCCTTCCAACTCTAATATTCTATGAAACCAATGGCAAGTCATGTTCAACCAACCCGATTGCCTTCTATGATGAGATGACTGGCTCTGTGGATGTGGGGAAAGCAGTGGACATGATATACCTTGATTTTAGCAAAGTTTTTGATTCAGTCTCCCATAGTATTTTTGCCAGCAAGCTAAAAAAATATGGGTCAGATGGGCTATAAAGTGGATAGAGAGCTGGCTAGATGATTGGGCTCAACAGGTAGTGATCAACCGGCTCCATGTCTCGTTGGCAGCCGGTATCAAGCTGAGTGTCCCAGAGGTTGGTCCTGGGTCCAGTTTTGTTCAACGTCTTCATTAATGAGTTGGGTGATGGAGTGTATTGCACCCTCAGCAAGCTCGCAGATGACATTAAGCTGGGGGAGTGGAAGATACGCTGGAGGGTAGGGATAGGGTTCATAGTGACTTAAAAAATTGGAGGATTGGGCCAAAAGAAATCTGATGAGGTTCAGCAAGGACAAGTACAGAGTCCTGCACTTAGGACAGAAGAATCCCATGCAAAGCTACAGACTTGGGACTGACTGGCTAGGTAGCAGTTCTGCAGAAAAGGACCTGGGGATTACAGTGGACAAGAAACTGGATCTGATTTAACAGTGTGCTGCTGTTGCTGAGAAAGCTAATGGCATATTGGGCTGCATTAGTAGGAGCATTGCCAGTAGATGGAAGGAAGTGATTATTCCCCTCTATTCAGCATTGGTGAAGCCATATCTGGAGTATTGTGTCCAGTTTGGCTTCCCCCCCCTCCCTCCCCCCCCCCAACTACAGGAAGGATGTGGACAAATTGGATAGAGTCCAGCAGAGGGCAATGAAAATCATGAGGGGGCTTCTGCACATACCTGTTGAGGAGAGGCTGAGAGAACTGGTCTTATTTAGTCTGCAGAAGAGACGAGCGAGGGGGGAATCTGATAGCAGCCTTCAGCTATCTGAAGCAGGGTCCCAAAGAGGAGAGAGCTAGGCTGTTCTCAATGGTGGCAGATGAGAGAAGAAAGAGCAATGGTTTCAAGTTGCAGTGGGAGAGGTCTTGGTTGGATATTAAGAAAAACTTTTTCACTAGGCGGGCGGTGAAGCACTGGAACGGGTTACCTAGAGAGGTGGTGGCATCTCCATCCTTAGAGGTTTTTAAGGCCTGGCTTAATGAAGCCCTGGCTGGGATGATTAAGTTGGGGTTGGTCCTGCTTTGAGCAGGGGGTTGGACTAGATACCTCCTGAGGTCCCTTCCAACCTTAATCTTCTATGATTCTATGACCTTGTTAGTGAGGTTGGCTTCTTTAAATCCTACATGGTTCGAGTCTTCCCAGGAGCTACTGAAAATACCCAAGTCAACTGTATAGGGCCTGGGAAAGGTCTGTAATCCTTGCAATACTTCATTGACAAGTCTTTGAAAGGTAGCCCCTGCTTTGATTAATCCGAAAGGCATAACCTCAATTCATATAAGCCAGATGCCACTATCAAAGTGGATTTCTCTTGGGCATCAGCATCTAAGGGAATCTGCCACTAACCATGAGCTGAATCCAGTGTGGTTATGAATTTTGCACCCCCCAAAAGATCCAGTAGGTTCTCTATTCAGGATAAGGGTCAGTATTTAGCCTTGTTAAGTCCACACAAAACTTCATGGTTTTATCTTTTTTAGGTACTATCACAATATGAGACGTCCACAGTCTTTTTGAACCAGTAATACCCCATTTTCATCATGTTTCTATCTCCTCCTGAATTTGCTTCTGCATCTCTCCTTTAGCATGATCTGCTTTGTTAGGAGCAGGATAGGTTGAGAAGTTCTGCACACTTCTTATCTAGGCAGGGAATGTAAATCTTAGAAAAATGTGTCGAGATTGACTTGGTGGCAACTTTGTAAATGGTCCTTGTGAGATGCACTTGTTTCTTCAATAGAGACATTGCATGGGATACATGTGATGAAGAGATCAGTGAATTTTGTAAGGCTGGGTCAGTTTGATTTCCGATTGTTCCAGGAAAGGTTTTTATTTGTGCTCACAAATGGTATGGCCAGTCCAACTTTGATAAGGATCAGACGTTGTTGACTATGTGCAAAGTTTTTCAATATGCTGCTTATAGTGGATGATTTGCCTGTGCTGGTGGCCAGGTGAGATTAGAGGAGTAGTGTTGTTTCTGTCTGGTAGAATGAAAAGTAACCAGTTGGTTTGGTTCATGGATGAGGTGAACATCATGGAGTGAGACCAAAAGATTAACTCCATTGTGCTCTGATGCTGAATTCCCAGGTGAAGTGAGAGCTATTAAAATTTCCAATATATATGGGAGGGCATAGGAGCTTAAGCAGAATATTTGGGATAGGCCAGGATTGATTCAGGGCCTTGTATACATTCACCTTTCTGAAATGAGTGATTCACAATATTACAAAAGTTTGGGAGTAGTTCTGGGTCAGCAAGTTAACATAGGTAGCACGGCCATATTTGCTCGGCTAGGAGTAACTCAGAAGATCACAGCCTTTGATGTTGAAATAGCTGGCAGAAATGGAGTCGATGCATCTCCTGAAGGCAGATTACATCTGTATTATATTTAGAGGCTAAAATGGGGAGAATAAAGGGTTTAGTAGCTCACACACCTTCAATGTTTAGCTGACAGATTTTCAAGGAGGGTCCAGTGACCAAAGTTCCTTGATCATGGAAAGTCCATGCTGACCAGGATCTGAGTGATTTGGTCTGCTAGTTGCAGCTTTGGTTTTCCCTGGTGAAACAGATTACTTATGGGGTATATGACTGGAACATAGCTGCATTATACCTCACTACTCCATGGCCTCTGCCCATACCACGACATCCTGAGTTGGAGGTGTTTGTGCAGAGCGTTTCTGGGGACTCAAGGAAGAAGGCCTAGCAACACTGGTGAATCACTGCTGGGTTTAGGCTTTGGAGAATTCTGTAGATCACAATGACAAAGGGGCTGAGTGTTTCAGTGTAACTGCGCTGTGGTTGAGCTGCTATGAGAATGCATTTGCATGCCAACGCTGGAGCTTGGACAGAGTTAAACTCTCTTGGGCAGAGTTAGCACAACTAATTCATCGATTCAGAGATTGCAAGACCTGAAGGAACCACTGTGATCACAGTCTGACCCCTCATATAACACAGGCCAGGTAGCTGCCCAACAAGAATTCCTTGAGCAGATCTTTAGAAGAACATCCAGTCTTGATTGAATAATTGTCCGTGTTAGACGGCGGTTGTGCCGCATCGATCATGGCGGCCCTTCCGGTGGGCCCAACCGCTGGGGAAGGTCCTAGACGCTTCCTCAATAGAAGGGGAATTAGTGACTGGTCGGTTTCTAGGCCCGGCCCTCTGTCAGGGCGGGCGAGCAGCAAAGCAGTTCAAGGGCCCGGGCCCTTGGGCAAGGGCAGGCAGGCAGCAAAGCAGTTCAAGGGCCCGGGGCCTTGGGCAAGGGCAGGCAGGGACGGGCGTCTCTCAGCCGTCCGGCCGGCGGTTAGGAGTCTCTCTCCCTCTCTCTTACTCGCTGGGGCAAGTGTGGGTAGAGGAGGGGGGGGGGGGGGGGGGGGGATGCAGGCCCACCCGTCTCCACTGCGTCCCAGCCCAGGGCCCTACCAGTGGCACCGTCAGTACCACTGGTGCGGCGGGGATCCGGCCGCAACACACCGCGGGGTCTGTGCCCCAACTTTAGCCAGTAGGTCTGGCTGCCCCTGGGCCACTTCCTCCCCATCCCCCCAGGAGCTGACCCCGAGCAACCTGGGGGCGGGGTGCGCAGTCCATGGCAGGCTCACCAGTCCGTCGGCGTCCGTTGGCGGCAATGGGGGCAAGTTATCAGCGTCCGGTAGCTCCTCAAGGTCCACGGGTTCGTCGGGGGGGTCTGGCCTCAGGCAGCTCCTCAAGGTTGGCCCCAGCTTCAGGGGGGTCAGAGGCCAGCAGCTCCTCAAGGTCTGGCCCCGCCTCGGGCAGTGGGACCCACTGGGGCGGACCAAGCCCCTCCGGCCAGGCTTGGGGTTCAGGGGGTGTCCACCCCCTCAGAGGTCTCAACAGCCAGTCCCAATCGCCGGCGGCCGGAGGCCCTATCCAGTCCCAGTCCCGGTCCCCACGCCGGGAGCGGCGGGGCTTCGGCCCAGGGCTGTAGCCATTGCCTTCCCCAGCAGGAGCCCTGGGTGGCAGGTCTGCTTCCCACAGCTGCCTGCCCTTCACTGAGCCCAGGGGCCTGGCTTTTATACTTCCCCTTCCTGGGGAAGTCCCGCCCCTCGGCGCCTGGTTGGCCGTCCCCGGTGGTCCTATCCGGGCCGGCCTGACGGGTTGACGGGCGGTCCGGCGCGCTGGCCCAATCCCGGCCTGTTGCTGGGCAGTTTTACCTGGCCAGCTATCCCGCGGGCCTATTGGCTGCGGCCCTCCTTCGCCTCCCCATCCCGGGGCATGCCGGGGGGCCTTCCTACAGTCAGTGATAGAGAATCCATCGTGACTCTTGGTAAGTTGGGCCAATGATTAATTACTCTCACTGTTAAAACGTTATGCCTTATTTCCAGTCTGAATTTGTCTAGCTTCAACTTCCAGCCATTGGATCATATTATTCCTTTCTCTATTAGACTGAAGAGCCCATTATTAAATATTTGTTCCCTATGTAGGTACTTATAGCCTGTAATCAAGTCACCCCTTCTCTTTCTCTTTGTTAATCTCCATTAAGATCTCACCTGAGGCTTAAGTGCAGCATGGACCTTATGATGATACTGTCCCTCTGCACAGGGGAGTATCTCACCCACTGTGATTCTCTATTTAGAGGGGCTTGAAAAAACATGAGCTGCAGAAGAGGCATTTAAAACATTTCCTCTGCCAGTGTGAGTAAATCTTGGAGCAAAAACCGTGGCAATGCAATTGTCCCCTGCAGAGCTACTTGGTTAAACCTGGAAACTAAATTCAATCATTCCATCATTGACAATTTTTCAAGGATGCCTTCATAATAAGACTTCTCTAGGAATGATTCTGTGGCAGCTCTCCGGACTGTGTCCTACAGGAGGTCAGGCTAGACAGTCATAGAGGTCCCTGCTGGCCTTGGAATGTAGGCATGACAATGTGAAATAGAGGGATTTTAACCCTCTTGGAACCGTAAATCTTGAGGTAACCTTAACTGGGGGCAGTGAGAGCATCTTCATAATTAATTCGTAATTAGTTACAAGAAGGTGAAGGCTTCCTGTGAATGGGGGTGGGGGCAGGACTGAGGGGGTGGGATGGGCAGCTAGCTCCAGGCTGGGAAGGAGGATCTCAGGAGTTCCCGCCAGCTCTTGGGCCCGCTCCAGCCCCAGGTTCCCTTCCCTGATTCCCGACATGATCCTGCGTTCTGTGGCGGTCGCTCCAGCCCCTCTGCAGCTCTTTCTTTCCTGGCATGCATGAATTTATGCCCGCACAATATTTCCATTGCAGGGGGGCTAGCACTGTCTTCCCTGCTCCCCCCCCAGTTTCACTGCCCTTGGTTAGTTAGCATGTCTGCTTCTGATGTAGCTGCAGTGTAGCTGTGTGTGCCTTTCCCTCTCCTGGATTGCTGCCGAAATCATAGCAACCTAGGGCTGGAAGGGACTTGAGAGGTCATCAAGTCCAGCGCCCTGCACTGAGGCAGGACCAAGGCAGCTTAGACCATCCCTGATAGGTATTTGTCCACCCTGTTCTTAAAACCTCCATAGATGAGGATTTGACAACCTCCCTTGTAAGCCTATTCTAGAGCTTACAGTTAGAAAGTTTTTCCTAATATCTTACCTAAATCTTTCTTGCTGCAAATTAAGCCTGTTATTTCTTGTCCTACCTTCAGTGGACATGCTTTATAACAGCCCTGAACATATTTGAAGACTATTTCGTCGCCTCTCAGTCTTCTTTTCTCCAGACTAAACATGCCAGTTTTTTCAGACTTTCCTCATAGGTCAGGTTTTCTAAACCTCTTATCATTTTATGGTGCTCTCCTCCGGACTCTCTCCAATTTTGTTCACATCTTAAAGTGTGGTGCCCAAAACTGGAAACCAGCCGAGTTTCCTCACAGTGCCGCGTAGAATGGGACAGTTACGTCCCATGTCTTATCTACAACACTCCAGTTAATTCACCTCAGGGTGACATTTGCCTTTTTTCAAAGCAGCAACCCATTGTTGACACTCATTCAATTTGTGATCTGCTATGACCCCCAGATCCTCTTCTGCAGGACTGCTGCCTAGCCACTTATTCTCCATGGTGGCTGTATGTGTCTGAATTTTCGTGTACTTTATTGTCTTTATTGAATTTTATTGTACATGGACTTTGAAAAGAGTTGTCCAAGAAGAACCTGTTCAGCAGGCCTCCAGGAGCGAAAGATGTGTGAACCACTTAGATCTTCTTCTGTAACGTAATTAAACGTATGCAAAGTGTTCATGGTCTGCAGTACCACAGTCACAAGCCTGGCTGCACCTCTGTCCACTTTCCAGCCTCTGATGGCAGCCCTCAGTTCTCCTGCTCTTAGACCTGAGCTCCAGCACCCTCCGTAGTGCTTGTATTTACTGGGCAGGTCCGAATGGGGCTGGGCACCTGTGGTTCTTCCCTGCGGGAGTTTGCGACCAGTGGTGAATAGTGCCAACAAAGCCATCTTAAAACGGAAATATTTAGTTTAGAAATAGGATCAAAGCATTAGAGACGATGTTTGTTTAAACAGCCTAGCATAACGGGGCCCGGGTCCATAACTGAGGTTCCTAGGCACTATGGTAATAAATAATAGACATGTCTGTATTATGATTATTTATCTTATCTATAGGCTACAAACTTCTGAGGGTAACGTAGGCATGTCTGACTACTTCTGACCCGCACAGCAGGGTCCCGGGACTCAGTCTGGTTTTCTCAAACAATGATTGCAGCTTGAGGCCCTTTCTAATTCTCCTAGATTCTTTTGTTCATCTGGGTTGCTGGGCTCTGACCTTTCTGATCAAAACCGCCTTGGTAGGTTGTCTGGCAAGGGAGATAAGATCAACAAGTAGTTCTGGCATTGTCCCTTCGTAATGCAAATATTTGCTCACATAAGCCCCTCCTTTCCTTCCTGCCTATGTTTCAGGATAGCTCCCTATTGAGCTAAATCAATATAGTCAACAAGGCTAATATGCAGCATCCATGAACTATTACAGAGCAACTCCAAAAGCCACCACTTGTAGCATTTAAGTGAAATTTAGACCCCAAGGGTTCTGAACAAACATGAGACTCTCATGAAAATTTTCCAAAGGAGAGATTCTCATTCCCTTGGGCCTTGGTCTCCTAACCAGATCAGACTTTAGCTCCTCTAGCAATAAAGGATGTCACTTCCTGGTCCCAGGGACTCAAATGTGCAGCCGAGTTGGTTTGGAACAGGCTGGGCAATCGAGCAAGCATGATGAAATCTCAGCAGCCCACTTCAGAGAGGTCAGATCTGGGGAAGATCTAATTAAAGAAACTTTGAATCAATGAGCAAGCAAATGCAGAAAATCGATGGGCAGAGCAAGGAGGCCTCAACTGCCTCTATGCTTTATGTATTCGTCTAAGATGGAATTCTGCCATAGGTCTGGAGAAAATTTATACTGAGATTAACATGAGAAAAGGGAATACAAAGGCTTCTAAGCAGGGTCATAAAATATAGTAACGTTTGGAGGGGAGATGGCGAAGAAAGCTTTGAGCCTTTTATGAAAACAGGGACTTTCCCTGGGGGATTTATTGCTGCACAAATAGCCATCTTGATTAAACTCTGTGTGTGAGTGCAGTGGGGTTTGTGTGTATCTGAAATGTGTGTGTGTGTGAGATATAAGAGAGGGAGAGAGAGAGAGATGGCAATTTCCAGCAATATCTTTGCGAGATCTTACTGTATTATGTATCATGGTGGGCTAGGGTATTATCTAATTCCATGGGTGAGGATGACTGCAGTCCTCCAGGAGCTAAGAACAGTGGGGAGTAATCAGTCAAATTTACTCATGTTGTAACACCTCCAAAAGGTACCACAAGCTGGAAAAATGCATATATACTGGTTCAGATTGGACTCTCCAGAGACCAACAGAAAAAGAAAGGACTTTTGGATAACTAGCCTGAGTTTAAACTGATTTGGGGACTTCTCCCTGATTACAAACAGACAGGACCTTCTGTCCAGGGAGGGCTCCACCCTTCATGGGAAGGATTGAAAGAACTGTGAGCTATGGAGGCACCATAAGATGGATGGGTTAACTTCTCTGTAATGTTTTCATCTCAAGAATGAAGGTGCTTGCTTAGAAGATCTGTGCGGTAAAGTAACTGTGGGCAATTACACTCTTTATAGCCTCCATAGAGAAAGCAACGTTCAGACACTCCCTGTCTAGGCAGTTAAGCTTCCTAGAAATAACACAGTCTAGGCAGGGAACTGTGCGGCCTGGAAAAGCTCAGGTCAGAAGAGAGAGACACTTGGCTCTCTGCCCAAAAGAGAGGTGATGGCTGAGGAACTTAGAGCACGTGGCCTTGGTAGACCATGGAGTGGAAATACAGGTGCAGTTGCTCTAACCTGTGACCATGCACGTGGCTGTGGAGGGGGTTAGTGTTAGGGTTTGTGTGTGAGCCTGTCATTAGGGGAGATAAAGGCATGTGTTTGTCCAGTCATTGAATGTTGTCAAGCAGAAACCACATCATAATTTGCTTAGCTATAGCTGTTCCCATCAGATCTTAAGGTCTTTGTAAAGGTAACGAACTGAACATCACTACTTTTATGAGGCAGGGAGGTGCTAATAATACTGTTTTACAGACAGGGGAACTGACAACTAGAGAAGTTAGATTATTCTTATGGTCACACAGCAAGACAGTCAAGAACAGAGTTTAGGAGCCCGCCCAATCCTCCCAGTCCTCGTCCCAGAGACTAGTCACTAGGAAAGAAAGCCTCGTCATTAGAAACTTCTCTATGCAATGCAAGTGACCAGGCGACACCTGTGATGATTCACATTAACCCAGGGACTGCAATGGACGAATGCAGAGCTATGGCCCAGTGTTCAAAAATGTACATGTAGACTTTCTGCTGTTGGGTTAAAATGGTGCTGCTAAAATTTGGTTTGATTATTGTGTATCCTTAAAATGGGTCTGAGAGCTGGGGACAGGTGCCTGGGTGTGTCTCAGATTGAAATAAACACAGAAATCAGTAGCTACACCAGATGGATTAAAAATACAAATGTGCTCACTCCTGCAGCCCTTGGCATTGCCCAATCACCAGCTGGGAGTCAGGCAGGAATTTTCCACTATGGGATAATCGTAGAAGTGTAGGAATGGAAGAAGGGACTGCGAGAGGTCATCTAGTCCAGTCCCCTGCACGCACGGCAAGACTACTGGTGTGGCGTGAGACGTGCCCTCGGCAGTACTGCATGTTCTGCAGGCTGGGGCTGGAATTCCAGTGGAGGCAGAAAGCTGGTCATTCTGTTCCTCCATTCCAGGCAACGTCTAAACCGGGAGAGCAGCTCAGAGGCCTTGCAAATTCTATCACTGAGCTGTTCTGCCTCATTCCAGGTCTTTGCAAGCGTCTGGGACTGGCAGCTGTGAGAGCAGGTAGCCCTGAGGATTCTGGGATTATTTGGCATTTGGCAATCTTGCGTGAAAAGCTCAGAACTGATCTTGCCCTCTGGAGCAACCTTACAAGTGCACAAGCAAAGGGACTCGGTGCAAAATCTGAATTCAGGCAGCACCACAGTGCTGCTGCATTCGAGTGATCAAAGATGGGTAATGCCAGCTATGGACAGCGTGTTTCCTGTCAAAGAGCAAACTGTCACGAGGGTTTTCAGCAGGGTGACTTCAGTGAAGAGAATTACCAGAAACAAATTTCAGACTAATAATCCTGTTAAATTAAAACCAGCTGAGTTCAACAGGAAGGTGCCCAGTAGGGAGAATGGGAGCATCTGCCATAAAGGAAGACGGTGATGAGAAGGGAAGTCATTGAGAAGATTAAAAACCAGATGGGAAAGGCACATTAAACAGAGGAATAATTATGGAGTGATGGGGGCACAGGACCATAGACAAGCAGGGATCTTTATCTCCCTCTTAGTGTCTTGTCTCGTGTCTGTCATTGTCGTACCTACGTGCTGTTAGCCCACGCCACTCAGACACGCAAGCTTTGGTGTCTACTACATTTCGCACAGGGCAGGGCACAGGAATGCTTCAGAAACAACCCTCATGCACAGTTTTCACATGCAGTAGTGTGCTTTCATTGTGCCTGTTGTCTTTGGAAGTGCACTTCACAAGGTCTGCACTTAAATCAGGACGCACTGATGCGGAAGTGGGGCTGGCGGAGAAGCCAAGGAGAGCTCTGCTTGTGAGCCCTCCTGCTTCCTCAGAGGGTGCCCCAGACCTGGCTGCAGTAGCCGTGTCTCAGTGCTGGGAGCATGCAGGCTATACACACTCCAGGACATGGAGCTTGTCTTACCCTGTGCAGTGCCCAGCACCGTGGGCCCCCTCTGGGCACCAGTGCAATAACAAACAGTGAACCCTGCGCTTGCTGCCACTCCCTGCCCCCAGTCACTCCAGCAGTCTGGAGCTTGACACGCTGGGATGGGGAAGGAGCTGGGAGCCCTGCTCCTCCTCCCAGGTCATTTCCCCCCACCCCCGTCACCGCCTCCTTATCCCCCCCATGTACTTCCACTAGCGAAGGCCTTCTCCCCCACGCACCTAGCCACAAGCCATGCCAGAGCCAGAGGCTGCTGGAAAACCTGTCTGCCACTGCAGGGGGAAGTCCACGAGATGCTGGGAAAAGGAAAACCTGGGGAGTTTGAGGAGCAGTTCTCAAGCCCTGGGTCCAGGGGACATTGTCTGTATCACGCCGCACTGGCTGGCAAGGGAGAGACCCTGCAGTGGCTAGAACCCAGCAGGGGAAGAAACAGTTTGCTCCTTTCAGCCTCCTCTTGTCAGCCCCTGGCCCTGCTCCCGCTTCACCCCCCTCAGAAGGAAGCTACTGTGTCGTCTGCTCCCTGCCACTCCGGTGGGCTGCAGTGCTGTCTTCACAGCCTCTTGGAGCTGCGCTGCCCAAACAGGAGCACTGCCCCTCAGCCCACCTTCCCCGGCCTCAACGCCCAGGCACTTGTCCATATGCAAAAGGTTACGGGAGGTGGGAGGTCCTGGGGCAATTTGTCAGCCATTTTGTGGGCCACTGACTAAAAATGGTTGAGAATTTAACATAAGAACAGCCAGACTGGGTGAAACCAATGGTCCAACGAGGCCAGTGTCCTGTCTGCTGACAGTGGCCAGGGCTAGGGCTCAGGGGAGTGAACAGAACAGGGCCTTTTATTGCGTGATCCAGCTCTCGTTCCGTCCCCGTTTCTAGCTGGCAGAGGTTTAGAGATAGCCAGGGCATGATTTAGTCAAAAGGGTGCTGGATGGACATTTTTGGCAGGATGGGGGTGCTAAGCCCTGGAATACCCCCATCTCTTCCCTGAGGAAGAACATTTCTGAGGGAAGCCCTGTGTTAACATGTTGGTCGCAGACCACTACTTCGTGCCCACTGCTATTGCCTTGTCAGGCACCCACCAAACCCCGCAACCACCTCCATCAGCGCTGGCTCCGTTTCAGTGGCTTTCTTGGTGTGGATATGTTAGAAGAATGGAAGAGCAATGAAATCTGAAGCATGTGTGCCAAGGAATGCTGGTACGTGACCAGGGATCACATGGGCATCAAACGCTTTGCTGGCACAAGAAGACTGCAGTGATGGACAAACCTGAGTGTACAATCAGACCCTCTTGTGCACCTTGCCAGAGAGCCAACTGGCGCCCAGTCTGCATGGAGGCTGCATCACTTTGGGGTCTTGCCATGCTGATCTGCCTTGTCAAGAGAAGAGGTCAACCCCACGTTATCACCTCACATTCATTGATAGTGCTATAGATTCGCATGGTGCACGCGTCAGCCAGACCTGCCCAATGGACGTGTGGCTGCAGGTTAAGACACGCTAAGGTCTGGGTTGGGGAGGGGAAGAACAGGTCCTGGTTGGCTCAGAGCAGGGAACACCAGAGGCCATGCCCTGCGCCTGACACGCTCACATGGAGCGGCAGACCCTCTAATCAACATGGGGACTGTACTGAATAACATTAAGACTTCCAGACACTTATGACAGGATCCCAGGGGCTACCAAAGCGAATGATCATGTCACCCGGGAGCGCCAGCCTGGCAGCCCAGACAGCAGCTGTGGCAGATCTTCCTGCCAGGGCCTTATTCCTGCAATTGCCCCTCCTTGCCTGGAGGCCAGCCAGAGCCCTCACTTCCCACAATGGGCCTCACTGGTTCTTTTCTGACCCAGCTTAGAAAGTAGAGACCCCATTTTTCTTTGTGCCCTGGCCCCAGATATGGGGAGTCCTGCCCTACTCCATGCTCTACCTCCCCAAGACCAGAGTTCAGCGTTCCCCACAGCACGCCCACTCAGATGGCTCAAACGGAAGGAGCTCTCCGTGGCAGTTTTACAGAGAGGAAGGAAGCTGCTGAGTAACAGATAAATGCAAATAAGTTTAAAGTAAGACTGCATATGACATCTCTAGACTGGCATTAACCAGTTCCAAATCCAGAGGTTACGGAACTTCCTGGCTCCCTTTCCAGCCAACTGCTCTGCGAAGCAGTTTGCCAGCCTCTGAACGCCTTCCCCATCTGCAGTTTCGGTAGGCACACCCTAGCTTTCAAATGAAAAGACACTGCCCTGGAACTTCAAAGGTTCCTATCTCCCATTGACTCAACTTTGAGGATCTGGACCACTCCCCTTCCATGTGCCTATCTGCACCCAGGTGCTGGTAGCAACTGATCAATTATTTCTGGTTCTGAAGTTCACTTACTTTCACTAAAAAACAAAATCCATTTTGAAGGTTTGTTACTTCCAAATCCAAATGCTAGTAGACATCAGATAACAATCTCTGCAAGTGCCCATTTCCCCTGCGTCCTTTGAAATAGTGACTTACCCACAAGAAAGGATTGCTGGTCTCATTTCACATACTGCACACCTGCCACTCCTGAACCAAAACGGTGACTCTAAAACAACTTCTTGAGCAATGCTTTCACATGGTTAGTGACCAAGCCTTGCCAGTTTTAGGGGCTCTATTCTCCTAGAGAATTAAAAATCCCAATGACAGTTCTAAAGAGGATTAATATGGATTAGCTCAGAAAGCATGATACCAAGAATCTAAATCATACAACAGATGCCATCTATCACGGGCTACAGGTTGTAATTTTCTGCTCTGTCTATTTATAGCAAAGTTTTGTTTTACCTGGAGCAAATTCACTCGTTAAAGTAAGATTCATTAATGGACAGGGGAATGACGTCACTTTGTATTTCTGCGGCAAATTATCCCACAATATCTGTACTAGCCTTGTTGTTAATGGCTGGCTATCAATGAGTTTATTTTTAGATAGTTTTTCACTGTCATTTTCTCAGCTATTATTTAAATTCTGGCTGTGTCGTTTGTTCTGTACGCTGCCGCTGCGTAGAGCTGGGTGAAATTATTTGGACAAATATTTGATTTGCCCCCCAAAATGGAAACTCTTTGTGAATTGGACATGGATTTGCTGGCTAGTTTTGGACAAAAAACCCCACAAAAAACCACATGTCAGGCTTGATTCACAAAACAAGAGGAGGTGCAAATGCCAGGTTTGGGCCCCCAATCTGCAGCAGAGACTTGGTCTCACCCCACCCAGGTGACTGTCCTAAACATCTGGCTCTTGGCTATTCTGGGCTTGTGATCACTCATGCTTTCTTGTTGAAGTTGTTCCACTTCGTGTACATTATTAATTAGCCATTGGAGCAGGGACTTGAGTCTCCTATAGCCCATGTGGGTGCCCAAACCACTGGGCTTTAGAGTCAGTCTCTCTCTCACAGACCATTTAAGTGTTGATACACCGTGGAACAGCTTCAACAGGAGATTTGAGGGAGCCCCTCATTAGAATAGTCCATTGCCTGGTGGTTAGGGCACACTGGAGCATGAATGTGAAGTTAGGCCTGGTCTACACTTACAAATTAGCTCGACCTAGCTGTGTCAGGCAGGACTGTTAAAAATAGCGTGTCCTGAATGCCTCAGTTAGTCTGACTTAGTAGACGCACTTAGATCAATGAGAGAATCCTCCATCAACCTAGCTACCGCCTCTCAGGGAGTAAAAGAAAAACCCTCCTGTCAATGCAGGAAGTGTCTACACAACAGCAGCACAAGTTAATGGCCATTTTGTTAATGAAATTATGTCAATGAAATGAGCCATTTTGTTTGTCCCAAAATTAAATTTTTGTCAACTTTTTTTGATTCACTGAAGATTCGGTTATAGTTCTACTCAAATTAGTTTTTTTTGTCGGGGGTGGAATGGGCAGCAAACCGGAAAATCAGTTGTTTCCCCATTTCTAGTTCTGAGCTGTGGGACCTGTGCAGGCATGGGGATTTGATGGGATCTTTGGCTGCTCTGACAATCATTTTCTATTTACCTTTCAGGGAATTTAAAATCACCTTTTTTGCCCTGTGTACTTTAAAGAGCTAATTCTGTGCAATTTATCCTCATACTGGCTGCACAGTCATAAACTGGCAGGTCTAAGCTGCTCTGGTTCATGGGGTCAACTGCTGTTGGGTTTAATCCCAGATGTTCATTAGCAAGGGCAACAGGGCTGGAGTGGGATTTTAGGAATCAGCTGAAATGCAGGAAGCCACGTAGTGCAGGTACAATGAGCTGCCAGTACACTGGACCTACAATGGCCCAACATTAGGGTGGCCAACCCTCCCTAATTGGGCAGAACAGTCCCGATCCCCCCAGTTCAAGTTCCAAGCCCGGGCTGAATGGCTCCAGGACAGCGTCTGTCCCGGATTCCATGCGGCGCCGCCCCGTGCCTGCCCAAGGCTCAGGGGCAATGCCAGCCTCTTCCTGGTGAGGTGGGGGCAGCTGATGTGGACCTTAGCCCCCCCTTGCCATGAGGCCCTGCCCCTTTCTCCTCCTTTTCCCCCAGAGGGTCCCCCCCACCAGGCCAGAAGCCAGAGCTGGGCAGTAGTAAGAGCCCCAGACGCTCCACCTGCCCCTGCCCTGAGCAGCATGCCCCAGAGGGCAGGGACACAGGCTGGGGCCTGCTTTGGGCACTCTGGCACCCTGCCCAGCCTCTGGTCTGGGCTCCCTGGGCGGCTTTTACCTCAGCCTGGCTTTGGCTTCCAGCCTAGCTGGGGGTGGGACCTGAGGGGAGGAGGCAGGGGCCCCGGAGGGGGGGGAGGGCGGGTCCTGCATGGTCCCATTTTTGCATTGTGCGTTACCCAACACGCGCCTGGCCCTGCAGTCCCTGCTCTGTGGACAGAGAGGTGCAGGAGAGGACCCAGCCTGTGTTTATGTAGCATCACTCCACAGAGCACCTCAAAGCATGTTAATTAATTAACCCTCCCGACTCCCCTCAGAGTGTGGAAACACTGGCCCCATTTGACACATTACGAAACTAAGTAAGAGAGAGGGGAACTGGCGCTCCAAGACCCTGGCTGTGGTGTGCTAGGAATGAAGCCTAGTGTTCGCATTCACAGTCCCCTGTGCTAGCCACGTGTGCCTAGCCCCATCCCACGGCATAAACAGCCAACAGTAACCTAAACTCCGCAGAGGAAACATTCTCCTCCGGCTCTGACAATGGCTGGCTGCACACCCTGGGGCCAGGCCCCTCTGTACTAAAATAGAGAGAATGTTTTTTACTGGCTTTGCTGCTCTGGCACACACCACACAGTGCCCCTTGCTGCGCAGTCTGCTGTGGCGGCTGGGGTGTGATGGGACTGGATCTGTACTGGGAAAGGCATCCTGGGCGATGGCTTGTAGAGGGCTCAGGTCTGCTGGCTGGGGACAAACTGCTGTTTAATGCAGCGTTGTGCCAGGGTTGCCTAGTGCTCTGGATAGGTGGAAGCACTGGGGGCTTCTGGACTGCAGGACGGGGCCCTGCTTTGGGCAAAGGAGGTGTTCCAAGTTGGGCTTGGTGGCTGGACACCACCCACTGACGTCTTTGTGATGAGACACTCCTTCCTTAGACTGCTCTGTGGTGTGCAGGGCATCAAATCAAGGGTGCTTGCGCCAATGGCAGGAGATGTGCATTACTAATTCTCATGCTATTTAAAAGGGGTTTTGGCCTTACTTTATGTACCACACGGGGGTCATCGTTAATGGTGCTGTTCTTCCAAGGTAGTCCCAGCAGCACAATAGGATGCAGGCTCCTCTGTCCTCGGGCCATGCTGGTCTGGGCAGATATACTTCCAGTAGTTAGAATCGTTCGAAGGCAACGCTGTGCCTCCCATCGTTATGCTAATCGTTCTCAGGCTGATCTATCCCTCTTGGCTGACCCCCAGAGTAGCAATTTCTAGTTGATTTGGTACTTCCGGGACATTAAGTCTTGGGTGTTTGCTTAGCTGCTGCTTTTCCAGACTCAAATTTCAGTTTTCACCTTTGCTCAGTAAAGTGCTTTCACTTTTATGCAGCAACCCTGTGATGCATGTACACATTTTATTGATCAGCGATTGACTTTCATATATGGCCATCAAACAGTGGCGTATGTTCCCTGGAAAACAGAGCTGGAGGCTATTGGAGAAAGGCACCAAATAAGGAAGAGACAAAAGAGGCAAAGAAACACATTCTCCTGTCTGGGTACATTTGGGAACTCGATAGAAACGGTACAAAGCTGATGATCAGAAATGACATTATAGAAATGATCCAAGGCGTGGGAAAGGTTCTTTCGGGTGGAAGGCACTACAGAAGTAGAGCCTGTGCTGAGTTTGGGTTGGGTGAGTGAGAATGGCATGGAGGATTCTCACGTTGGGATTGGGGTGCAGTCTGCAGTTGCCTGCAGAGTTATTAGCTCCCAAAAGGGACAGATGCATGTGAGACTGCCGCTCGGATCCCTCCTCGCCAGACAGAGGGCAGCAGTGGCTGTGCTCCCAGGGGCATTGCGCTGGTCTCAGGGAGCGCACCTTCATGTGCCCCTCCTGCTGAAGCCTCCGGCATAAAGTCCCCAATGTTTAGTGCAGCGTGATGGTGCGTGTTGGGCAACTGAGGTGCTGTTGATCCTTTAACTGTGGCCATCCGCACACAGCTTGCCCGAGTGTCAGGATTAGTGTGCTGGATGCAAATGAGACGGGAGCCTGAACCCTAGGGTTTACGCGAGCAAACGAGCCAGTGGCCGCTTCCTCAGGGCCTGAGGGATTTAATGCTGACAGCTATTATGGACACGTGGGCCAGTCAAAGGCCGTAGTTAGAGGCAAGGGATTGTATTCCTGTCTCAGTGGGGGAGCTACAGGGTTTCTGCATGAGCAAAAATCCCTGGGAGGTAATTACTGCCACTCCCTAGACAGGAAAGCAGCCTGGGAAGGTTCATGGGGTGCAATGGTGTGGACTGGTCTGACCTCATTCCAGAGGCCTCGCAGACAAAGAACTGAGAACTGGTTAAGGTGGCCACCCTTACGCGGGGCAGACACTCGTTCCACGAGCAGATTGGCAGGAGACTGTGACTGGAGAGGCAGGCCATGCAGAGGACCTGACGCACTGTGAAACCTGCCAGGGCCTCCATGTGGAAGACAGTGACAGTGGGTAAGCCAGACCCACGTATGAGCTGTTCATTGTTTGTTGATATGTTTTCTCAGTGTCACCCCTCAGGCGAGGGGGCTCCCAAAAAATGACATGAGCATCTAGGAGACTCACCCTGACGACAGCAGCAATGGCTACAGAGGGTCAGGAGTCCCTTCCCAGCTTGCCTAGAGTGCCGGGGGAGATAAAACAGGCCAGCAACACGACCAGAACTGGTCATGAGCCGGAACCCAGAGACAAAGGGCTTGATGTTCTTTTCGGTTTTGGTTCCAGGTTAAAAGCTCTACACAGGACCCACTGATTTGAATAAAGGCAGCAAATAGCTCCAGAATGAGCCTACCAACCTCTCCCAAAACAGCGGGGCCTGGGGCCTTGGCTTAGCCACTAGGAATTCGTAAATCCAGCCACTGTGGCACAACCACGTTTGACAGCCCCCAAGTGCCCTGAACGTTCCAATCTCTAGCAGGGGAACACACGAACATTCAAGTGGAGTTTCTTGTGGGTAATTCAAAACAGGTTAAAAGCATGCTAATGAAGCAAATGTAAGGAGTCCCTTAGCCCCTCACTGAAACTTAGGGGGAGCTAGGAGGGCAGGCGGGAGTCTTGTCCTCTGGGTGAGCTGCAGCTGTCTGGGGCTGCCTGGGCCCAGAGCGGGCCAAGCTAAGGACAGAGCAGCCGGCGGCTGGGAGGCCGGAGGGGCACCCAGAGAGCCAAGCCAAGCCCAACTGCACCGAGGCAGAGCTGAGCTGGGGCTGGGGCTGGAGCCAGGGGCTGCTGGAGCTGGGTGTGCTGAGTGAGTGGCCAGGGGAGCGATTGGGGGGCCCTGGGCAGGGCTAGGTGCAGGGAGATGGCCCCAGCCCAGAGACCATGCAGGCCAGACTGGGAGGGGGCCATGATGTTAGGGCGTGTGGCTACTGTCAGAGCCTGTGTCTGACTCTGTGTCCCTGCAGCACAGCCAGGCCTGGGCAGGGACCTGCAATGTGTGACACAGACTGTGAGCACCCCGCAGACACCATGTGTGGTGCCCCCAGGCCAGGGGCAGCGTTAGGTTAAAGGAAAACACCCTTCTCCTTTCTTATTTTTTTCCTTGATGTTTGGTTGCTGTTTGTGTAATAAATTGTGTTGCTTTGTGCTGTTTGCGATGATCAGTGGGTCAGGGCAGCGCCCGGTGCAGGGTTAGTACCCTGTAGTGGGGACACCCTAGCCCCTGCCCTAAGGGACCATGGCAAGATTGGGGGGTTGAGCCCCAGGAATCCTGGGCCCAGCCTTGTCGGGGTTACAGGGACCCTGCCACAAAGGAGAGTGGGAGGGGAGCCCTCGAGGTCAGGAAGGCCTCTGGGTAAGGGGTGGGAGTGAGGACTTGGATCCTTTTGCTAGCCAACTCCACTGGGGCCGTGTGTGAGCCAGAAAAGTTCCCCACAATAGAGGGCCCATTCCCCCACTTACACAAAGCAAAAATGCCTGCACTATGGAGGGTGCACACCTGAACCTCACCTTGCATCTCAGCCATGGCTTCCACCGAGACATTATCTGCTTCAGCCCAGCTATGCTGGTGTTTCAGTAAGTGGCCCCACATCCCTCTTTGGTGGTCCCTGTCCCAGCTCATCCCTGGTCCTGGCTGGCAGCGGCGCTAAGTGGGAACAGTGTCTGGTCTTGTCATTATGGTATGTTCCGAGTGTGGTCTCTGAATTGTTCTCATCAGAATCCCATTCTGCTTCTTGGTTTATTTTAATCTTTGCTATCATTATTAGCTTTATATGAACACATGTTGGATCTTCTATTTATCCAGTGCTGACACTTTGCAGCACTGAGTCCCACAGGTTAACGCAGCGTTACGGCTGCTGAGTGAGCTCGCACGCGCTTCCACAATCTCCTGTTCAGCAAAACTCGGTCTGAAAACCAGGCAATACGGAGTTTAGGTGAATGCCTGCACAACCGTGATGCTGTCCCCTCCCCCACCCCACTGCTGGAACTGGCTCGAGTCACTGGGAATTATCTGCAGTCTGTCCAGTTGTAGTCAGCATGTTAGGTGCATGTGTACTGACTCGTGGGAGGCTGGGAGAGGTGGGTCTGCGCTGAGGAGGTTTGAGGAGTGTCACAGAGCGGGGACCGTGGTACTAGGCCATCCAGGGCTGAGTCCCCTCCGGTGTGCGTGAGGAAAGGCAAGAGGGGCAGGTGAATGGCAAGGTTGCAGGCTGCAGCATCCCGGTACAGGACGTGGCATGTGTCAGGAGCCGGGCCCTGGGGTGGTCTTGCCATGGGGATGGTCAGCAGTGGGGGCAGATCTGGGAGCAGGCTGGATTTACTGATGGGCCGGGAAAGGCCAGGCTTGGGGGTCTCCTGTGTGCAGGTAAGGTGGGGCTGTGAAATGTGACATGTGCTGTTCTGTGGGGAGAGCAGGTGCAGTGTGTGAGCACAGGGTAAGGGCCGATAGTGTTTGGCCATTACCATGGCAAGGCAGAGTATGTGTGGTACAGGCCTAGCTGGGCCACGCTCAATGAGGGCAGAGTTAAGGGTGCTCAGGGAGAGCGGCTCAGACACCCCTGGGGAGCAGGGTCCCCCCAGATCTGACAATGTCCAGGGAGAGGGGCTGCAGAAAGGGGTTGCAGATCCAAAACACACAGAGAGAAGGGGAGAATTTCAGGCCTGACAATGCCACCCCTAAGCCCCCAAAATCTTCTGCTCCCTCTCACGTCCTCCAAACCCTCCTCACCTGCCCCACCCAACCCCTCTTCCTTCCCCTGGCACCCAGTCCCATTTACCGCCCATAACCCCATCCCACACTGCAGACCCAGCCCCTTTTCCCACCTGCTCTTGCATCCCAGTCACGCCGCGACTCAGTGAGCAGTCACAGGGGTAATTTAGTTGCTTCCAAAATTAGTTTCAGCGCCTTCTGAAAGTTCTGCCCGGCTCAGAGTTCGTTTCAAACTCTTGCCAGAGGTGGCGGTTCCCTAGATGTGTACAGCTCCTCCTCTGCTTTCTGCCCAGGGTGCGCTTCCGAGTTCAAAGGTACTAGACTCTAGGAAGTTACCAGTGCTGTTTTAGTGTTTCGGGGGACTCTATCGCGGGAACCCCTTGCTCAAATGCCCCATGTTTAGATCACTAACTCCGCTCTGCACTTTCATGAGGTACAGCAAATTTCAAGGCAACCTGTGAAAGCTCACGGACTTTAGAGCGCTTGGAAGGGAGGCCCTTTAAACAGGACGGTTCCACAACCTTAGCTAGAGCAGTGCTGGCATACCACACTCATCGTGTATGAAATTAGAGGGAGAATTGGAGGAGCAGGGCTCTGCACTTCCGTCAGCAGCATAGCAACAGGCGCAGAGAGGTTGTAAGTGGCACATTCATCTCAATGTGATGTTCTCAGGGAAAGCGAACATCCAGAGGTGACGAATACCGCCTGAGACAATAGCTTTGAGACAGAACTGCTCCCTTAATGGCAGTGGGTGTGCTCTCTCCCTCCCCCAGTGTTGGAATGTTTCTGACATGTGTCAAGCATGCCTGTTCTCAGCTCCTCCCCCAGAAGGGCAGGGCATCGTCAGATCCTGGCTCATATGGGGGGGGGAGGGAGGAGATGAATTAGACCCTCTTGGCGGAACAAGACACCCCAGATTCCCAACTCATTTGGGAGGGTTGGAAAGTGGGTTAGACCTTCTGCCTCAGAAGGGCCAGCCTCTCAGCACCCAGTTCACATGGGCAGAGGGCTAGGGAAGAGGGTCAGACACCTGTAAATGGGCAGGGGGTCCCCCAAATTCTGGCACACACATGGGTGAGGCAGGGAGAGAGGTCCAGGCATGCCCTAGATGCACAAGTCTATATCTGGGCTAACATGAGGTGGACATATGTGGGGCAGAGTCCTCTATGGGGGCTGGAGCTCCCCAGATCTTGGCACATGCACTGAGGTAGGTAGAGAAGCAGAGACCCCTCAAGAGATGCCATGCCATGCAAATCCTGGCCCCCTGTTATTCACCCCCACACGCCCCTTCCACCTTCCCACTCTGCCTAGCTCCCTCCCCATCAGTCAACCCTACGACTCTTCTCTTCCCCACTCATTTTTCCCCCTCCAAATAATCCCTTACTACACCCCCCCAACCCCTCCCTCCCCTATTCCCACCCCATCACCTACCCTCCCAGCAAGCTAGGCATGTGCAATGGGTTATGTTTTCATTTAAGAAATACTGTCAGGGCCTTGGGACTATTCTGCAGGACTCAGATTCCATTTCCCCCCCGATAAAAAAAACTTCCTTTGACAGAGGCAGATTGGAGCAAGGCACCCCACTTTATTTCAGCTTTCTGCCAAGAGCCTCTCAGTGCCTGGCGGTTGCTTGCTGGCTGGAACATTCCCCCTTGAGCCAGCCAAGTTTTCAAGCCACTTCGCCTGTCTCTCTGCACCTGCACTTCGAATGCTGATGCACTTAACTGGCTTCTCTCATTCTTAGAATCATAGGACCTCAGGAGGTGTCTAGTCCAAACCCCTGCTCGAAGCAGGACTAACCTCAGCTAAATCATCCCAGCCAGGGTTTTGTCAAGCCGCAGCTTAAAAACCGCTAAAGATGGAGATTCCACCACCTCCCCAGGTAACCCATTCCAGTGCTTCACCACCCTCCTAGGGAAAGCCTTTTTCCTAACATCCAACCTGGACCTCCCTTCTTAGTAGTGTCTCAGATTGCCCCTCTAACACAAGAACCTTCATCTCCAGCGCAGCACCAGCTTGCACTTAGTGTATAAGAACTCCCAGCAATCATCTGACTTTTTCCCCCCAAACCACATCAGCCTAGGCGGGAAGCTGTCTTTCACACCCTGTGTGTCAGAAGTGCATTAGCCTTCTACCTGACCAGAACCAAACCATTCAAAAGCTCTCTCAGACTGATTGTTTCAATTGCAAACGTATCCAAAGGACCCACAGTCTCCACCCAGAGGCTTCCAGGATAGATCTCTGGGTGTACCATTTCATGTTATGGCTTTGCCAACCTTCAGCCTCCTCCTGGAGTACTGGCCCACTCTACAAGGTACCAGGCTACTTCCATGGCATTACACAAGAATGTTCCACTGGCTGAAATTTGCAGAGTTGCAAGCTAGACTTTCAGTTCATACTTTCTCCAACCACTGGCTCATGCTTCTAGATTAGGGGCTGCAGTTGGCAAAGCAGTTCTGCTTTCATTATTAGACTCTGCTCTGAGGCTTCTGCTTGACTGTGGGGATATAGGATGGGAGCACCTAGAGAGACACACTTGAAGAAGGAGAGGTTACACGTCTTGCGCAGTACCTGGAATTCTTTGAGATGTATGTACTTATGGGTGCTCCACTGCCCTCCTTCCCTTCTGCTTCGGACTTTTCTTTGCAGGGCTGTGCCATAGAGAAGGAACTGAGGGTGGTTCTCCCTATATGTTGATGGTTTGGGGCACAAGGATGTGTAGAGCGCCTGCATGTGCCAAGCAGGCACTGCTACCAAAAATCTCCGCTCAGAGGCACAGGAGCACATTTGCAGCTGCAATAGAGCACCCAGAGGGACACACATCTAGAAGAACTCCTGTTACTGCACCTGGTAAATAATGTCGCCTTTTTCTTCCCTTCTTCTAGCTCCCGTCTGTTTGTCTGTCATGTAACTACACTTTGTTGTAGGCAGCTTGTTGGGTTGTTTGAGTCTGAAGCAGAAATAGCTCAGGGTGACATCTCTCTGGATGTCAAAGACACAAGCAGCCTTTATTTTTGTTTGACTCCATGGGAGTGTCCCACCAGGGCCATAGGCCGGCAGGCCCCATCTGCATCACAACAGCTGCTGATGGCTATATTGAGCTTTTCAAAATGGCAGGGAGACCGCTTGTGAAGGTGCTCATCTCCAAGTGCAAACCCAAACAGATTGCAAGGCTTGAATCATTAATGCAGAAATGTTTTGCTGTAGTGCATAAGCAAGAAAAAACCCCACTGGATCTGAGCTGTGAGACTCTTGCTACCTCCGAAGTAGCAGAAAGCAGCTCCTCAGACTGCTATTAGAACTAGCACTTACCTGTCATTGTCTGGAGAACAGGTTCCCCAGTCTGGTACCAGAGCAGGGAGGGACGTGTGTATCTCTCCTAGGTGCTGTGACTGCCCATCTCTCCACGCCTTGCTACTTGCCCTTCATTGCAATTAATTGGCCCTTCTGGCTTTTGTTCCAAACACATGCAGTCTTGCAGCTACTCCCTTAGCAAGCCCTCCTGGTAGGAAGGGCTATATTAAGCAATTAGATACAGTGCACTGCATGGGCACTTGCACTGTTCAGCTTTCTCTAGAAACAACAGGCAGGCTGCTGTGACTGACTGCTATACCCTAACACAGGACTTGGGGCAGAATTAGACAATGATGTGCCCTCGCCCCCCGATCAGTTATGAAGGCGAAGTGGTCACACACCAACTCAGGGCCGCACGGTGTCCCACATAGCTGTGTGCTACCAGGTGAGCGCTAGGATGGCAACGTATATGGTGGTTAAACCAAGGGGCTGGGAGTTGGGACCCTACACGAGTCCTTCCAAGAGCTCACTGCATACATACCTCTCCTGTCCCATTCAAATCCAGGGCCCTGGCCTTCCTGCCATGGGATGTGGACGTTAACCGTCTGTAACTCGTGATACACTCGTGAGTGGGGCCAGGCCATAAAGCGCAGTCTCTTCCCAGGCCTGGCAGTCATAGTCAGAGCACAGTCACTTTGTGAGCGTCACACATATGGTATGTGATTGTCCTCACCTGCTGTCTCAATCAGACCCTAAATCGGGCCTTGAACCCAGATGTCAGGCAGTCTCACTAGCTGGGTAGGATTGTGCACCAAGGGCAGTCAGGTAGTGGGTTTCTGGTCACTTCTCCATGATCGTGGGGAATATACCCAGGTCCAAATTCTCAGCTGTCCACTATGTTAGGGTGCTTGATGCTCTAGCTACTCAGCATGGAACCTGCTGGACCCAGTGTAGAGGTGCCTCTGGTTTCAGGTGTCTTACATTATGGTAGGGCCTAGGAACCCTGACATAGTAACATGTGCATAGTGTGCCTTACATAAAGCCCCCGAGAGCTCCCAAAGCACATGCTGGACTGGAGGCAACAGACGGGGTTGGGCAGATGACTCATAGATTCCTAGATTCAAAGACCAGAAGGGACCGCTGTGGTCACCTAGTCAGACCTCCTGGGTAATACAGGCACCCCCCAAAGAAACAGCAATAAAACTGGCACAGCTGGAGCTGTGGATTCATAGCACTTCTGAAAATGAGGCCCTCGGTGTGTGAAGCAGGTAATCTCAAACTGCTGCCACCTGAAGTCACAGGCTGCTTTTGGAAAAGTGGGCGGGACCTCTCACTGCGGTTTGGCTGGAGCTAATGATGCTGACCCAGTTTAGTAAGATGCTGCAAGATGTGTGACTGCGCTGGGCTCGGGCACTGCAAGGTTGAAGTATTATTAGTGGCATCCTAGCAAAAGCCCGTTTCGGTTGTGGGTCCCTCAGGTGCCGCCAACGGCCATTTGATCTATTGTGCAGGGTGATCTGGCCCAGTAACAAAAGCAGCTGTACAATTGTGAGTCCTGTCTGAGTGCTGGCCTTTAATGTTTAATGGAAAAAAGCCCTGAGCAAAGGAATAAGGTAAGAAATATTTAATTTTACACTGTTGGATTGCACCATATGTTTTCCACTTCATAAATATTTCAGCCACTTTGCTCAACAAACCCAAGTGGAATCTTCTGTGGCTTTCTGCATCATGTTTCTGCCCTGGAGGGCTGAGCATTTATTCCCTCTCCTTGCTGGCTGGCATCTCCTCCCAGGGAAATGTTTTAGAGATTATTGGCCTCTTCCCTGCCATTGATAGAGCCACAACACAGGGCTCTGGAGCTAGGGGTGCCACCTGCCAAGGGTTTCCCAGGATCGCGCTGTTTTATAGGTAGCTGATGTGGGAAACCCGTTAGGGAGCTCAGGCCACAACGCCAGGTGTCCAGTTTTGTGGGCTCTGCCTCACGCTGGATGTCCCCATTTTTTTTGTAACTCAGAGATGGCAACTGTAGCTGGTGCCACAGCAAGGCTCAGGCACTGCTTGCCCCTGCAGTAGTCAAGCCCATAAGCTCAAGGCATCTTGGAGCCTCTGCCCACACCCATGGACAATCCTTATGCTGCAGCTGCCCCTCTTAGACTCATAGACTCATAGGTCAGAAGGGACCAATATGATC
>ML675622.1:38184714-38242536 GCA_007922155.1 Mesoclemmys tuberculata | reverse complement strand
CCATCTTTTCCAATTTAACTAACAGTTCCCCATGCGGAACCGTGTCTGGATCGACCCGTAGCTGAATGGCAGCCCTCAGAAATTGACTCAGGGTTCAAACAGCCACCCTGGAGTTGAGTGAGCTGGGGGGGTCGGGGGGGGGGAAGTGAGGAGCTTCCCCATCATTGCATCCTTGCCACAGGCTAGCCAAAAGGGGGAGGGGAAGGCCATAGACCCACCCCCTCCATCTCGGCACGCCGGACTGGCTGGGTGAGAAAGCCACGCAGGCTGTATGCCAGCAGGACTGTCGCTGCAGTGGGTGCTTGCGGGCAGCTCAGCCCAGCTCCACCACCAGCATTTTCACCGTGGCAAAGCACCCCTGAGTGGCCATGGCTCCAGTCTCACCCGCTGGAGCTCCCCAAACCTTTGCTCAGTTTGGCCACTGTTCCAGCTCCCTGCGCCACGGGGGCTGCAGAACAAACACACAAGGCCAGTGTCAGCGCTTCTGTCTGGCCTAGACGAGATCGGCTTTTCCCCTGCACTCATCACACAGTGCCTGCGTGCCAGTGCTGCATTGACACTCACAACACCAGGCCCAGAGCCAGAACGATGCCCAGGCCCCTGCTGCTCACTCCTACAGCGCGTGAGGGCCATCGTTGCGAGCCACGCCATCACGCAGGCTTTATTCTGCTCTGCACCCACGGCAGCAGAATGGCTTTCAAGACACCAAATGCTGAAGGTGTAAATACATTGCCTAGGCTGTGATGTGCGCTTAGGTGGCTAATAATACTGGCACTTCAGCTGGGTGAGTAACAGAGCGCTTGGCTCCATGCTAGCCTGTTGGTGTTTCTCTGCTATCGTAACCCTTTTGCTGGTGGTGTTGGCAGCAACCCGGGCTCATTCAGTACATGGAGTGGCATGTTCGTCTGGCTGTGTCGTCGCGATCTGTATTCCACACATGGGGATGCATGTGTGCCAACTGCCGGAGCACAGTGACTTTGAGCAAACGGTGTCTGTTGGACCACGTCGGCACAGTTGCTCTCTTCATGCTCTGAACCGAGGGTATAAGGGTATTAGACTCTATAAGTACTGACATAGGGAACAACTAGTTAACAATGGGCTCTTCAGCCTAGCAGAGAAAGGTCTAACAGGATCCAAGAGCTGGAAGTTGAAGTGAGACAAATTCAGACTTGAAATGAGGTGTACATTTTTACAGTGAGGGTAACTAACCATTTGATTCATCATCACTGGCCAGCTCTAAATCTAGCGTGTCTGTTTTGCTCAGAGATCTGCTCTGCGGATGATTTAGTGCTGTTCTCTGGCCTGTGTTAGAGGTGGTCACATTAGACGATCACACTGGTTCCTTCTCGTCTTGGAATCGCTGTGAGCCTGGCAGCTAGTATTGCTGTGCACGTCTGTGCGTGCCTGCCCACGCCTGAGCACTCACCCATCTGTGTGTAAATGTGGGTGTATGTGTGCAAATGGCCCTTCCTCAGAAACGCCCAGCATGCCTTGGGCTGACATCGATTGTGGGTGGCGTCATATTGCACAGACACAATTCAGCCATTGTTAGACATGGGTCTAAGCTGCCAAATTCAGAGCTGGATTAGAGGGGCCTTGGGTTGGGCCCGTCTCTAACCAGGCCTGGCGGCAAGTAAAGGGACCGCTGTGGTTTTACATCCAGCTGCAGACGGATTCTGTTTATACCAGAGGTATAAATCTCCACCCCACTGGCTCTCCTGTCTCTGGAACTGGTGCGGCAGCCTGTAAAGCTGGTCTTTGGCGCATGTGCTGTAGCATACCCGGCACCCTTGGTCTGCAATCAGTGACAAGGTGCAGTTGCGCATCAGCCTTAGCGTACTTTACTAGGGGCCAAAAGCCTATAGAGAACTAAGGCCATAAGCTCAGCTAGGCTGTCCTGCACAACACAGGCCACCGACACCCACTAAACCCAGCAATGGAACTGGGCCCGGAGCTGTGCACGTCTGTTGGGCGGGAGAAGCAAATTAGCTAGCAGTAAAGAGATGCTAGGGCTCAGCTACTCGGACCACTGGCACTCCATGGCCCTACGGGACCTGGGCTGTTGGCTGCCAGGGGAGGTCAGGGACACAGCTGGCTAGTGAATGCTAAGGTTCAAAATCTTACTGGGAAAATTCATTCTCACTAGCTGGAGCAGGGGACTAGGCCATGGCCTGCAGGCAGAGGAATGATGTATGGCAAAGGGCTGGGCTGGTGTGGGATAGTGGCAGTCAGAGTTGTCTATTTAACCAGAGAATCATAGAGCCAAGGACCGCAAGGGTCATCTAGGCCAAGCCCCTGCCAAGATGCAGGATCTGCTGTGACTAACCCATCCAAGACAGCTGGCTATCCCTCCTCCTTTTGAAAATCTCCAGTGAAGGACCTGCCATGACCCCCCGAGGCCGTCTGTTCCACTCTCCCACTGTTCTTAGAGTTAGGAAGTTTTTCCTGAGATGCAATCTAAATCTGCTGTGCTGTAGTTTGAACCCACTGCCTCCTGTCCTGCCTTCTGTAGCAAGAGAGAACAGCTCCATTAATGAGCGTGAGGAGGCCACAAATAGCAGTTCAAAGAAGTCATGTATATTACTTAAACGGGAGGAGCTGTGAATTCCAGTGAGGGTGGGAAGATATAAAAGGGCTCTAAGAGTTTAGCCATGTGAGCGGAAAATAACAGAGAGTGTCAATTTCAAAAATGCAGCTCGGTAGAAGAATCTAAAAGAAAAGCTATGGCCAAGAGAACGTGCAAAACCAGTGATGCCAAAGGAGACTAAGCTAGGCAAGAGTTTATAACACCACCTGGCAGCGCGAACGGCCTGTGGCATTTTGGATGGCCAATACGAAGATATCCTTCCAGGAGCAGGGAGGTTGTCAACACTCACCACATATGTCTGTAAACCTGCGCCTTCACACTGAACACCGCTCTGTCAATGAAACGACAGCTGAGGAGCAGCGGAGTGCAGCAGATGTGACTGAGGCCTGGTGGACTTTGATATACGAGGAGAGAGTTAAAGAATTGCATCTATAGCACGTGGCCATGCAACGACTTAGGGGGACGTGAGTTGTGTGAGCCCCGAGGGAAGGAGGGGAATTAGCTGAGATAGCACGAAGGGGAGTAACTTGCAGAGATGGGCTGACATTTACAAAGGGAACATGGCAAATTGCAAATGTAATCAGGAAAGACTTGCTGGTGGTGAGATGTACTAAGCTGGGGCACCTGGTCCTAAGGGAGGTGCCAGACGCCACATTGTTTGGCACATTTAAAACAGGGCTGGATTAAATGCTGGTAAATGTAGCCATCTTGTATTGTCCCCTGGGAGATGGGAACCGTCACGTCTTTGTCAGCTCTCAACTCCTTGCAGTGGCGTCTGTTCTTTCAGCAAGGCAGCTACTGTTACTGAAATTAAAGGCAGACAGAAGGGCTCTGCACGCTCCCCGGTTGGTTAGTGTATTGAGCAGGTATTTCAGTTTTATCCAGCTCCTCTGTCTAAGTACCTCACACATGGAGCAGCGGTGGTAACAGCAGCTCAGGAAGAGCGCGTCATGTGTTTTACACACTGCCATTTGCCTCATTGTGTCCAACTCTTATTGAGGACCCCTCACACAAACGAGAGCATGCGAGACCCTCCCCAGAACAGCTCAGGAGTCAGGGCTCTCATCAGGGATGTACGAGACATCTAGGTGATGTCTCTGCGCTGGGCCTTCCTGGAGCTGTGTTCCAGCAAAAGCGTCCAGCTTCCCTCAGGCTCTGCCTGCTTTTGCTGGGGCTGTAGCTCTGGAGCTCAGTCCTGGAAATGGCTGGGCCTCAGATGGCTCTTCTAGAGAAGGGCAAACCTAAGCCTTTAGCAGGGCCCGTCTGATCCATGCAGCGGGCCAAGGTCTCAGAGGAGGGTGCAATGGGTGCACCTGGCAAGCGATATTGGCATGTGCAGTGACCGTGCTCTGGCATGCATGTTTAGAGAATCCACGACCTGATTCTCATCTGCAGCAGCTAGCGTGGCCCAAGTCAGATGAGGCGGGTGCTGAGCCCCGCTCCCGTGGGTTTGCTTTTGCAGTGCAGATGTATCCGAAGCTTGTTATGTTGAGAACAGCCACTGGGGGTTTTCACGCCTCCCAATGCAACAAGAAGAGGCACGACCGGCGCAGGGCACGAGCCCCGTGCAGCGCCCCTGGGTGTGGCAGCCGGGACCCCACGCGCTGGCCAGGCAGACCCCGTGCGGCACTTGCTCAGAGAGTGGCCCTGAAGGTCAGCCTGGGGCGTCTGACTCGTAGCCCACGAACACGTCCATTTTAGCGTCCTGTCCTCCTGCCCTGCCTCTCAGCCTGCAGGCTGGGGTCACGGTGTGGCTGGACGCCTCGGAGCTGCCAGACTGCAGAGCAACTCATGAGGGGCCGCTGACCTGTTAGAGCAGACGGCGGACAAGGCAGCTGGGCCGTGACCTGTGCTGTCAGGGCTGCATGGGCCAGCAGCTGCCCCGTTCCCAGCCCCAGGCCAGGGCTGAAATCCCAGGGCTCCGTGCTTTGGTGCCAGGACACTTCCCTCTCGCCTGTGGAGCCAGGCCTGGCATTACTTTGTAAGGCTACAGGCAGCTCAGTGCCCACGCAGGCTCCTGCAGTCGCTACTCACAGCACCTGAAATGCCACAGGCTCTGGCACGTGTCCAGGGAAAGCTGTCCGCAGCGCAGCATGCAAAGCTAACCCCCAGGTAGGTGTTGGGGCACCATTTTGCTGACTGTCAGAGGCATGTAAAATGGAGATCCTGAATCAATCCCTCTGGCCTTTTAAAAGCCCTGGCTCTTTCCAAGAGAGGAGAGGCTGCAGACCTTGCTCACCCAGCCGTGCTCCCTTCCCCTCTGGTGCCTCACACTGGGTGCAGAACGCCCCTCCGCTGCGCAGCGGGTCCACTTCTTCCGTTCACTGGGCCCATTCTGCTCTGTCTCACCCACAACCTTGGTGGCTGCAGTGGAGGCAGAGGGCCATAATTTGGGCTGTCTCCCAGCTCACTGGTGTCCTTTCAGGCAGGGGGGCTTAGCCCTTTTCGTGACACAGCTGCAGTTTAAAGGCAAGGCTAGTTCCTGGAGCTGCTCTTCGCTTTCACGATCCTACACTTTCTCTGACTGTGCTTGAACAGCTGGGAACAAAGAGCCAGCCCCCTACGACCAGCCATCTCCCTGCTGAAGCTCAGCAAAGGCTTGTGCCTGGCTCTGCTGCGAATATCTAATTTCCTGCCACGAGTTCATCTCACTTGGTAAGCTGGCTTGACAAGGCTACCTCCCTCTGTGCTGTGGCAACTGGGGCTTTGTGTTAGCGAAGGCATCTGGCTCTTATAACAGCATTCTCCCACTTCGCCTCCCACATGGGACCAGCCAGCTGCGTGGCTTTGGATTTCTAGCTGATTTTGAATAGCGAGCGCCCAGCTGACAGCGCAAAGATGATTTTAAAAGTTTGTATGTGAAACTGATGGGGAGTGAAGCCTTGCCCTGGGAGCGCTGGCCTGTGGTTTGAACATGGCTGACTTCTATGTCTTCAGCTAAAGCGAGAGGCCCCTGTAATGGTGATACAATGTCCAAAGATGAGATTACCAGAATGAATCTGATGTCAGGTGCAGTATAAGTTCCTCCATACACAGACACGGCAATAGGTATATATATATTATATTATATTTATATATATACACATTAACAAAGAGGTTGCAAAAAAAAAAAAAAAAACCAAAAACCCAGTTATGTTACATATGAAGAGAAAGTATGACAGGTTTCACTGTAACCAGATTTTCACCACATCCCAAGTCGTATACAATGGATTTACTATGATAAAAACATCCAGCAGCAACAGAGCCCTGCAAAAGGCAGAAATACAGATGACAAATAAACTTCCTGCAATGACATGGACCAACCTCCACCAATCCTGCCACCTGCTTCCAACAGAATGATGGAAAATGCATTTCTATGTTAATTCCAAACATGGGCAGCAGAGACTGGAGGGGCTTGAATTGGCTGAAACTGCCAGTGTCATATTACATTGGGCATTTTCACCAACGGGACTGCTCGCTAATGGGTTGAAGGGAAAGGCCACAAAGCAGCAGGGGAGCTTTGAGGATCCATTTACATCTGCAGGGGACAGCTCTCTAGTGCAAGTGCCTGGCTTGGACTGAGGTCTGCAGTGTAGGAGGTGGGGTTTGCTCCTGGACTTACCTAACACAGGACAGTGACTCCCTGCACCCTCCAACTGACAGCAGACACGGTTGGGTTTTGCTTTAAAAACTTGCAGAGAGAAATGCAGGCAACCAACCTCAGGCCTGCCAGCTCATTGCGCTGGGCCTTGTCATTTCCACTTGCCCATGCAAGATCTCCGCATCGCCCTCCTGCGCGTCACTGGTGCAGGTCTTAGGAACCCCTCTGTAATTAGTGCAATTTCATCAGGTGCAATGTCACATTAATGGGTCGTGTGCTCTGAGTTAACAGATGAGGCAGAGTCCATCCTAAACAGTGACAGGGCCAGCTGAGAAGCTTGGCACTTGTTTTGCAAATGTTAAAATCCATTTACAGTGGGCAGGCGTCTGTTTGAGGCAGCTTCTGTCACAAATGGCCCCCTCTGGGTCAGCACAAAGGGGCTAGAATGAATTGGGAGCCCTGTGTGACTTCAAAAAAAATCAACTTGACAATGGCAATTTATCTGCCTAAAATGATTCTGGGCTTAGCTGCAGGGCAAGGCAGGAATGGAAATGTGAACCCTTACGCACTGCCATTGGCTGCTTAGGCCAGCAGAAGCAAATAAAAACCTTCCCTTGGCTCTGAAGTGACGCATCACATGCTGCAATTTATGGGGAAACAGCACTGGGCCGTCTGTGGTAGTGAAAGCTGCCTAACGCAGAGACGGAAAGAAAAGGCCTCCTTCATTCCTGACATAGCACAAGGTGACATAATTTTTCTGTTCTGACTCTCCAAATCCTTTCATTAGGCAGCCAGTCACCATAACTATCGAGAACCAAAAGGGAGGAATACTGGTGCTAAAAAAGTCAGGTTCTTTTTTATACACCCTGCGCCTGCGAGAAGCTATCGCTCTTCTGCTGTTACTGATGGCAATTCAGCATTAATGAAAACCATCCCGCAGCTCAGATCATTCAAGGCTCTACAGCACACCAGCTGGCACAGCTAACCTTTTTATGATCCGCAGCCGAGAATCTCATCTGATGTAGCTTCAGGGGCCACGTGCACATCCTGCTCTGACTTTACCCCAAAGGACAATGGGATTCTGCAGAGACAGTCCATGAGCTGGGGAGGCTGCTTCACGAGCGTCAGAGAGGCCTGTGTCAGGCCAGAAAGCTACCAGAGGGAATCGAAGGATGGGAGCACAGAGCAAGAAAAGTGCACGTCAGTTTGAGTCAGGGCCCTGTCGATAGCTGAGGGAAGGCAGGAAACATGAAGTTAACCCAGACAAGTCACAAGGGGCAATCCTGGGAGGTTGGTAGAGGGCCTGGAGTTTGGTCCACAGGCTGCCTAGTTCCAAACCACTGTCCTCAAAGCCTAGCAGCAGGACCAATGGTCCGGTACACGTCACACTTCTCTCCGAGGCAAGCCAGCCTCTCTCTGCCCTCCACCCTGGAAACTCAGTGGGAACCTCCCACCATCCAGGGGAGCCATCCTCTGCCCTCTCTCTCAATGCTAAGTCTCCCGTGGATGAAGACCACCCCTGCATCAATCAATTCGCCTGCACCTCAGAGGCTGGGCCATGAGGTAGTTTTCCCATCAGCCAGGTCTGGTAAGCACTTCCTGTCGAAGCAAGGAAAAGTCAAGCAGAGTTTTAAGTCACACAAGGGCTGGGAGGCAACTTCTTCCTGCCCTGGATCCCCAGCAACAAAACCACAGCGACAACTAACAGATAGGACATTCCACAGGACACATTGAACCTGCATCTGGACAGACACTAGCCAAGACTGCCAGCCTGGCGCTAGGTGTGCCAAAGGGCCAAACTTTGTTCCAAGGGCGAGACTTTCCAGGGTTAGGAGGTTTTGTTAGCCCTGGTTTTAAAGGCCGGTTTGATGCTGGATCCCCAGCAGAACAGCACCAGCTCTGCGTGAAAGGACCAGACTTTACAAGCCAATAGATTGATGTTCAGGCAGCCACGGCACCGGCCACCGCATGGAACGAGGGTCTGCAAGGGGAACTTTGCAGACCCAGGCTAGACCTGCCTGGCTCCTGTTGTCATTCACACCCATGCAACATGCTCCCCAATGTTGGGAAGGGAAGAGCTGCGGCCAGACTTTGCCCTCACTCAGTCCCAGAGGAAGTGATGACGTGAGGTGCCTGGCCAGACCAGGGGGGATTCATGGGGGACAAAGACCTGGGGCAAGTCTGCATGAGCTGGGACGAATGGGGGGGCAGGGTTTGGGGCTGGATTCCGATCTCTGCCCTGGGGGGTTAACACCAGGGTGAAAGGAATGGCTCCACACTGACACCAAGAGAGGGAGAGCCCAGCAACCCCAAGAACCAGCCAGCCCAGGACAGAGACTGCTCCAGACACACGTTGCCAGGACCGGGGGCCGTGCTTGCTATCAGAGCTCATCTTTGGTCTCCCCGTTTTCCTCCCTTGTACCCCCAGTCCAACCTCACAGTAACACCGCGCACAGATGGGAAAGTGTGTTCCGGTGGGTCTGTGTGCGGAGGCAGCGATACAGCTCTTGGTCATAAATAACGGATACAGTCCTTGTACACTACAGTAGTCACACACTGCATGGCCCCCTGGCGCTCTCCTGCCAGGCAAAAGCAGCCCCAGGTGACACTGGGCCCTTTCCCAACTCCCGGGAAACAAAACTCTCCCAGGGGATGTCATACATTAAGCCAGGGGAGGCCTAAATGCAGCCGCATGTGGCGTGCAGGCTTCCCCAGCCTGTGGCCAGCGACATCGCTAACATGGTGCAGGACCTATGCCAGGGTCAAGAAGGAGCACTGCATAGTGCTGATGGGGACAGGCACCTCCACTTGCTCCACTGCATGCAGCTCAGGTGTCCACCAGGAGCTGGGCTTGGCTGGGGCCTCTCTGATGCAGAAGGAAAAAGGGCCTCCCAAAGGAGGCAGTCAGAATGGAAGAAAAGGGGCCATCGGGGAGCCAGCTGAGCATCCCCCCGAGTGGAAGGAATTACATGCCTGTCAGCTTAACGCACCTGTCACACCCCTCAGGTGAAACAGCAGGACGGCCCCTCTCAGGGTTGGTTCCATTTTCACAAACTAGCTACAAATTTAATGGCTCTAGCTGGTCAGTTGCAGCCGCCTCTCTGAAAGCCAGGTGGCTTCTGTTAGCAATCCGTCTAGAGATGCAGCTGATTGCAACCACGCATCCGAATGCAGCGGTCAGGGGAGCCGTCTGGTGTTCAGGCTGGCCAGGAGGATCTGCTCCCCCAAGTACACCACACCCTGAGAAGAGCTGCCGTCTGCTCTTCCAAGAAGTCCCCTCCTGCACCCACACCTCCTAGGGGGCCCTGGAACTCCACTGTCCATCCCCCCATGCTGCTGGACCCCAAACGAGCCCCCTGACAGTCCAGCTGGAGGAATGCAATCACACTACAAAAGAGTTTCACGAGCTTCTTTCACGTGCAAATGGACCCTGGCCACGGAGTTTATTTCAATTTCTTGTCAAGTTTCGTTTTTCCCTTAAAAAGTGGCTTCCAGAGGGGCGCTCGCTTGCTGAGCATTATTTTCCTGGTGGCGGGGTTTGCTTTCCAATCTAGCTGTTCAGAAGCACCCACTGACGTTCCCCAGGCTCTGCGATGGTGCATGAGAGGGGCCGGCTGCTTCTTAGTGGCAGACTTTCATCCCTGATACGTACGGAGACTCGTGAGGCCGGCAGTTGCACTCCTGCTGCTCTGGGTAATCGATGAAGTCTGGAGCAGGCAGGCCCGACAGGATCATCAACGATTTGTTCCAGATGGTAAATGTTGGACACACCGGAAGGACGAAGGAAACTTCGAACGAATGGAGATGGAGCGAATTGGCTGGGTCGTAGAAGGACAGGGTGTTGTTGTCATAATCCAGGAGGACGCCCAGGCGCTTCATCTGTGGGTGAACGTCCACCAGCATCTCCTTGTTGTTGTGTCTGACCACAAAGTTGCTGTTGCAGCGGGAGAAGACCCAGGAGGAAGAGTTCTTGCCAATCCACTCGTTCTTTGGAGCTGATTTATAGGCGATGCCAATGGCATACCTAGGAGAGAGGGCAGTGGACACACGTTACTGATCTGGCCCCCCTGGAATGCATACACCATGCCCCGAGGGCTCACCTAGCCATCAATACAAAATTTGCCCTAAAATCTACATGATTATCCCAATTACTTTGAAATTTGGTGTGCCTCATGGGGGTAGTGGGTTTGAACAGTGACCCAAATTTGGGGCTAGTTGACCAAGGTGTTTCCAAAAACCTGTCCCTGAAAATGCTCCCAGTTCTTCTTAAAGTTGAAAGATTTTGGCAATCTTTTTTTTCCCCCCCTCATAGATAAGAGATCAAACCAGGGCTCAGATCATTGTACCACGGTCTACAATGCTCAGAGCATGCCTGGCACCAAGCAGCCCTCTGGAGGAAATCAAATTACAGTATTATTTAAGAAGATTTTGCTTCTCCAGTTAAAATTTTCACAAGCATTATGCGCCTATTCTAGTTCCTAATGGATTACACTGAGCATATGCACAGAGGGAGGCTACCCGTCTGGAAAAACCAGTACTATCTCTACATCCCAGGACCCGAGCAGCTCTGAAGGCATGTTTCGGTCATTGACTCTGAGCACCACCCCAGGCACTGACAGTTCAAATACAACCCAGAGCAGAAACCTGAAAGCAAACGAGGAGGCATACTGTCCAATCAGCCTCGGTCCCAGAGCATTCTTGAGTTAGGGAAATGGAATCAGAGCACGGCAGAATATTCAGAAGATGCTGAAACAATTTTTTGACAAATAAAATATATATAACATAAAATATACATGCATCTGCTCGCTGGGAGAGGAGGGGTTGTTAGGAGAATGGGAAGCAAATAAGGTAAAAGACTAAACAGTAATTTTTCTTTTGGCCTTGCTTTTAGTCTAAATAGACTCAGAGGCAAACAAGAAAGAATGTCAGTGAAAGCATAAGGTTAGACGTACTCACCCCCCCACCTCCAAGAGAGCAAAAGTCTTGCGTTTTTGAGACAGAAGATAAGGGGACAGAGCCAAGCAAAAGTTACTACAGTAACCAAGCAGCTGGGAGGAAGAGCAGGAGAGAAACGCTAAGACAGCAAGAAAGCAACTGTGCCCAAATGTAACATGGATCTCTCCCCCTCCCTTGATGTACAAAAGAGGTGGGACAAAAGTCCCCAGACTCAGACCTTCCAAAATGGAACATGACCATACATTGGAAGGGGTGGCACTGGAGGGGAATGGTATAATTAAACCTATCAAGAAGGAGGGGGAGGAGAGAGTTACACTGGTGTACAGAACTACAGACAGGGAAAGGGGGAGATCTAGAAACGTATAGAGCTATGGATGGGGGGGAGGGGAGAAAGGAACTCTATTGGCATACAGAGATAACCCTGAGAGGTGTGAAGGGGTATGGTTTTACGCTTGCTTGTTTAGCTCCAATAAACCCATCGCATTGCCTGCAGCTTGGACACTGGCCTGTAGCTTTCTGGCAAACCATGTCTAAAAACTGAGAAGAGAAGGGTGGGGGAGTTCTAACAGGTGGTTGGGGGGGAAGCATGGGTGATAATGGGGGAAAATGGGTTTGGGGCTGCAGCGAGGGACGGGGGTATTCTGGGGAGGGATAAATGGTAATGAGTGGTAGGGAACAGTGGTTCAGATAAGGGGGGGATTGAGAGAGTGGGAGGGGGAAAGACAAGGGGTTGGAAAATATGAGGGATAGCAGAGGAAGTTGTGGTTTTAGGCGTGGGACTTGTCAGCCCTGAATTCTCCTCCTGTGTGTCTGTTAGGATCTCGGGGAAGTCCTGTCTCTGGGCAGGGATCTAAGCCCATCTCCCTACCTGCTATATGTTCTGTAATCTGGCAGACCCTGCTCCCTGTGGTATGTCTAGGCCTGTTTCCTGCCTCTCCATGTGAGCTGGGATCTGGGGTGCAGGGAATGAACATCTGAAATTCAATCAGTAGTTAAGATATATATTACTCCTGTGTGGAATGGGGGTGGAGGGTCCAGTACGGGAGGGGCAGACTGGGAGGGCCTGGCTGGGGAAGCCGGGCTGAAGCAGGGGTAGGAGTCCCAGCTTGGGTGGCTAGGGGCACAGCTTGGGCTACATACAAGGTAGCCTGGGGCCGTGCAGTGATATCCGGTGATAGACGCAAAGAACTCAGTCTACTTAGTTTAACAAAGAGAAGGTTAAAGGGGTGACTTGATCAGTTGTTAAGTATCTACATGGGGAACAATATTTAATAACGGACTCCTCAATCTAGCAGAGCAAGGTCTAACACAATCCAGTGGCTGGAACTTGAAGCTAGACAAATTCAGACTGGAAATAAGGTGTAAATTTTTAACAGTGAGAGTCTTCCTTGTGTCTTGGATGGATTAGATGGCCTCCAGGCATGATCACTACACTAACAACACAGGAGAGATGAATGCATTTCTCAGAATAAACTTAAGAATGGCTAAACCAGGTCAGGCCAATGGTCCATCTAGACCAGCATCCTGTCTTCCAACAGTGGCTAATGTCAGGTGCTTCAGGGGGAATTTATAGAGCAGGCAATCTTTGAGTGATCCATCCCCTACTGACCACGCAACAGATTCTGGCCATCAGAGTCTAGGGACACCCAGAGCATGGGGTTGCATCCCTGACCATCTTGGCTAATAGCCACTGATGGACCTGTCCTCCAGGAACTTGTCTAATTCTTTTTTGAACCCTTCACAACATCCCCTGGCAAGGAGTTCCACAGGTTGACTGCATTATTGAAGAAGTCCTTCCTTTTGTTTGTTTTAAACCTGCTGCCTATTAATTTAATTGGGTAACACCTGGTTCTTGTGTTATGTGAAGGAATAAATAATACTTCCTTATTCACTTTCTCCTCACTAGTCACGATTTTATAAACTTCTATCATATCCCCTCAGAGTCTTTTCTTTTCCAAGCTGAAAAGTTCCAGTCTTTTTAATCTCTCCTCATATGGAAGCTGATCCATACACTTAATTATTTATTTTGCCCTTCCTTGTACCTTTTGCAGTTCTATCTTTTGAGACGGGGTGATCAGAACTGCATGCAGTATTCAAAGTGTGGGCATACCGTGGATTTGTACAGAGGCATTATGATCTTTTCTGTCTTCCCAGCTATCCCTTTCTTCATGATTCCCAACGTTCTATTATCTTTTTTGACTGCTGCCTCACAGCGAGTGGATGTTTTCAGAGACTATCTCCAAGGACGCTGCGATCTCTTTCTTGAGTGGTAATGGCTAAATTAGATCCACCATTCTGTATGTAGCGTTGGGATTATGTTTTCCAGTGTGCAGTACATAACTTTGCATTTATCAACAACGAATTTCGTCTTTCATTTTGTTGCCTCATCCCCCAGTTTTGTAAGAGACCTTTGCAACTCTTTGCAGTCTGCTTTGGACTTAACTATCTCGAGTAATTTTGTATCATTTGCAAATTTTGCCACCTCACTGTTTGCCCCTTTTCCCAGATCATTTATGAATATGTTCAACAACGCTGGTCTCAGTACATACCCCTGGGGGACACTGCTATTTACCTCTCTCCATTCTGAAAACTGACCATTTATTCCTACCCTTTGTTTCTTGTCTTTTAACCAGGTACTGATCCCGGAGAGGACTTGCTCTTTTATCCCTTGGAGATTTCACCATTTTTTTCAGCAAAGAAACTGTTACGTTTTCGGAGTGCAGGCTACCCAACTGCTTTACAATGTGCCATCTGTTTCCTGCTACATTGATTCTCATGGCACATAGAATGGTTGCTGCGGCCTTACATGTGAGTTTCTCAGGGCTCATTGTAAAAGCAGCACAAAAAGAGCTTTACTCTATAGAAAACGAACCTGCCGAAGAGCTGCTAAGAAAAGCATTATTCCTTCTCAGTGCGATCTCCTCCTGCCAGGAAGGGAGAAGGCTAGAAGTGACACGGCCCGACTCTTTCAGCAGGAGCCTTCCATTTCAGGCCCACTGTGACAGCCAGAGCAAAACAGTTTTAAAATTGGATCAGCTTGACAATGTTTCTGTAATGACTCATGGCTAACTCGCACCATGCAAGGCGATGATCAGAAGCAGAGCCTTCCTAGCAGAGCTTCCTCAGAGTTTAGGAAACCACATTTATTTCATAGCCAACACTGATCACAGTGGGGCTCCCTGGCCTTTTATTTCCCCAGCACCTGGGAAGCTTTGAGAGTGACCTCATCAGACAGGAACAGGGGGCAGCCGCGTGCAGCCCATGTGCTGCACCCGGATCATATGTGGGATTAAGCCATTCAAAACCACACCTGCCAGTGGGACAATCTGGAAATGGGTGCTCAGGGGCGATCGAAGGGACTGCACAGGAGCATGAATACGATTGGCCGCACAACTACCCACCCTCCCGCAGAGGGTTTGATTGTTTCCCTCGCCGTAGGGAGTCTGCAGGCGAGAGTATGTGCCCATCCCACCTCTCGGTAAGAAGTGAATTACGGGGACATTACAGGGGAGCAGCAGCCCCTGGCCTGAGCCTGCCTATCACTTTCCCTTATAAAATTACTCTCGATATGAAGAGATCTGCGACCAACGGTTTGCTGGAGGATCTTGAAATGTGGCAGGGGGTAGTGCCGGGGTGAAGGAGGAGCCTTTTGCTGGTTTCCCAATGGCCTGTTCAAATGTGCGCAAATTCCGAGCATTCCAAGAGCATGGCACGCGCACCAGCCGGGAGCCTCGCTCCCGTGTGTTACACAGAATGGCGCCGCACGAGACAATGACGCTAGATCTGGATGCCCCTCCTGCAATGGCTGTTTTTCCCACCTTGTCCTAAGGGAAAGTGCACTGTGTGGGGAACCAGGTGATTATCAATTCAAGTGTCGTATCTTCTACTGACTGGCGCTAAAAATGCTGTGCCCACCACAGCCCTTATTTCATGTTTAGTCTTGAGAAAAGAAAACTTTCTAGCCATCCCCATCATTGGAGATGTTTAAGAATTGGTTGGACAAACACCTGTCAGGGATGGTCTGGGTTTACTTGGCTGTGCCTCACTGCAGGAGGCTGGACTAGTGTCCTCTCAGGTCCCTTCCAGCCTGGCATTCCTGATTCTGATTCTGCTTTACCTTGTTTTTTGTTAGTGTAACCCTAAAATCAGAGCCTTTCTAATGCCATCTTCTTATCATTTGTGTCCTAGAGCAGAAGGGAGGATGTATCCTGACACGGAGAAGATGTTATTTACATGCAAGCTCTCCTTTCTTGGTGGAGTTTTCTCTTTTGTTCAAATCTCACCAAGGCATGGGGCAGGAGGCCACACATTCATGTATTCTCCCCCTGCCCCGTCCTTTCACATGCCAGCGCTGCTGTGCTCTCAGGGCCTGCAGCAACCAGGAACTTCAACAGTGCCAGAAAAATGCCCTTGTTCTCTTACAGGGAGAATAATCCTAGGGTTGCTTCTGCTCACCAGGCAGACAGAACGATCCATGCACAGCTAGACCCGCGTCTTGTGTAAGTCTGCACCATGGGAATAGTACGTTTGGAACCTTCAAATACGCGGGATATGTTAGAGGGCTCACCCCCTTCCATGTTATTTAAAACAAATGTAACACACCTGTGCAGCTCAGATTCGCACCCAGACATTTACGTACAAAGAGAAAGATGATGCGATTAATATGCAGCTCTTGATTTGTTAACAAACTGGAAAGAGACATTTTTGTGCAGAACACCTTCTCTCAGCACTAGCACAGCCCTGTCAGACGGCTCCTGTGGTTGAGATCAGTTTAAAAAAGGAGTGCTGTACACGAGAAAAGATGGCTTACTGGTTAAGGCATTATAGCCTGGGATCTGGAAGACCCAACTTCAATTTCCTGCCTGCCCCAGGACTCTCCGTGTGATCCTGGGCAAGTCCTTAGGTCTCTCAGTACCTCAGTTTTCTGACTATAAAATGGATAGCGCTGCCCTATGTCACAGGGATGCTGTAAGAGGCACTCAGATATTATGATAATGGGAGTCCAGCTAGAAAGGGCTGGGGGGGTGGTCCTTTGGGGTTTCAAGGCTTTTGTTATTATTGAAGACTTAAATACATCAATATTGGGTTTTCTCCAAGATAACCCATCACCAATCCAATTACATAGCCTACTTTCAAATGTGAGAGGAAGGACGGGGGCAGAACGTGCAGGAATGGGACAGAAAGGAATGCAGGAATAAGCAAACACCCATTCCTGAGCCTAGGTCAGACGGCAGCAGATCACTGTGTGCATGCGCAAGAAAAAGTGGATGTATTTCTCCAGGAGGCTTGCACAGGAATGAGGAAGACGTGATGGTGGGTGTCAGCAATGCCTGACTCTTGCCTGGCGATTCATGCAGAAATAAAAACCGAAGTCCCTAAAGAGGGTAATGTCCACTTGTAACTAAGCAGTATTGCCCTTCCTGAAAGGACACATTTGTCTCAACTCCTTGCTATCTTCTAAGGACAGAGGAAGGAGAGACAGCTGATTATTTTCAGGAGAGCCTTGACCCTGAAGCGTGCTAAGAGCCGTTGGGTTCCAGCACCACTGGCTTATTATATTCCAGGCCGGGAGCCAGCAGGTGAACTGTACAGGCTAGGAGTTTTGCCCAAGAAAGAGCAGCAGGAGTAAGCACTGAAGCAGGAATGTCAGCAAGTGCAGGCATTTCCCCAAGGCCGTCATTAACGAGTCTGCCATGTGAAGCTTTGGCCGCCAAAGAGCCATTCCATTTCCTTGGAGCACTTTTTGATTTGCTTTTGCCTGTACAAGCTGGCACCGCTCATTCCTTCAACTTGTCAAAAGCAGGGAATGCTGGCTGTGTTCAGCTGCGTGTGTGTGTGGGGGTGACACAGCTGTCTTCACACTGAGAAGCCCTGCAAGTCCGCTTGATGCTAGCTTGCATCAAATCTAGTCCTGTCCTTGGTGAAAATAAAGCGATGGGACAGTGGGCCACACTTACTTGGAAAAGGGTGTCTGACTTGGGTGGGGAGATGGAGGTTTTATTGAGAGCTGCAGGCTCTGCTGTGCCTTTGATCAATGCACCTTTCCTCTAATCTTCCAGGAGACACAAGGCTGCAGGCTTCGTGTGAATCACAGCTCAGGCTGACCCAATTCTACTTTTGCCTCCTTGCAGCGTGTGGCTGTCTCCTGCGTACCTGAGTGCCCCTCTGTTCAGAGCCCGGGGTCCTGCTGTATATTTTAAATGAATTCCTTCAGCCACGGAGACCAAACTCCATCATCAACAAAACAGCTTTAGAAGTGATTCATTTCTAAGGCCTAGCCTCTAATAAAATTCAACTTCCTGTGAAACAACGTACAAATCAAATTGCCAAGCCTCCCATATATGCTCTGCGGCCTGCTCCCACGCTGCGCTAGGGGCATGTCAGACTCTGGTCTCCCAACAGGCTGGAAAGAGCTTGGAGAACAGGGAAACGCCACCTTGCATGTTCTCCAGGCTAGTTCTGCTGCTGGTGTGACGAAGTGGAGATGGTCTTGGGGTTGTCTCTGAGTGCAGTGTGTGCGCCTCAGCCCCGGTCACACTTACCCAGCGAGTCGGCGGCAGTCAGTGGGAACTATGCAAGCTACTCCGTTGATTGCTGTACTTCTGTTCTGCGCCATGTCAGGGGGTGGGTTACTAACGGGGACTTCCGCATCGATTGAGCAGGTCTATGCTGACTGCTAAGTCGATCTGACAGTGCCGCCCTCAGCGTAGACATATCTCAGTTTCCCCTCTGTTATTCATGTATTTCGGTGATGGGACCCAGATGTGTGATCATTGCAGAGACCACTGGAGGATGGATGGGCCTTCCCCAGCCCCATGTACCACAGACACTGGCCAGACCCCTCTGCCGTGGGTCAACCAACTGCGACAGGTTAAAACAGGTTGCGGCAGGAGTGGACACCTTGCCTGGGAAAGAGATAAAGGACTGGGGAGGGGAGGGGATATGTCTGGGGGTGGCTGGCTGGACGGGCCAGTCCCCTGTAAGGGGTCACAGGAGCAGAACCCGAGAATGCGGCTCTGGGGCTCTCCTGTTGGTCGCTGCTGTAACTTTTGGTTCATCTGCTAACAAAGTCTCTCTACGCTGCGATCCTGAGAGCTAATAAACCCTTCTGACTCCCACGCTGGCTGTGAATTGCTTCTGACTGCAAGGTGAGAAGTATGGCCCATTGGGGCATGAAGGAGCTCCCCAGAGTCATCCAGGGGGACTCCCGGGGAGAGCTGAGGCGGAGCAGGGGTGCTGAACACTCTGAGGTCAGATTCAGGAGGCGGCTGTACTGGTGTGAATGGGACCCAGTGGTAGGTCTCCTAGACCAGAGTCCTCCTGTCCGGCTTCGCCCACATGGTTCCAGAGCACGGTTCCCGTGCGACTCTGGCACAGAGGGTCGGTTGTTTTTCTGAGCCGACGCTGAACTCACTGGGTAGGTTAGGCTGCTGGTGCCACGCGAAGAATCAGGGCAACGGTAAAGCTGTTCGTTGGCGAGAGTTTATTGTCCGCACCTCACTCTACGAGAGCAGGGGCTGCAGTCAGTGACCTAATGAGGTCTCACCCAGTCCCTGTCTCCAGGGTCGCAGGGGCTGAGTGATCCCTCTGTAGGTTGCTGTGCATGCAGGCATTAGTGTGAGGCTGAACCCTGCCTGCTGAGTGACAGGTGAGTGCGGCAGAGGGTCCTGAGACTGGCATAGGCAGGCAGGATGTCTCCACACACCGCAGCAGGCACACACTGCGGGTACGGGTAGACGGGTGTGACTCCAGTGTGTTCAGCTCCCCAGCCGGCAGGCACGCCATCATTAGCAGCAGCCAAGGTGAGCTAGGGGCACCCCAGCGGGCTGTAGCGTGCCCTGCCTTGCCCCAGCAGGGTGCCCTCAGCAGGAGACCCCATGGTCCATTCCCAAGGCAGGGCTTGGCCATTCCGTGCGCTCAGAAAGGGAACGCCTCGAAGGCTGGGTACAATTTCCCCGGGGCGACGGCATCGCCAGAAGACCCTGGAGACAAGGCGCTGCAGGCGGCTGGAGAGAGGCGCAGCAGCAGTCTCCATCTCTGCCCCACTGCTTCAACACAGGGGAGAGAAGCTGTCCAGGAGGAGCCATTGCGTGGCAGCGAGCTTAGAGCAGCTGCAAGGGGGACGAAGAATCCGCTGAGCCTGCTTGATACTTCATGAACCGGTCTTGTTCTCCCGGACTGTATCTGAAGAGTCCTCAGAGACCAGCTTCCCTCCCTGCACCTCCCAGCCCATGGCCCAATCGTCCCCGACCGGCAGCCATTTCTGCCCACGGCCCGTGAGTGCGAAACACCACCCCAACTAACAGCAATGCGTCACACCCACCGTGCACAGGTGTAAGCGACTCACAGGCTGCAGGAGAATCCGTCCATGTGCCAACCCCCGACACAAGCACATGGCGCTCCCACTTGGCCTCCAGCGCCCTCAGGCCTGCTCCTGGCCCCACTGAGCTCAGGGGTGGGGATGCTACTGGCTTCCGTGGGAGGAGGACCAGTGCCTCCGTGCAATTGGCCACCGCAGCCCAGGCTTGAGGGGACATTCACCACAACCCCGCGATAAACCACACCATGCGTCTGAGCACGGGGATAATAGCTTGCTACACGCTCAGAGCAGCAAACGGTAAAGCTATTAATTGGGGAGGGTTTATTGTCCTTAACTAACTCTGCAATAGCAGGGACTGGAGTCAATGACCCAAAGAGATCCCGTCCCTCCCTCTCTCAGAACCAACACACCAGATGCAGACCCAGGTGATCCAAGCAAAGCTGGGCAGCGTGAACTGAAGTGTCACATAAAACAATCCAGCCATGGCCAGATTCTGATCTCACTCGCCCTGCTGCAGCCACCTGGACTCAACGGAGCGGCTGCTGTTTGCCCACAAGAGGGTGCTCACGGACTCCTGCACTGAATCCGCTTCTCAGGCTTCTGCTGCAAACTAAAGCCGTTCTCTCCAGGTACGGCCCTGCCCGGACGCTCCTGCAGCCAGGGGGGCTCTGCCCTGGTGCCCGGCTGGGGGTTACAGTCACACACACTCCAGCCCTCTTTGCCCACGCAGGGGCATGTACACACAGCCACACGCTCTCCGGGGCAATGCAGCTTAGCTGTTCCGACGCAAAGCTAACCTCTGCTTGGGAGCCCTCTCGGGCTGTTAACCCCTTTGGTGCTGGCATCACCTTTTGAGGAAGGGGGTCCTAAGCACTAAACCTGTGTACGTGGACATGGCCTCTGCCTGCAGCCTGGTCCAGTGCGTCAGGTCACTTGCATGTGTCGCTCTGTCCATCCCCATCTGTTCAGAGGGATCCAGCAAGCCCACAACTCCTGGGGTCTCCTCCCAGTTCTGCAGCGTAAGCACAGGCAAGCCACTGTGCTTCTCTGTGTCCCCTGCCCACGGCTCTCCAATGGAGCCTAGTGCACCTTCGGGAAGGGCTCACAGATTCGTGACGGACGGCGCCAGGAGACTGGATTGTGCCATTCCACAGGCCGTGAGCTGTGGCATTGCTGACACCGCCTACGTACCCCACTAGCAAGTTAGCCCAGGAGCTCCCTGGGGACTCAGCCAAGAGGGTGGCCATCATCCTTTCACACCATTGCTCATAACCCCCCTCGTGCTGGGACCACCTTGTGCCTGTGCCATGGTGCACATTGGCTCTGGAGGCAGCATGGGCCACATGGAGTTCCTCTGAGCTACCACAGAAACAAAGGGACCTGTCAGTGACGCCCAGCTCTTCCCAGATCCCCCTCGGAAACGCCTCTGGTCTCTCATGCCCCGCACGTTCATTTCTCGGTCACCCTTCCACATTTGAACTTGCTAAGAGTGTCTGTTATTTCTGCGAGGCCCAGAGCAGACAGCTGGGATGGAGGGCACCACACAGCCAAGCCAGACAGCCTGCAAAAGAGCAAACCAACCCCTGCTGTCCCCGGCGCCACTGCCTACACTATCTAAAGTTTCCAGGGACGCTGCCCAGAGCATGAACTGCGTTCCTTGTTACCACTGCTGCCGTCTAGAACTCCCCAGTGCTGCAGTGTCTGTTACCAGCCGTGACCATGGCGCTCCCAAGCCTTGTTCAGTAGGGGAGGCTGGCGCACTAGACCAAAGGAATGGGATATATTGCTGCGGACTCTCCCAAGGCCCCTTGTCGTCTGTGCTCTAGCAGAACGTTTCCATGACGGAGTGTCAGGGACGGCCCTGCCTGGCGTATAAATCCATGAATTTACGCAGCACGTGAGGAAATGTCACATGGCTGGAGCCAGCAACACTCTCTGAGTGAAAACAATGCGAGAGCCCCAGGAGCCAAAGACAACCTGGGAGTGATCATTAAAGCTGAGCTCTGCAGATGGCAGGGCAGGGCTTGCCATCAGGCGAGGCTGCCGAGAGAAGGAGGAATGAGACATTCATACTCCAGAGGCTGCACTGAGGAAAACACAGCTCCTGTGAGGGAATGCGGGAAAGGGAAACCCACCGGCTGCTCACACTGCCACAGGTCCCTCTTGCCCTGAGCAAACGCCCTAGGCTCCAGTAACACTCCTGCAGTGGCCGCGTGGCTAGGGCAGATCAAGCAGCGCCTTCTTGCCCCTCAGATCTGTGGGGGAGCCTCCGAATTGATTAAGCCCATTAGCCCTGAGGCGCCTGCATGGCTCTAGAACAGCAAGCTGGACTCCAGCCTTGTGCATCTTCTGTGAAACGGCCAGCCGAGCTCTTTCGGGAGGCCCTGCGCGGCCAGGGCTGCCGCCGGGCAGAACACACCGTGGTGGCGTTCACGTCCTGGCGGCAGTCTGCAGCACTCGCGGTTTCAGAGATAAAGATACTGCCTGTGGAGGCTGAGTAGATTTGACCTGAGAGCCCATGGAAGGGGCAATGCCCGAGGAGCCAATTATCACCCCTACAGGGTTCTCGCACTGTCACCTTCCAGTCCGCCTCAGCTTGCAGCTACAGCTGCCTTAGTAGTGGGCTGGCAGGTAAGGAAAGCACCAGCCACCTCAATGTACGTGACACGGCCCTACAAAGGGACTGCACTGTCTCCCAGTCAGCCGCTGTTGATATTCCCGCGGGCGTTTCTGGACAGGGATGCAGGAAGGGAACAGATCTGCTTACCAGGTGGAGGATCCCACCACCACTTCCCAGTAGTGGCACCCGCTGTCGATGAATATGTTGCCGGCTGCGCCATAGCATCCCGTCCCACTGAACCTCTCGGGCGTGTGGCTCTTTTTCAAGGAGCTCTCGTCCTTTTCCATCTGCAGCCCATCATTGGAGAGCTTCAGCTTCTTGTGAGCCATCTTGGGATCCAACTTAAAGGGCTGGCCTGAAAGGAGGACAGAAATACCGAAGGTTAGCGCGTCTCCATCCCCATCATGCAGGCTGAATGAGGCAGGCGAATCCTTATGCCTTGGCTTGATACTCTCTTCTGCCTGTTACACTAAGCCATGGGATGTGAGCCACGGCGTCAGCTCGGGTACTTCTAACCACATACCAGAGCATTCATAAAAGGTACTGGGTATTCTTGGAACCCTCCAGCCTGCCCCCCACTGCCAGGACAAGGCTCAAGCACGTGCCTCACTAACCTACTCTCAAGAGTGGATTCCAGAGCAAAGAGTCCCTCTAAACTCACCCGGCCTAGGCATCACTTGAGTCCCATGCACTCCTCCCAACAGGGCGTAGGCGGGAGCTAGGTGGTATGCTGGCCTCCTGCTTACCCTATGTGCAAAAATTTATTTCACCTTCCTTGACCAAATGCGTGGAAGGGAGGAATAACTCAGAGGTGAAATCAGAAGCTTCTGCAGTTGCGTGAGAGAGAAATAAGCCTAATGATAGCTGGAGCAAACGCAATAATTCAAAAGCAGGAGAAAGCTCGGCCAGTGAATGGAATCAAGCATTACCCCACGCTGTTGGTTTAGAGCCTGGGGGCCATTTTGACATTTTCCTTGACGTCTGTAAATGGCTTTTCCTTAGCATGGCCTAGCAAACAGGGCACGGGACTGGGACTCAGAGAGACCTAGGTCACAGCTGTGCTACAGACTCACTGTGTGACCTTGGGCGGTCACTCAACTGCTCCGAGCCTCAGTTTCCCCATCTGTAAAAGGCAGATAAGGGTGCTGCCCCTCCTTTGTAAACTGCTGTGAGATGTATCCAGGAAGGGTGCTGTGTAACTGATGAGTGCCATGGTATTTTATAATCACCCCTGCGGGGATGTTTGGATGGGGAACACTCAGTGCTGCCCCCCCATTACACTGTTCAGACTTAGCACGTTCCACAGTACACATGGCTCCCAATTCTGTCCTGTCAGTTCTGTAAAGAGGTCTAACAGCAATCGGGAACTGTTTCCAGATAACAGAAGTGGAGCTGAAGAAGTCATAAATCAATGGAAACCAAATCTAAGCTCAGTAAATGGTTTAGTTTGTATTTGTTAAAGGTTTTATTCTCTATTAGCAGTAATGAAAGTTATACAAATGCATGGCCAGCCGAATGGACCCTCAAGTACGGATATAATAATGTCAAAGAAACACAGAAGACCTGTCTAGCCCGTCTCCACACCCACCTCCAGCCAGTGCCGTTTACTTCCTGCAGTATATTGTTTTTACACACTACAGGACACACATCACAGTTGCCACCCCATCTGGTTTTACCCAGACAGTCCATTTTTGGTTTCTGTGTCTGGGTGCCATTTAGGGTTGCCAGGTGCCAGGTTTTTGGGGACCTGGCAACCCTAAATGGCACCGGAACCAAAAATCCGATTACTACGAGACAGAAGGAGGCACCGGGTCATTAACCTGCACCAGCCCTTACTCAGCCGGGGCTGTCTCCTACCTCGGCAGTGATCCAGTGAGTGGCGGTCGGTAGGGGACAGGGGAGGAGCGAGTGATGGTGGCAGGGCCTTGGGGAAGAGGCAGGGGAGGAGCGGAGCCTTGGGGGAAAAGGCAGAGAAAGGGGCAGGGCATCAGGGGTCCAGTTGCCAGCAGTTCGAAAGATGGCAAACCTAGTTCATTTCTCAGTCTTTTCCCATTGCCAACAGAACTTCTCAGCTCAGTGTCTTCTGCCAGCAGGCTGCGCTTCACACGCAGCCTCGCTCCAGAAACAAACGAAAGGCCTAACATGAAATTTGGCTTTGCACAGGCTGTGCTCATAAGCTTGGTACTTCCTCAGTCTAGTGGCACCAAAGAACAGGCGCTGTGGCACGTGCTTGGAAAGATGGAAGGTTCAGACTCCAGCCCTTCATTCTCAATTAGCAGAACAGATTTTGACGGATCCTCTGCAGATCTTTTAATGCTGGCTTGAAACGTGACTGAAATTCCTTTGTAACGTTCCCACCCGTCAGAACGCCAAACTATTTCCTAATTGACACGCACTTGCTCTCTGGCTCTCTTTGATGAAACCCTTCTAAAGTTTCACTGCAGCCAGGGAACATCTGGCCGTGCGCATGCTGATAAACACAGAGCAATCCCCAAATGTCTCTTCTGGGAACCAGCTCCACAACAGATTTGACAATAAGAGCTAATGATTTTCTGAAAGCCTCTGTTCTTTGATGTGCTGGTAAAGATACGTTGCCCTTGCTATAAATGAACGGGATCAGATTCTGCACCAGAGAAAAAAGTAATGACTCATCTGGCTCTGCGCCGTCCCATTGCAGGGCAAACTCTCACAGCTAGCCTGGCTTTCATTTGTGCAGGAGATAGATGAGGACTGTCTTGGAAAGCGAATGCCTTTGAATTTGGAGGGCTGTGGTATTCTGTGCTATTCAACGAACTCTGCAGCAGTTTCCTGGGTGTACAACAGCTGCACCAGTCACCCAGATTGCACATCAAAAGAAGCAGCATGAATTTACTGCCCAGAAAAGTGAGCTAGTCGTATCACCAGCTTGAGGCAGTATCGTGTGGGCAGACAGTGCCTGGTTCCCCAATGGGATGCCAAGCGCAATGTGAATATGCTCTGTGCAGCCTGCTCTGCCAATGCACCTTTAGTTGGACATTCAGCATCCCCTGCTGTTCTAGCCATGCTCCCCGCCTCCAACATGAAGGCAGCTCTGCTAAGCATCCTAGTCCTGTCCTGCTCCTCCGACTTCTATTCCAGCACCAGCTTCTCCACATGCAGCTTGCTGATGCTCCTCAATCCTGGCCTGCAGCCATCCTGTGGTTCTAGCTCCTCACACACAGCTCTGTCACAGTGCTTCCACCGTGACCCTCAACCAACCCCTGCTCTTCCAGTCCTGGCTTTACACACAGCATCTCCACAAAGGCCTCCGCCCACAGGAGTCAGAATTAACTGAGCAGTGCACCATCAGGCACTTAGATTAAAGGGAGAATACATACCAAAGCCAGGGCTAGCTGGGGAGAAGCATGGGAAGGAACAGAATGCATCCTGAGAGGCAATCTGAGATTGTAACAGCTCGGCCCAGCCCCCCGGGTATTGTACCAATAGCATCTGGCCAGCGATGTGCAGTCAGTCTAGTGCTATGCAAAAAAAGGCACTAAATAGGGAGCGTGATTACAGCATGGGACGGGCATTTAGGAGACCTGAACCCTGTTCTCAGCTCTACCTTGGAGTGTGGAGTGAGTGGGGGTTATTCACTTCCCTCTCTGCGCCCCAGTGGCTTCATCTGTGCTTCAGCTAGTAATACTTGTCTCGCTCATAGGGGCACTGAAAGGCAAATCAACTGCCTGCAGAGCACTCAGGTCCTGGCTGGTGCTGGGTAAAAAATGCCAGGGTTACTAAACCAAGCATGGCTTTTGGAGTCACAGAAAGACTGAAGTGAGGGATAAATGGGAGGCTGCGTTGCATGGAAGATTGAGTCATTTTAGTGATACGCTAACAGATGATGTCTCTTTATTAATGGGCTGAAAGAGGCAGGGGAGCCTGAGACAAACACAGGCTTGCTAACAAGTCTCTTCGCTGTTTAGAAAGCAAGCCATTTTCTTTTGCTTTAGACTTGAGCACAGATGACGAGGAAGGACTGCAGCGGGAGGTGGGCAGTAGCAACAGCAGTGCAGGGCTTCAACAGCAGCCAGACAGGAGGAGAGAGAGTTATTGTGAACTGTACGGGGAGAAATATGAGCAGTCAATAATGAGCAACCCTTTTCCAGAATGTAAACCTACTCCATATATCTTCTTTGCACTCACAGCTGCGGTGAGGACGCGCTGCAGCCTGGATAGCCATTCAGTGGCGCTGGGCCTGGAACAATTTGTACAGTGCGAGCTCGCACTGAAGGTGGAAATCATATGTTGGGATTGTTTTACTACTTCAAGCTAGAGGGGGCAGCAACAGGCCGGAGAAGGGTTACTGCAGGCCAGTTGGAGACACCTGGACTCAATGAAGGGCTTCTCCAGGTGTACTTAAACCCTGCCTTCCCAAGATGGGGGGAGGAGGGGGACAAACTAGGAGAAATCTGCCAGAAGGTTTGTGGCAGCTAGAGGTGTTCTGGACCTTCCTAGGGAAACCTGACACTTGCAACCGAGAATCCCTCCTCACGAATATACTAGTAGCCAGGCATCTGCTGCAGCTTGAAGAGATTTTCAGCACTAAGTTGCCCTCCTCTATGAAGGGTGCGAATTGGGCTCTATCCTCTGGGAAGAGCTTGTCCTGGAATAGTTTTTAAAGTCGTGTTTTGCTAACAGGGCCTAATGGTCAGTGATACAAAATTGCAGGCATGTAGATTAAAAGACCTTTCTCTCCAGGAGGTTCAGTCTCTTTGAGGCCTTGTCTGCCAGGGTGGCCTTTGATAGTGTGACCTAGCCTTCTCTGTAGGTGCTCCACCTCCACAGAGTTGAGGGTGGGATGGGAGAACAAAAATTCAGCTCCCTTGGTGAGGACAAAATAGCATCTTTCAGCTCTTTTAGGTGTGGGGGTGCAGGATGCTGGAGTGTGCCAAACTGATCTAGCTGTTTCCATGATGGCATCATTATTAGGAAGGGCCTCCTTCCTTAGTCCTGTAGGTTGCAAATTACCCAGGAGCCAGTGTGGTGTGTCCTGGACCTCTTCCAGTGCCAACTGGAGGTCCCTGGCAATTCTTTGCAGTAGTTTCCATACTGTCTACGGTCATCTGGTGGAGACAAAGGAAGCAGTGATGAGGGCAAGAGACCCTTGGCATCCATGGATCCTGGTCAATATCTGTTTACTTATATATGGATGGATATGGTGGGTGCCAAGAAGGAGAAGAGTGGTAAGATTCCTGGATGGGTCCTGGCTGTCTGCCATAAAGATCACATAGTCCCAAATAAGGCCAGAAGGAGGAGTCACCCATTTGTGGGGCATCACGTGGCACCAGGTATCAGCAGTCCCTGGGGAAGTTGTGTCTGGATGGATAATGACCATGACTCTTCGATTTGCCTGTCAGAGATTGGCTCTCTCCGGGGAGATGCATGTTTTGGCCAGTGCAACTGATTCGTCTAAAGCTGAAAACTACTCCTCATGGCAGGGCAAGTTGGTACCAGTGCACGCCTGCCTGATGGTTGGAGAGAGACAGTTTCTGAGATCTTGATGTAGTTTCATCCTCCAGTGTGGTAACTGTGCCCCAGGAGGGCCAAGCTGGAGAGAAGGGGAGATTTTGGATAAGGGAAAAGGATATCCCTCCAGGGTTGTGTAAGTCTCTATGTCCCAGGGGGTTCTGATAGTCAGGACCAACAATACTGGTGTGTCCCTGGAAGTAGTGCAGTCCTTGGATGAAGAAGTCCGTATTGACGATGCCTCTGGACCTGCATTCATGGACAGAACTGGTGGATGATGGCCCTTATGCTTCAGTCATGAGCAGAACTTTCTTCCTGCAAGCTTTACCCTTCACTCTGGGGTTTTCAGCAGTGCCGGGTCCTTGGGGTCCATGCACAAAGGCTCACCTGACCTCAACAGGCTTAGGGTGGGACTGCATTTCTTGTGGACGGTCCTTGTCAGGAATCTGTCCTTGTGACCATGACAGTGCCTCATACACTCATGAGAGAGCCTGAAAGATGAGTCCTTGGGCTTAGGAAATGCAGACTACATTTCTAGTCACATGCTTGGAGGGGCCCTTCTTAACAGTCAGGGTTGATGTATGGGGGAGCGGGGGGTCTCTCTGGCCTGAATCGGCGAGGGCCTCATTGTCTTCTCCATCTGGTGCTTCCTCAGGCGACGTTCACAAGCTTCATGAATTCTTGCTGGAAACGAGCACTCACGCTATGGTGCTGGTGATTGTCACTGACCGAGAAGGAGTGAGAGGGCAAGAGATGCAGTTCTTCAACCCGGGCCTCTGGGCATAGTCCCAGGCCACAGGGAGGGAGTCCTCATCTGGGGAAAAACAAGCTACAGTAACTAGATGATACAACTTTAATTAACTAATAGGCCAAGAAGCATGACAAACTATTTACAAATCTACTTACAGGTTCTGTCAAAAGCTGGAGAAAGCTGCAGAGCTGGGATCCTGCCGAAGGCTTTCTGTTCCACAGGGAACGGCTGGCTGCAGGAAACGAGTCTGCCTAGCGGAGCCTTTCCCCGCTGCGTCCCTTCTGCCGGAGCCTGCCACTGACAGGCGAAGCTACACCACGGTGTGGCTGCATCTTGCTTTTTGCTGCTGCTCCCAGTGGTGCGTAGCATCGGGGTAGCCTTTGCTAGCTAAATAACGTTACCTCAGTTGGAGTGTTCCCTTTCCTGACCCTTGGGAAGTTAATAATAATGGTGTAATTCTCAGCAGCTACACTCCGCGCTTCACTTTGCATCCCTAGATTTCAAAGCACTTTGCAAAGGCTGGTGTTGCTATCTCCCTTTTCAACTGAGGAAACTGAGGCTCAGGGAGGTGAAATGACTTGGCCGAGGTCACTCAGCAAGTCAGTTGCTGAGCCAGAAATAGGCAACACTGGAGATACTAATTAACATTAGCTAAGGGCCAGTCTGGAAGCTTTTAAGTGTGAGCTCTGTAGTGTAAGTCACTTGCTATGGCTGTGAAATTTGGTGCCAGTGAGTGTTTACATTTCACAGTATCTATTTTGCAAGATAATTGAAGTGAGAGGCCTGAAAATAAAGCTGCCAGTTGGGAAAGGCCTCTCCTCAGCCCCCAAGTTATTTTAATATTTCTGTATCTGTCTTTTTCTTGCAGTAATGGAAAGAGACAGGCTCTTTGCAAGTTAGAGTTGAAATTCTTCACTCTGTCAGGAAAGAGACAGTCGTTTTTGGTGTGGTAAAGACAACCCAATTGTGAGGTCAATACAAAAAATGATGCCAAATCTTGGCCTCAGATTTAGGAGTGTGCATCCTAGCACACAGGCTCCAAGTACCATGCACATAATGAGGCTTGACATTGGACATCAGTTACTGAACAGAGTGGTTGGTGACTGCAACTGGTGGACGAGCATTTCAAAGGGATGTTGTATTGCAGCTTAGCTCCAAAATCTGATCTACCTTAAAAAAAAAAAACCCTCCCTGGTGCTAGAAAATTAAACAAATGGACATTTGCCACCTCACATCCACTATCTTTGTGACACCCCTCCCCCCCAATGATGTGGTAGCATTCACTGAACTCGGAGTGGCACCTGTGGCACACTGTATTCTCTAGTAGCGGAGGGACAATGAGCAATTGTTAAAGACAATCAAGGCTTTGGAGAATTAAAAAGCATGTGAACATCCAGGGATTTCACCCTGTTTAGAAAAAAAAAGGTTTGGCTGATGGAGGTTTGGATAATGGTGTTTGTCCTACACCTTTCCGCAGGCTGTGCTCAGATATCACTGAGGATCTCTTATAAACAGGGAAGCAAATACCAAGAGCGGTTTGATTTTTATGTGTATCTGAAACAGCACTATCCTTATCTCCTGCGGGCACAGAGAAGTCAGCAGAGAAAGAAACGACGAGATACCAGCTACTTCAAAGGTGCTGCTACAAAGCAAGAGAATATAATCTTCAGTGCCAAAGGGCTGCGAAAAAAGGTAATGGGATGAAATTACTGAGAGCTGGACAGGAACCGTTAGGTGCCATCCAGCCACTTGCCCCTAGGGGTACAGAGTAGGACTGTTTCCTGCAGTATATTCTAGCGTGGCCTTTTAACTCCACAAGGAGAATGCAGGCAGAGTGGCGTTGCTGCTCCCTCTCCCAAAGCTTTCACTGCTCTTCCCCCCAGCCCCCAAGTCAGCACACACCTCCTTATTCTTGATGACACCTCTTCAAGCACAGAGCTGCCTGTCAAGAAGCTGGGAGTTATGACAGCTTCTGCTGTCAGTTTTGATTAACATCTATTCCAGGCCTGTCAGTCAGGTAACTTTCATCTCACAAATTCAGCTCATTGGACTATTCCCTTTATCCCTTCGGTTCTTCATTCACATGCTGCGCCTGAACAAGGGTTTATAGCTAGCCAGCTGTAAGGCCAGGCACTACAAGGATGCCCCCTCTGGGCTGTTTATTATTTTAATTTAATTTTCCTTCCTCGGAGAGTTTCAGGAATTGCAGAAATGCAGCTGAACTCAGAGGAGGAAATCCTGACGGGGTCTCTGGGTGTGCTGGGTTGGAGAGGAAAGAGGAAGATTTGTTTTTTTCCTAAAGAGCTGCTGATGCTTCAAGGAAAACTTTGAAGGTTAATGAAGAAGGTCAATGACAGACAAACACCAATGGACATGGAAGGGCAGAGGAAAGTTTGGATTCCATGCCAGGGCAGATGCAGGATTCCGGCACACCACCCTGGGTAGCTTCCTGACCATTAACAGCAATGACAGCTATGCAAGCTAAGGCAACGATAGGGATAGTAAACTGATCTCCTGCTGGGATCAAGGGAGAATAATTCTTTGTGCAATCAACAATATTATATAATTGCTTAAGATGCAGCCGGATGTGGGGAGATTTCTCCTTCCTTTGAAACATCAGGTATTGTCATCTGCTAGAATACAGGCTAGCTGGACCATGAATAAGTGGGGAGGGATAGTCAGCTGAACATGAGCTTTAGTGGCCACAACAGCAACTTTGATCCTGGCATGTACAAATACAGGAATCTTGAATCTTAGTATTTGGCACTGGTGCGACCACTGCTGGAATCCTGTGTCCAGTTCTGGTAGCCACAATTCAAGAAGAATGTTGATAAAAGTGAGAGAGGTCAGAGAAGAGTCACAAGAATGACTAAAAGATCAGGAAATCTACCTTAGAGTGACAGACTCAGAGCTCATTTATTTAGCTTAACAAAGAGAAGGTTAAAAGGTGACTTGATTATACTCAATAAGTAGTTATGTGGGGAACAAATAACGGGCTCTACAGTCTAGAGAGAAAGATCTAACATGATCCAATGGCTGGAAATTGAAGCTAGACAAATCCTGACAAAATAAGGCGTACATTTAGAACACTGAGAATAATTAAGCACTGGAACAATTTATCAAGGGTCATCACTGACCATTTTAAAATCAAGATTGGATGTTTTTCTAAAAGATCTACTCCAGGAATCCTTGTGGGGCAGTTCTCTGGCCTGTGGTATACAGCAGATTAGACTAGATGCTCACAACAGTTCATTCTGGCCACAGAATAGGTGACCCTAATCCTCAATGGCAAACCTCAGATTTCTAGTTATATGTGTGTATGGCAGGGAGAACTTGTCCTCGTGAACCAGAGAGAGACATTTTCAAACATTTCAGCACAAGAGCTGGAAAGCCTGATGAGTTCCTTTTCGGGTTGACCCCTCCTCCAGTATGAGGCTGCACCTCTCTTCCTAAGGGCATCAGAGGCATTTCCAACTCATCCATGGAGTCTCGGCTATGCCCATCAAAGTGTAAGCATAGAATCATAGAATATTAGAGTTGGAAGGGACCTCAGGAGGTATCTAGTCCAACCCCCTGCTCAAAGCAGGACTAACCTCAGCTAAATCATCCCATCCAGGGCTTTGTCAAGCCACAGTTTAAAAACCTCTAAAGATGGAAATTCCACCACCTCCCTAGGTAACCCATTCTGGTGCTTCACCACCCTCCTAGTGACAAACTTTCTCCTAATGTCCAACCTAGACCTCCCCCACTGCAACTTGAGCATCAACCAGAGCTTTCTCTAGCACTCTGGGCTGCCCCCACAGGATCTCTCTGTCTCTGCCCCTAGCTCCCTCAGATCTAGTCCAACCCCTCTTATACTCCTATACTGGCACTGACTAGACACTGCTGATTTAACTTCTGAGTGACTCATTAGACATACCCTCTGAACCACAACACTGAGCTTGAGCACCTGACAGATCAATAGAAGAGCCCTGTGCCCCACACATGGGCCCTGAAGCTGCCAGGCTATCACAGGGGCACACTGGGTCCTCAGCTGTAAAACTGCAGTGAAGGTGGATGTAGAAAATGCTGGATGGAAGCTAAAGGGCACAGTTAGTGTAAATCCCTCAAGGCAGGGTCATTTAAGGCCTAGGGTCCCTCTTTTCACACCTAAAAAGCTCATTGTTTCAGTGTATTTCAGGGAATTGCAACCTACTCTGTCCCTTCCCTGTCTCTCCTTTAATGTGGGAAGATGGACATCATTTGTCAAATTAACTTGGTGTCTCAGAGAGCACGAAAGCTCCTGATGTGCTGGGATCATTTACTGGACAGGCCCGTCGCTGGGTATTGAACGCTGTGCTCTCATGTGCAATGCACAGAAGAGCTGGAGAAAATTCTCTTCAAAGACACTGCTGGTTCCCCTTGGGAATGTGCTTCAAAAACGGGGCTGGTTTTTTCATTTCTTCTCTCAGCCACAACTGGAAATATTTCCCTGCTCAGTTTGGCTGCAGCTTGGATATTTTTTCCTTCTACTCCAAGTCTATTTCTAACTTGTCTGGTTCAACGTTCATCTAATTTATGAAGCTTTGGAATTTGTCGCTAATAATTTCCAAGTTTACTGGTCCAAAATGTCCTCTTGTTTTGAAAGCCCAGGATAGTCAGGTCTCTGCCATTTTCACTCATTGGCCATAAAGCGTTCTGTGTCTCCACCTAAATCAAAAGCAACTTTCACAGACTCATAGAAGAGTAGGGTTGGTAGGGACCTCAGGAGATCATCTAGTCTAACCCCCTGCTCAAAGCAGGACCAACCCCAACTAAATCATCCCAGCCAGAGCTTTGGTAAGCTGGGCCTTAAAAACCTCTAAGGCTGGAGATTTCACCACCTCCCTAGGTAACCCATTCCAGTGCTTTACCACCCTCCTAGTGAAAAACTTTTTCCTAATGTCCAACCTAGACCTCCCCCACTGCAACCTGAGACCATTGCTCCTAATTCTGTCATCTGCCACCACTGAGAACAGCCTAGCTCTATCCCCCCTGGAACCCACTTTCAGGAGTTGAAGGCTGCTATCAAATCCCCCCTCATTCTTCTCTTCTACAGACTAAACAAGCCTAGTTCTCTCAGCCTCTCCTCATAAGTCACGTGCTCCAGCTCCCTAATAAGTTTTTGTTGCCCTCTGCTGGAATCTTTCCAATTTGTCCACATCCTTCCTGTAGTGGGGGGCCAAAAGCTGGACACAATATTCCAATCTATTCGGCACGGGTGAGACCACATTTGGAGTAATCACCTCCCTCGATCTGCTGGCAATTCTACTAATGCTGCTCAATATGCCATTAGCCTTCTTGGCAATAAGGGCACATTGCTGATTCATATCCAGCTTCTTGCCCACTATAACCCCCAGGTCCTTCCAGCCTACGTGCAGGACTCTGCACTTGTCCTTGTTGAACCTCATCAGATTTCTTTTGGCCCAATTCTCTAAATCGTTTAGGTCCCTCTGTATCCTATCCCTCCCTTCCAGCGTATCAACCACTCCCTCCGGCTTAGTGTCATCAGCAAACTTGCTGAGGGGCAATCCAGCCCATCCTCCTGGTCATTAAAGAAGATGTTGAACAAAACCAGCCTCAGCACCAACCCCTGAGGAAGTCCGCTTGTGACTGGCTGCCAACTAGGCATTGAGCCATTGATCACTGCCTGTTGAGCCTGATGATCTAGCCAGCTCTCTGTCCCTCTCATAGTCCATTCATTCAACCCATACTTCTTTAACTTGCTGATAATACTGTGCGGGAGACTGTATCAAAAGCTTTGCTAAAGTCAAGATATGTCACATCCACCCCTTTCCCCACATCCACAGAGCCAGTCACCTCTTCATAGACAGCAATCTTTAAAACTTTAAAATATGACAGTTTGAATCTGCTTTTGTCTTTTACAGAAATATTTGTCATTCTCTACAGATACTTTCTCACGGTGCTTCACCTCCTTTTAATTTAATTGCATATGTATTAGTTCCATTGTGGCTGGGCATTAGTATTTAGACCAGGAAATGTGTTTTTCTGTTTACCTAAGTAAATATGACAGAGATGGTTAATGGGCCAGCCAGTATACCCGATTTTCCTTTGCTTCTCAGCACTGTGTCAGGGACTAATTTGCAATGATGCTCAACAGGATCTGCTAACTCCCTTGTCACTGCGGAACAGGTAAACCAACCTCCTAATCTGCACCAGCACAACCAACACCAAGCTGAGGATAGTCCTGCTTTGAGCAGGGGTTGGACTAGACCCCTCCTGAGGTCCCTTCCAACTCTCATATTCTATGATTCTAACGCCAACATGCCCGTAGCCACACACTCCATAGAGCACTGGAAATCAGATTGCCAGAGAAGTTTAGCACACACAGCAAGGTAACTCCGTTAACAGGAACTGCATGCTGTCACAAGGAACTGAAGCTGAAGAGATATTTATGCTAGAGATGAAGAAATATCTATTTCTAAAAGCCCACAGAATAGGACAGGTTAACAACAGGCTACAGGTTGGCCCAGCTAGGCTGGCTGGGTCAGCAGAAGCTGTGAAGGTGGACTGGGAGCCCCACACAATCTCCCTCTGTGATTCATGTCGCTTCTATAGAGTTTCGGTCTGGGAACCAAACCTGCTGGTATGCTAAGCAATTGCTACTGGTCCCAGCTCTACTGGTACATGCGAGCCCAGGGTTTTGGAGATGCGTGCTAGAACTCTGCACAATGCAGCCTCATTGAAAAGCACCTTATTATGCAAACATGCCAAGGCTCTGCACATTAGAAAGCTCTCTCACTATATCTTCATTTGGCTCCTTCCGTTCTGCCTGCAGACCAGGGCTGAAAGGGCACTTATTCACTCGATTGTTCTAGCCCTATTGATTCCAGCGGAGAATGAGTAAACAGCGGACTCTCTTCATTAAGCCTCTACCATTTTGCAGGGAAGAGGCACTGAGTCAGGTTTAGGGCTCTGACACTCTCCTCCCTAGCTATCATCATGGAAATTAAGCTTGAATTTCTTTGAAGGCTCAGAGAGCTAGACTGAGCCGAAAGTGCAGGACGCATATGGACACAGCACAATGGGAGCCCTTTGCACTAGCTGCTCTACCTCCCCTTTGGGGAGTGCTGTGTATCTTCCACCCACCTCCAGGTGCCTGTGCCCTCCACCCTCTTGGGGAGCAGCAAAGGAGGCAAGATGAAAGCTTTCAGCAGTCTTGATCCTACTGCATTTTTTCAGGAGGGGAATGCAGACCTCCTGGGGTAGCTGGGAATTGGGAGACAATCCCTCCTGAACTCACCTGGATTTATACCCTAGAGAGAAGGGAAGGTGAGAAACTAAGTCCCTGGTCTGGCTTGGCTTTCAATACAGCATCCCTTAGGGAGGATCTGGGACTCCCATGTCTAGGAAGGATGTAAAGCTCTGGGGCTGGTCTGCATGGCTGAAGTGCAAACAAAGCAAATAATCCCAGGGTAATATGCCACAAGCAGGTCACACCCAAACCCTTTCTTTGCATTGATTTTTCTTGTCTACTTCAGCTGGAAAGCAGAACTAACAATGCTGCAGGACTGGTCAGCCATCAAAGGGCAGGTCTACACTAGAAACGCTACATGGGCGCAGCTGCACTACTGTAGCACATCTGAAGAAGACGCTGTCTGCCGATAGGAGAGTGCTCTCCCATTAGCATAATTACTCCACCACCTTGAGATGCGGAAGCTATGTCAGTGGGAGTGTCTCCCCCCAGCATAGCACTGGTGTGGACAGCGCTTAGATTGCTGTATCTTGTGTTGTCCTGAGTGACATAAATTAGATCGACTTAAGCGGTAGAGTAGACCTGCCCTAAGAAGTCAACGATTCTGATTACTCAGAAATAATCAGGATGCAAAGTCTGACTGGGGGTACCTCTCTCTGTCAATTTACATTCTTATACCGGGTCCAGAGAAAGAAGCTCAATCCATTAGTCTGAACACACCAGCACAATACCAAAATAAATGGATGCAATTCTTGGGTGCCCTATGCATTTGAGGGTGCAGGAGAAAGAAAGAAAGAAAGACCAGGTCCTTCTGCATGGTATGTAAGACCACACTGTCTGCTAGGAAGTCAGAAAACTAACTGATGAATAAAGGCTGCAAAGCAGAGGACAGGATTGAGAGTGCGCATGAAAACTAGTGATTATCCTCTTCTCTGACATTGTCTTGGAGGAGGAAAAGCATTGTGATGGATTTCGATGGAGCCACTGAATAACAGAAACACAATAAAACCATCAAAATGTACAAACTTCCAAACCGACTTCCTGTGGGTTTGCTTATTTAGGGATTGCTTGGTACATACCACTCAGCTCCTGGGAACATATTTGTGTTAATATGTTACTGGTGCTAACAGAAAGCTCTTAGAGAGCTGGTGCTCACCGAGCAGAGTTGCAGACACCACAGTGAAGCAACTCCCCATGGGATGAGATCAAGCTTTCAGATGTTCCCAACTTCAATTTCAAACAGGTTTAGAAAATTTTGAATAACATATGACAGCAGCTGAATCATTCTTATAGTCTATGATCAACTGGTTTGCCGAGAGCATAGGAGCTGACAGTAGTTTATGTGACTAGATACAGCCTTGACGTGTGTGGCCCCCCCTCCATACTGTGTATGGAGGTCTGAGGATCCTCACAGAGGAGACGGGGGCCATTCCTTAGCATTTGGCAAGTGTTTTATTGTTAAGTTAGAATCATTTGTTGGAGTCTGAAAACTGGACCAGCCAATGCCCTGGTCCCAAATCCAGAACAAATCTCAGCCCTTAATGTAGACTCACATGAAACAAAGACCAGACATGGCCTGATACTCAGATTAGCCCCGACCTGATATGCTACCCCTGTAAATCCAAACGGGAAACATTGATAGACCCAACCGTATAAAGGTGCACAGCATACGCACTTCCAGCTGTTCCTAACGTCAACAGATACCCCAGAAGGGCACACTTGCCAAATGGGGCACTGGCCTTAGAATCGCCTGACATTAATTTTCTGAAGTGAAGGCATTTCTCCGTGTATTCCATCATGATAATGCACAGCCAGGCAAAAACAATGGAAAGGGTTTGTGATTTCTGCAGCTTCTGCTCTCAGTTACACCAGTGTAAATCCAGAAGATCAATGTCAAAGAAATTAGGGCTTTTTCTACCCAAGGAAGTTGACAGGAATAGCTATTCTTGGATAACTCCTCATGTGGACACTCTTATTCTTTAACAGCAATAGTACTTTAAATCCACACCCTGCCTTGTTCAGGGATAACGCCCCCAGCAAGACAGACCTTCATCTGAATGAAGAGCAGTACCTAAGGCCCTTCTAGCTGTACCTTCCGTTCCAGTCTTCCAATAATGTTATGAAAATTTCCACTGCTTGGTACCTACAGAAAACCAGTCCCTGGGACACACATTATCATTGCCTGGAGATCATCAGACATCACAAAGCAACGCATAAATATCAACAGGTGGAGACTATCATCAGCATGACTCCATACGTGCTGAGCATTTAAAGCATTGCACAAAACCCCACCAACCATCACCATCTCCCCTGTAGTTTCTTCAGTATAGGAGCTGTGGCGTTCTTCATTTTCTGTGAAGAGCCCAGTGCACCTCTGGGCACTTAATCAGGCTCAGGGCTTGCTATGGAAACATCGGCTTTTCAACCTGTCTTAAAACGAAAATATATGCTCCTGGCTACTTTGCTTTACATTAAGACCAGTTAAGGAATGTGGAGTCAGTGGGAGGGCACTGAGACAGCTGCATTCAGGGAGTTAATATCTGTCTTGCCGCAGACCTTAAATCTATGATGGAATCTCTCAATACCATTTCGGAAGCAGAGAGTGGAATCTGAAATAGATTAACTGGCCATTCTTTTCTTTTACGGCGGTTGACATTTTTCTGAAGTTGCATCATTTGTGAAGTATGTGCTCTGTTATAATTGGCTGTTTTGAAGGAGCATAATAAATTGCTGCACACGGGGTTCCACACTGACAAAGACAGAAAGGAAAAATGGCCAAGAGTGAGCTACTACAAACCCAATACAAAGTGGCCCAATCCTCACACACAAAGAACAATACATTTGTTTGTGATGTGCAGCAAATTGGCCTGTGAATACATTCAGGAGCACCTTGAAGAGACGGGCTCCTTTCCAGTGCACTGCTCATTCTCTGCATGCTCAGGAAATGGTAGCCGTGTTACAATGTAGTGAAAGATACTTGAATTTATTTATCTATAACTTTATATAACTATTTAACTTTTCCTCCCCCGTCTGGCTTTTGCCCTACCCTCTGAGTGTTCAAAGCAGACTGTTTCCTGCCTGGGCTCCAATAGGAGCGTCACTGAGGGCCTAGGAGAGACAAGTTCCCAGCTCTACAGTTCCAATGCCCAGCTCCACCCTGGCTGTGTTGGGGATGCAGTGACCATTTAAACAATCATGCAATCCCAGAGTTAGTGGTTCATTTTGTGAAATGCATGACGGTAATGTTTAGAGCTTTTTATAGCATTTTATGCAATTCCTGCTTTACATGTCGGCAAACGTAGGAAACTGCTGCAAGCAGAGCCACAGTGAAAAGAAAGAATTAAAAATTTGATACAGTATGTATTTAGTACAGTAAATCAGGTTCTTCTGTAAAACACTGCACTTAGCAGTGTGCTAATATCTCTGATGACTGACACTGAATAAAATAACAAGTGTGCAGCCTCCCCAGGGAGCTACAGAAACTAGCCTATTTTCCTTTCTTCTGAGTAGGTTTGTCATATCAGCTCTTGGCTTGTCAAGTCACCAATTTCTTATTTCCATCGTGTGTGTATTTCAAAGCAGGGAGCGTGCTTTTAAACAGCATTTGAGGGAGGGATATATTTTTAATAAACAAAGAGAATTAGATTGGAGTTTGTTTTTCATCAGCTTCTATCCATTTGCTCCAATGAATGGACTTTACTTAATTTCATTGTATTTAAAGTTGTGAAGGTTCCATAAAAAGACTGAGGAGGCAGAAGCAATACATCATTTCAAAAGCCTCGTCAAGTGCAGAATGCAGACGTGATTGAAACGTCAAGAAAAAGGAACAAAAAAGAACTCTGGGCACATCAGGACCAGGCAGAGGAATTTTGTAATCGACAGGGATGCAAATCAGGCAGCGTTGGACAAAAGCCAAGAGATGAGCCACTTACAACTAATTTGGAGACCGACTGCTCATTCCGATATTTTACCTTTAATTTTTTATATTACAAACCATCACTAAGAGGGAAATAATCATCTCAGATGTGTTATTGAGCTAGTAGGAAATGAGCTTTAAATCCTCCTCAGATCATATTCTACTCCATAACCAGAGTGGATCCAATCCTGTTCCCTTTAATGTCAGTGAACCTACTATCTGATCCTGCTCCTGTTTTTAGAATGTCTTTAACTCTTTCTCTCCCCTCTGAGGGAATTCAGGTTGGGAGAACCAAAGTCTGAACTAACTTTTTTCTCATGTTTGTTTGACATTTTCCACATAGAACTGTTTCAGGCTTCTAGAGATATGAGCCAGCATGCAGTGCCCGGGGCTCATGTGCAATCCTGCCTTTGTGTTTCATACGCATGATGGAAGAAAAACAAGTCAAGCAAGGAAACAACAAATAAAGATTTCAAGTTTCTAAAGGGCGGTTATAAGCAACAGCGATTAACGATTAAAGGAAAATCTCAGCAATATCCTTTTAAACTCCAGGATTGATAAAGTTGCTTTTTTACTTCCCACCCAACCTGAAACAAATGCCCTGGCACATACTGTTTGTCTTGAGCCTGGCGGGTTCACTGTTCCGGCTGCCCGCTTGGTTTATGGCCTTGACAAGGAAGATGTATCTGGTCCCACTCTGCAGCCCGTGCACGGTGTAGTGGTTCTGTTTGATGTTGGGGACAATCATCCAGCTGTCCATGGAGTTGTACAGACCTGCAGCACAGGAGCAAGGTGTGCAGAGGAGATTTATTACCAGGCAATGGAATCAGAGGACAAGATATAATGCAAAGGCAATGCAAGCTGGTAAAGTGGAGTTCATGGAACACACATCCTTCAGACTGATTTACTGTTTGCCCAGGAGTTAACAACAGAAACCTGCAAAAGAGGCTGAAGGAAAATTTACATAAATGATAGAAAATGGCTGCTGGGGGAATTCCTTTTATTATCACATGAAAGCAAAGCTGGAGAGGCCAGGGAGTGATGAGAAAGAGGATGCAGGCGTTTCAGTCAGCCTGTCATGTTGTTATCTTGGGAAGGGATGGGGCGAGGGCCAGAGACAGCTTTGAACAGAAATTAAAACATAAAGACCCTTCCAGGGCCAGGCCATCTGTAAGATGAAACACCGGGGAGAAGACAAGATAAGCCAAATACTAGGAGCCGCTGATGAGGTCTCACTGAGTGGGCAGGCTTCATTGTTGGTTTGTCTCTGGCTTACAGCTCGCATTCATTAGAGCTGCTTAAAAGGGTGGCTAATGAGCTCCAGGTGTAAGCTCTCCCATTAATTGTGGAGGAGCAGCAAGAGTGGTCACTCCAGGAGGCACCTGCGGCTGCACTCTTGGCCTTGCCAAATGTGCCGGTCGCTGGGGAGCTCTCCCGGTTCGTAACGCAATGCAGAGAGATTTGGTTATCAGACGAAAGGTCGTTGCCTGAGCTGCTTTCTCTGAACCAGCGCCTATAAACATAATCCACCCTTGTTGCAGCCACTCAAATTAGCTTTTCCTGTCGACAGCAATTACCATTGCAACAGGGCCCATGCAATGCTGCTAATACACTTTAGCAGCCTCACTGAGTCTGCGTTTCAAGTTGCCAAGTAAAGTGCAAATAAAATACTGGTGTGCAAGGGGACTGATGAGAAACAGTGCATCAGCAAGTGGGTCTTGGAAAGGCTGCAAGCTTGTGATGGAGTTTACTTGATTGGAATAAACGCAAACAGCAAGGGGAATGGACTAGCAGTGACACCCCACTGAAAACGCTCCTTGCCAGTGGAATTTTGCCCTGTACACGCTGTGCTTTCAGGAGCCAACATAATCCTGCCATGCTAGCATGTCCTTTTCGCTGCTCAGTGGGTTGTGGTGCTACGAACACGGATGCCCCTCCCCACTTGCCACACACACCTTCCACACGTGCTCAACCGGCCGGGAGACTGCTTTGGAGTGGAGCTAAGCAATGCTGTCAGTACAGCAGTTGTGTCTGTTCTCCTGATAGGAGGTGTTGGAATCATGCAGCTGCTTCCACCCTCTTGTAGAGCAAAACTCTTTTCCGCCCCCAACGTTTCTCTTGGAGATGTCCACTTCTCTCCTACACGGCTGTCCTGGCTGCAGATGGGAATTTCCCACAGCAAGCCAGCAGAACGGGTGTGTACCATTGCCTGATGGCCACTTAACCTCTCCTTTAAGGACCTGCTTGGGATATTGGTGGTGTCTAACCTTGTGCTGATGCTCCGCGCAGGGGCAAATTTCGCCCTCCACAAATAGATTTTGTTTTGTTCAAACCAATTCCCCCAGTCAACAAATGAAACCTGAGCTTATTTGCTGCTCACAAGCTCTCTCTCCTACAGGAAAATCTTGCTGTGTCACTCAGCTAATTGTAATCAGTGACACCACAGCTGTGGGACACACCCTATTAAAAAGAAAAGGAAACGATAATTTATGCTGCTTTATGGTTCTAATACCCGCCCACTGGTAGTCACATCACATATACCTCATGGGACTCAGTGGCTGCAGATTAAAAGGGGAAAGAGGTACAGAGATAATTAATATTAATCCTACAATCCGATTAATGCTACAGGCGAGTGTAACTCATCCTCGCAATATGTCACTTTGTCTCCCTCTAGTGTCCGATTAAATGTCTGCTAAAGCTCTCAGGTAAGGGAGTTAATTACCCTTACTCCCTTAGCTCAGAAACAGTGAAGGGTTATTCTTTTAGCACTAAGGGTCCCCAATTAGGTGATTATTATACAGACACGTTATGTAACAGCCTATGCTAAAACAGGATCGCAAAGTAGCAAGGGAAAGAAAAACAGCAACACTGTACCCATAGGGGACATTCTTATTACAGATATCTGTTTTAACCAAGTGCTAATGTCAGTTAGAGAAGAAATTGCAGTGAACATCTGCAAAAGACCACCAGGACTGGAGGAAACAGACAAGGAAACATTCCTGGACCAATTTGCAATACCCACATCCACAGTGTAGGGGGATGGAAACTATCCAATTATCACCTGTTGCGTAACAGAAACCTAGGCATGGATACCAAAGATGTTCCCAGGTTGTCCATAAAGAGCTTTATGAAAGAGAATCTAACATAGATCTACTTCTTACCAACAGAGAGGGACCAGCTGGGAATACAAGAATACTGAGGAAGAGCTGAACCAATGATTGCCGGCTACTGGGGTTCAGCATGGCAAGCGATGGGAGCACAGAATACAGCAGTACATGACTATTCGGTGACAAGGAAGCAAATTTTGGGGAATGAAGGAACCCCTTGAATAGGGTGTAACAGGAGGAAGTATTTAAAAAATCAATGTGTGTGCATGTCTGTGTGGAAGAAGACTGGGAGCTGCTGCTCCACACCTCACACATCAGTACAGCAGAGTACAGTTCCTCAGAGAAAAGAGTGTAGCGAAAAAGCAGCCAGAAGGACTGTGCTTGGGACTGTCCCCGGAAATGGGAATTGGGCCATTACCGATATGTTTTCAAACAAAGTATTAATTTCTGTCATGGATATGAGTATCAACAGACTGGGACAAGCTCAGTGAAAAAGGAACAGTTGGTGTTAAAAAAAAAATCACAGATTACGGAACAGATTTTCATAAAGGACCAGATGTAAATCATCTGTGAGATGGGGAGTACGGAGCAGATCTCAACACAGGCAAAAAAAGCTTCATAAAGGGTTATGGAAAACGATCCACTGGCCCATCTTGGCTATGTCGGTAGAACTATGTGATGATGACTCTGCTCTGCTGTGTTAAATGACTGTAACTTTTACAGCTAGTGCTGGCTGAGGATGTGAGGGGGTGATGGCGCTGGCTGGATGGGAGATGGAGGGATGGGGAACGTGCTGGCTGATGACATGAAGGGTGTAGTTTCCCCGTGGGTGTTTCAATGCAGCCAGCTACCCCAATTAGAGTTTATATCCCTGCTCAAGCTTTTTTTTTTTTTTTAATCTTATTTTAACTCCAGATGCTCTTGTTATCCACTTAAATTTCCAAGGTCTGCTAAATTCTTGGTCTCATTGTGGCAATGAGTTCCACAGGCTATTATGTGTTGTGTGAAAGAGTGTTTCCTTTAACTGAACACCCCCATATTGTTGTATTATGGTATAAGGTGACCAACACTGCCCAGGGTACCTTCTCCAAACGAGCCATTAGTTTTTATATCTTTACTGCGCCCCTCTCTAACATAAGCCATTCCGACGTTTTCAATTTCTCTTCACATGAGTTTTTTTCCAGGCCTCTAATATTCTCATCACCGGTCTCTGAATAGGTTGTTCCACTTGATCGGGTGTTATTGATTTTTATCTGCAATGTTCATTGACTTGCTGTTTACTCCCTTTTCTGAACTGTTAATGAAAATTATAAATAACACAAGTCCTAATGTTAAAGGCTTTGGTGCTCATTATGTGCCTTCAGTCAGCTCAACACACTGCGCTTGGCTGTGCTGTCCTTTGCAGCTTCTAACCCATGTGTCAATGCTCACATCCAAGCCAGTTCAAATTGCTTTCTTATTGGGGGACCCAGGACAGCTTAACTTTGAATACTTAAGAATACAGCTTAAAAAGTTAGATCAAAACTCTCCCACTGATTGAAGAATGAAAGGTATGGAAAGTCCCTGAGGGCCACATTTTATGGAAGGTATAAATGCACAAGAGCCTGGTATGGGAAGTTCTAGAGGACTGACATTCTCATCATACTGTCCATGGGAAAAGATGTGAATTCCTGTTAATATCAGCGAGGTCTCGGCTGAAAGTCCCATGTCAGACACTGAAAATATGCTATCTGATTAGCTACAATTTGCAGCCTCTTGCTTTATGGAAGGTGAAATGGTGCCACAGACAAATGGACGTGGCTATAAAACATCTCTAGTGCAGCTCCCCACTCAGTGCTGGGGTAGCACGCAAGGAGGTAAAAGCAGAGTGCCAAATGGTTTGCCCTGTGGACCAGAATATCAGACTGCTGAGATTCTTGGCTTGTTACTGCCTAACAGCTGGAACACAGTGGGAGGTACAGGTAAAGTTTGCTAATTGTCAGCTAATGTCTGACTATAAAGAGGAAAGCTTAATGGGATTTTTCCTTTTAATGACAGCACAAAGGATGCCAGAGATGGTTGGATAGGCAGGTTATATCAGCTTTGAAGATTTCATTCTGCCGTTCTCACTGGAAACTGCCTGCATATTTTAAGGTGTACTTAATACGCTCCTTTAGAAATCGCCCTCTGTTGTGACACTCTGCATTTTCCTTTTTTGCATCTACTAGCAATCCTTTATCTGCAGCCAGGGCTTGCCTCCTACCAACAGCACATAGTCTGTAATGATGCTTGGGTCAGGATCAGTGGCACAGGGTTCAAGGCCACATGAGTTTCCATGTAATAAACTGATCCAAAAGGAGTGAATGGCTGGGAAATGAACATCACTGCAAACTCAGTGAAATGAGATCACAGTGGGAGTTAAATTTATCACTTCTTCCCTGGGAGTGTTACACTTCTGCAGGAAGCACACGCTAATTCAGTAAAAAGCCTAGAAACCCCACACGCCAGCTAGACCACTTGAATTCCATTTTCTCTTTGTAACCTGACATTAGGTCTCTTCCTCCCATGAGGTGCAGACAGGAAGGCCCTTCTACTCTGAGTCACTTCAGAAACTAAGGCCAGCCTGGGCACTCAGAGAGACACCCGTTTTATGGCAGTAGGTGGGGGATATGAAAGTCCATAGATAGGAGCCCCCACACATCCTGATGCCCTGCAGATTACCAAGTGGCCAATAAAGTGAATTTGGTGCTTTTGCCCCTGAAATAAGAAACAAGCCAGTTGATTCTCATGGCTGCAAACAGCTACAGTTTGTGAGGACCAGAAAGGGACCTCAACTAGAATCACGGCAGGTGCGGGCAAATCTGCCCCTCCCCTGATGGTAGCATGATTTGGGACAAAGCCCAGTAATGTATAATCCCATTTCTCCATTCTTGTTCTGTCTCTGCCTGCTACAGTTCAGTTATCAAGATGAGGGCTGATCTAAAAGTTTCCATCAAAACTATTTTTTGATGGAAAATTGGATTTTCAACAAAATGAATGTTTCATGACAATTGTCTGCATTCCATAGGAAACTGCACTTTTTCACTGAAAAAACAAACACCCAGAAGTCAGAATAGTTGGATTTGAATAGTCAGCTGCAGTTCTTCCTGGGAGTTGTAGTTCTGTTTCTTCAAGGTCCTTTTCCCCCCTATGTCTCAACCCCAGTTAAAACTACATCGCACATGATGCACCACAGCCAGGGACTGCCCATGATGGAACCATGCGGTATCATAGGAGACACAGTCTGACTGGAGAGCCCAGCCTATAGAGGAGAATGAGAGCTTTAGGCACCCAAACTACAACTCCCATGAATAGTGCCCTACCAAATTCGCCCTGCATTCCAGTCAATTTCACAGCCCTGGGATTTGACAATTGGTCAGTTACATGATTTCAGATGTTACAGGTCACATGAAAACAGCTGTTTTCATCTGACATTTCATGGTGTTGTAACTGTGGGTGTCCCCATACAAAATGGGAGGGTCACAAACCTGTTATGGGGGGCTCAGAAGGCAGCATGGACATGAGTCTGATATCCCATGCTGCTGGGAGCATCTTGGCCTGCCCAGCACAAGCAGCTAGAGGTCTCCAGCTGGGGCACTCCCTGCAGCACAGGGGAGATCAGATTTCACTGGGAAGGGTCAAGTTCTAGACTTGGAATAGGAAATAACATCTGCTGGAAAACACATTGAGAGGAAAGCTGGCCTTGTGGCTAGGACACTAGCCTGGGAATTGGAAGACCCCTGTTCAATTCCCAGTTCTGCCACAGATTCCCTGCATGGTCCCAGACAAGTCTCTCTGTGCCTCAGTTCCCCATCTGTAAAATGGGCATAACAGCATGGCCCTGACTCAGAAAGGTGGATCAGGATAAATACAGTAACAATTGTGAGGTGCTCAGATACCTCACTGATGAGAGCCTTAGATAGATGTTCAAGAAGCTAAAGAAGCAAGAGTTAAACCATTGGTCAGTGTTTCTATTACCCAGAACTGTGGACATTCTGGAAATGTATGGAATGGCTCATACTGTCCAAGCATTGTACCTCCCTGAAGGAGGGAAGGAAAGAGATTGTGGAACTATGTGCTTATTGCTTAATTCCCCTTTTCAAACATGTGTAGTCTGATACCAAAAGAGTGACCTTCTTAGGACCCCTTCTAAACCAACTCCACAGACTAGCATGGGAACTTTGTACCTGTTTCTTCAGATTGTACTGATTTTTCACATCATATTTGCAAAGGGTGGGAGGGGGGAAGGCAGTGTTCTAAAATGAGAAAATGCACATATGCTCTGTGCCATGAGGACTAGCCAGGCTATTGGAGAAACAAATCCCTGCTTTTGAGGGCAGAATCAATAGTTTTTGGCTTTAAAGGCTCAGTGCTTTTCCCACCTACCAACACCTCTATAAAAATCAAACAAATGATGTTTTCTGTGTTTACAATAAACATTTTTTATCAGCTCTGACAATGAATAATGATCAGAAGGAAATAGATACTGAAGATGAGTCATCTCAACCACAATTTTGAATCTCTGGTCTCCTTAGTCTGTAATTTACCAAATCTCCTTAATGATAATCAATGGTTTTAGCAAAAAGGAGGCAATAACCTTGTTTCTTGTAATCTTAATTTGGGGCAGGGAGATCAATCAGATGTTTAGCATATGTTACATTTTACCCCCAAGCCAATTTGCATATTTCTTTATCTCCAAGATTTCAGCTGATTTGTGGTGTATGAAAAAAATTCTGACCCGCTAATATCAGAACAAAGCTCCAGTCACTAATGTCAGATATACAACTTTGAAATGGTAAATACAATTATTTTAAACATCAGACTTGCTATACCTGGAACCTGACTGGAAGAACAGCTAGCCCAGATTAGCCTTTTCTGATGTCCCTTTGTGCTGTCTGATTTTGTTTGACCCAGGATAGCATGGTGCTGAGAGACACTAGAAAAAAACCTACAACCACTGCTTTGCTGCTAAGCACAGATTGTTACACAAGACACAAAGGTGACCAGTAATAGACCAATCCTAGTGCACACCTCACCATGCAGGTGAGCAAGGTACACCAAAATCAGAGGCAGGTGTCTGAGAATAGAGGTTAAAATCAAGGAGGCCAGAGAAAAAACTGAATTATGTGATTGCAATGCTGGGGAAAGGTGCAGGACTGACAGCTCTAGAGGACAGACTATTTTGTGCCAAACTCAGAGCAGAGCCTACAGCAGCAGCGGCTGGGAAAGGCTATTCACACTATCCTGGCATGCAGCACCCACCTCTGGGACTCTCTTTCAATGGTTTCTTCAGTCTTTGGCCTCTCTGCTGAGGTTGCTAATGAGGGGAGTTGGAGCCATTTGGAAGGGCTGGTTTTGTGATGTGTGCATTGTCTGCTTCCCTTACTCCAACTTCAGCACAGCTGGGCTGTACCAAATGGAACTGTGAGTCCCATAATCAGTTCATACAGGCCACTGAATAACTATTAGATGATGACAACATTGCCTAGGTTACTAGTTTTTTGGGTGGGACTTGATCTCCCCACCATTCACCTCCGTTCTAGTGCCAAGTATAATTACAGTATATGTAGCCTCTCTAGTTCAGAACAGCAGTAACAAATGAAATATTCAGAACAAATCAGCATGGACAATCTATCTTCTCAACAAAACAATGCTGTCTCAGAGCCGCATCCCCTTTCCAGATTTTACTGTGCGGTTCTCTTTTTCCCTGTTTTGCTGCTGGGTCCCCACTGTTGGTCCTTATTCACTGTAAAGAGTGAGCATCGTGGGGCACAAAATGTCTTTTTTAAATACTTCTATTCACAAGCCTGCCTTTCTCATGTTCTGTGTTTGAATAGCCCCACACCCACCTATTGTACCATGCAAATACATAACAATAAATCCCGTGAAAGACTCTGTATCCCATTACGAACTTCCAGAGCCCTGGAAGCCATTTGTTAAAAACACTATTAAAATATTTTTCAGATTAAAAAACCAACCCCCCCCAATTAATTATTATCTAGGCACAGCATGTGTCCCATATGTGTAGGGGGGACAAGCCTTCTCTTTTTAACCAATGGGGGGTTAAGGACAGGGTACAAAAACATGTAGAACATATCAATAAATGCAAGAGCACAATGCATTTGGTTAGGACACGACCACGAGTTCACGTTCAGAGATCCCAGCCGGGCTGCGTTGCCGCTTTCCAAATTCACCCAAGAGCAGATGTTTAGGGCTGAGTTACACATGACTCTGTTCGCTCTAGAAGCAAGGCTTGGGGTGGCTACAATGCAGTGGAATCCTTGTAAAGATGCCTCTTAACACAGCATGGCTACTGCAGCATTGAGCCTAGTGCCACATGAAAGTACAAGAGCCAGCATCCACTGAACACTGTTCAAGTCCTCACCGAGGAGGTGGAAGCTTGAACTGATGATCCCTCATCATTTGACCACAGCATTTACTAAGCGAGTAGGCACCCAGAGGCATCAATCACTAAAAGCCCTCAACATTCCTTTAATCTTATCCCTGCTAAGCAAATTTGTGGTGGGATTGATGAGTAATTAAACAAGACAGGCATCTTCTGAAAGAATTACCTAGAGACTTCTCTTGATGTTGTGGGGGTAAATAAAGCAAACTTCATTTTAGCCTGCAGCTCACTGAGCACCAGCTTTGTCCTATTTGTATAATCCTAGGGAATTATGCGAACGCGTTGTGGTGCACACTCATCTTGGTAGCTCCCTGAATGGCCAACCACCAGACAGATTCGATTTGCTAATGCTGAGGATGCTTCAGTGAACTGAAGGCTCGTGGACACTTAGTACAGCACAAAACAATTCAGTTCTAGACCCCCCAAGGACAGTTGACAAACTGCACTTCAAAGTTCCTCTCTTCTCCTTAATCATTTCTATTACTGCCCTGAGATGTGTCCTCAGCGAACCTCTTCTCACAGCTTCCTCCACACTCCCTTCTCCTGGGCAAGCCAGCCTGCTAACTGCCAGATTCCAAAAGTTTCTTGGTTTATTTTTGCTCCCCAAATACGAAAGGAGCAAGGGGAGAATGAGGAGTGACCAAACCCCAGTGCAAAGGAATGTAAATGTCCTGGGACCTTAAAGGAGGAAAAAGAAACTGCTGTTTTCTCGCTGTACTTTGATTAAATCAGTAGCCAGCACGATGATGAGTTCTTTGTTACAGACTGTCCAAGGATGATGGAGTCTCAAGGACTGAGCATGGGAGGCAAGAACGCAAATTCTAACCCCAGCTCTTCCATTGTTTCCCTATATGGCCTTGGACAACCTACTTCCACTCAATGCCAGCTTCTCTGTGCGTAAAAGGGGGCTGATACTTGCCTTCCTCAGAAGGGCAAGTAACCCATTCCTCACTGATAGGTGTGTGAGTGCCAAGTTTTATCTCTATTAATGGTAAATCAGCAGAGACTGCTGTGGGTTAGCAGGGAATCCTCTCTAAAGGGCTGTGCTCCCCATTCTCCCACTCTTTCCGCACACACAGATGCCGGATACCCGCACAGAACCCATTTACAAACAGGATGCAGAGAACACTTCAAAGAAACAGTCAAGTTAAAATTCTCATTAAGAAACCAAGACGAACTTGCTTGCCTGGATTGCTAACCCCATCTTCATTCTCAAATGGAAATCCCCAGAGGAAACCTTGTTCACTTTTGCCTCATGAATGCTGATGGTTTCGTTTTGCCATTTTGCTGAGCTTGTAGAATGAAAATTGATTGGCCCACGTTTCCCTTGTTGGCGCTCATGTGCTAGCCCTTTGTGGCAAGGCTGGGTTGAAATGCCATGGGGGAAGGAAGCGGTCACAACCACACACTGTTCCCACTGGACTTACCAAAAACAACAAAACCAAACCCTCAAAACAGCAACATTTCTACTGCACTCGAGTTTTGTAAAGTGTTTCTAACCAAACCTAACGTTGGGGGTTAAAAAGCTCTCAAGGGTCCTATCAAGTTGATATGGGAAGCGTGTTGCTGCTCTAGCCCTTGAACCTTTGCTGATCTTGACTGATGGTTGGTTTCCCACTAAACTGGACTGTCATCCCTGGTGATGCCCTCTTTACAGCACTGCATTCACTGCAAGCAAACTGCTACTTACTGATGAAGTTGGCCTGGCCGGTGAAGATAGTGTACTGCAGCTCATAGGAGTTGACGCTGAACTCATCCTCCGAGATCCAGTGGACGGTAATAGTGTCATGTGAAGCAGTACAAAGCTCCTCTCGGACAGATGGTGGATTGGGTGCTGCATGGGTGACAGAGGACAAAGTTTTTCACACCCACTTGGGTGATACCTTATAATGGAGACAGTCTTTATAGGGAGGGAGCACAGATACTTGCTCAGAAAAAACAATTCTACGTGTTGAGTTTTTGCTGGAATAAAAGGGAGGCTCCTGGGAGGGCCAGGGCCTCAACCAAGAGTGACAAAGCTAGGAGATCCATTATTAATGTTGTCATATTGGAGGCGTAGGAAACTAATTAAAGCCACGTCTGGTTGGCATTGATTTTTTAACCAGCTTTTTATCAGATAAATGTTCTGGACACAGATGATATTTCTCCTCTCAAGATTTATTCTGATATCATCTGCTTGGAAATGTAAGAAATTTGATAGATGGACTCAAAGATCAGCTGGTGCCTTTGTCTCCTCAGCTCCTCAGTAGCTACATGTACACTGCAGCTGGGAGATGCAATTCCCAGCCCAGGTAGATGTATACATGATAGCCTGAGCAGGGCTAACGTGCTAAACACAGCAATATGGTCATGACATCACTGCTATTTTCTGTGCGCTATTTTGAGTGTATGCCCTCTGCAGAGACCATGCACTACATAGGCAGTTCCGCCCCCCCCCATTCTCTTCAAATGTAGACCATCCCAGTCAAAGAGGACTGCGGCACGTCAGAACAGAAGTAGCTCTTAATTGCTATTTACTTGCATTTACAGGATAAGTTTTGTTCATATGTGTATTACTGTCACACACAGAAAGTCAAATCTGGAACCCAGAGCCCCAATGTGTTAGGTGCTGTCTGAACACAAAGGTAGACAGGATTCCTGTCCACAGGAGCTTACAATTTAAGGCCTCAAGACACATACAAAGGGCAGCAGAGGGAAACACTAAAATATACTAATATACTTCTCCTCTCCCTGCACCTTGCCATTATGGGCTGGCTGATTTCCTGAGGGCATTATGCCAGGAGGAGGGATTTGAAGGAGTGGGTTGCAGGGATTTTGTGAAGGAGTGCATTCCCAGCATACAGAAAGGTATGGGAAGGGGGAAGCAGGAGATAGCAGCCAATGTGTTAAGAGCAGATATGAAGGATCAGAGCTGTGAAGGTCCTTGAAAGTGAGACATTTCAACTGGATGGGGTGGAGATGGGGGAACCAGCAGAAGGATTTCATATGGTCAGAAGGAAGGTGGCTTTAGCAGCTGACTGGAAGGAAGTGATGCAAGTGAAGGGAAGGGTCAGAGGAGGCAGAAGGTTCTGTACTCAAGCCAAGGGATGAGAGCACAGAATCATAGAATGATAGAAGATTAGGGTTGGAGGGGACCTCAGAGCTGTAACAGATTTCTGAAACAGTGGCCCTAAGAACACCTCTGAACACCAGCGTCTCAAGGATTGATGACTGGGCCCCTCCAGTCCCCTGCCCAACTGCAACATCAAGAAGCAGTTTAAAAGACAGGAATAATTTACAATGTGATTTTTATTAAAATACTTTCCACCTCATCTCAGATGAGGAGGAAGGTTAAAGTGTGGGCTAGGACAGCAGGATCAGCACACACCTGTTAGATAATCCAGGCCCTCCAGCAGTTTCTTTTCTCTGGAAAAATCTAAAGCAAAGTTTTCAAAGGCATCGTTAAAATTGATATCTGGTATCAGCACTTGAGAGGATGCAGTTGCCATGGCGACCCTGAAAAAAAGCAGAGCATCAATATACATTAGGGTGTGTGTTGGACAACCCAGCCGGCAATTTGATCGCTGATTATAAAGGCGTAAACAGCCTTGCAGTGATGTAACGCACCATGAGGAAAAACATGCCCCCCCGGGAAAACAGGCTTCTCTGGGGAACCAAGCAGCAATCCCCTGGAGAAGGACTGGTGGCTTTGTTTGCTTTTGTTGGTGTTGTTAGCGACAGAAGCTTCCTCCTTTTGCTCTTTGAAACAAGCACAAACATTACGCTGGGCTGGATGGAGCTACGTAAACAACGCTGCCCGGTCTTCCCAGCAACGACACGCTCCCATTCATGCTTCATGTTCAGTTTCTGAACAACTTGCCTCCCGGTGCCCAGCTGTACATTTACAATTCCAGATTGGGTGGCACGCCAGATTTTAGGAGATCTATAGTGAGGAGTCGCACAGGCCTTGTCTGCACTAGGACATTTCTGCCAACATTTCTGATGGCTGTATCGCCACTGGTGGCTGCAATGGTGTGACTAGAGAGATCACCAGCATCCACCAGTGTTTTCAGCACTGAATTGTGCAGTTCAGCTCTATACAGGGTTGGACTGGATTACCAGTGCTTCTCAACCTACTTACCGTTGTGGGCCAGATATGCCGTTTTCTATGTGTTATGTGGGCCGCATCCACACAATATATATACCGCCTGTGTGGCCCTGAGGATGTCACATGGGCTGCAGCTGTGGCTGATTATGCCGCAAGTGGCCTGTGGGCCGCAGATGGAGAACAACTGGATTATACAGTAATCTCCTGGAGCTCTGTCTACACCCACTTAAACCCACTGGTGAGTGGGTGTTACAGCTTCTCCTCTATGGCCAGTCCCCAGAGCCTACGAGTCAGTTCCAGCCCCAACCAGAGAAGCTGACTCTTCAGCTCACACAGTAGCAGTTTGTGTTTTAGCTTTGGAGGTCCTCAATTCAATCCCTGGTGTTTCAGCCACAGGGCAGCTGACACCCCCAGCCCCAGTGGCATTGAAAGGGATGTAACCATGACCAGTAATTATTCAGCAGCTGAATAATTCACAGGCCATTCTCAAACGCCCGCTCCTGTCTGCACTTCGCTGATGGCTCTGTGCTATGTTGCAGGCTGTCACGATGTAAAGCACTTTGATACTTGGGAAGAGCATTCTTTGTCATTCAAGTTTTCAAATTAATAAAACTAGGTCCCCATCTCCAACCCCAACTAAAGCATCCCAGCCAGGCCTTTGTTAAGCCACACCTTAAAAACCTCTTAAGAATGGAGATTCCACCACTTCCCCAGGTAACCCCTTCCAGTGCTTCACCACCCTCCTAGGGAAAAAGTTTTTCTTAATATCCAACCTAGACCTCCTCCACTGCAACTTGAGACCGTTGCTCCTTGTTCTGTCATCTGCCACCAGTGAGAACAGCCTAGCTCCATCCTCCCTGGAACCCCCTTTCAGGTAGTTAAAGGCTGCTATCAAATCCCCCCTCACTCTTCTCTTCTGCAGACTAAACAAGCCCAGTTCCCTCAGCTTCTCCTCATAGGATAAATAAGGATAAATAAATCTCATAGGATAAAGGGGCTTCTAAGGAATAAGGGTCCGTGTTCGGAACTGCTGAGATATTTTTCTATCCCTCAAAAAAATCATTTGCACCATTTTCTCCTGTGGATTCAAACCCGCATTCAATGGCTGGTAACGCCTAGCAAGCCCACCTCTCAGCCACATTCCTGGCGGTCTGCAGGAACCGCGCGTGGTCATTCTCTTTCAGAATATGTTCCGCTTGATTGATGAGGACTGTGGAGCGCTCCAGACACTGTCGGCAGTTAGCCACCTGCTGGGCCAACTTCCTCAGCTTCATAACCTTGGAGAGAAGAGCAGAGGAGAAACAAAAACAGTCAGAAAATAGCACTTGAGGGAGATCTGCAAGGGGCCCTGGCAACTGGGCTTATTAATCAACTGGCTAAAGCAGCCTTGTTCGGGACAAGGCCGATGGAGAGGCTGCCACAATGACTTGCCCTCTGCTGTGCCCATAAGCAGATCAAAGGCATTGTTTTAAAACCAAAGGAGAAAGCACTGGTCCTAGCAGAGTAAGTTTCTCAAGGAATGTCAGCAGCAGTAAAACTCTGTGGAGCCAAACAGCTCGGTTGAGTAAGAGAGAATTAAGAAGCATTTAAAGGCACACTCTCCGTGTTCATTTAGATTACAGAACAGAGAGACTGAAGCCCTGGGAAAAAAGCTTTTGGTTGCTCTAAAGGCTTGTGTGATCGGAATAGAAAAGTGATTGCAAACTCTGACGGCTTAAATCTCAGCCCACTCCCTTTACTTTAGCACAAATCAATAAGACATTCATGCAACCCCTTTTCAAGTTGGCCTTGTTTTAGGTCAGCACAGTACAAGGAAACCTCACACTTTGCTAGCGCGGCTCAGTCAGGGCACAGCTCAGACTTGCACTTGGAAAGCATTATAGTTGCAGCCACAAATAGTTTTGTAACTTCAAACATGGAGTGAGATGTGGCAACAACATGGGATGGGGAAGTAACCTGTGACACTTGGAATCAGATGCAAACTCAATCAGCTGTGAACGGAAAACATGATAAGACATAAGGATGCACAAGGAATTACAGACAACTCAAAAGCAGTCAGCCCCATCATGCACCAAGCTGCATTCGGATATCAGGAAGCCCATTTGTAAACGTCAGGATAACAATTAACTTGTCACCCTTCCCAGCCTCAACATTCTTGCTGCATTTCAGAGTTATAGTGTGTCCTAGCCTAGCCGAAGTTTAAATCAGAGGAAATTTAGTACCACCAAGAAAAACAATTTCCAACAATGTCGGTCAAATTTTAGTTCCCCAACCTTGCCAAAATTGTGTTTTTTAATAATTTGGCAAGCAAATAATTCCCAAAGGGCGAGAGGGCTGAAAGGCACTGCATGGAACTGGAAAGATAAAGGTTGGAAATGAGACCATTTCAAACTGGGGAGGAGGAAATTTGGATATGAATAAGAAATAGGAGCCTGAGCTCCAGTGATAAAACAGCTGGAAAAAAGCCTCCACATAAAGAAGAAGCTTCAGTTCGGGCAGGATAACGTTGGGTAGTTTTCCTAGTGTTTAATGAAGGGGCATGTGGGGATTTAGGAAACCCTTGAACGAAATGTACTGGAGAGAAATAAGATGTGTTTAAAACACTCTCTGCTCCCCAGACACTTTGCCGGAGTCAGAGCAGATGCATGGATTTCACTGGGCACTTCTGGGTCTCACCACAGAGGCTGCAAAAGTGGTGTGAAAGGGGAGAGAGTCAGCACAATAGGAACTGTATTGGCAGCCACACTGAAACTATGTCTACATCTGAAAAACCCAGCCCATCTTCAGGGGAAGTTAGTGGACACTGAAAATGGGAGAGAAAAGGTGGGTGAGGAGCAGCTTCTGTTGGAGCAAGAGACAACCTGTTGAGCTTACACAGAGCCCTGTTTCGGATCCGGGCAATGTCCCAGCTAAATACAAAGTAGAACAGACTGTTCAGCACCAGTGGTTAACACACAGTCCACTTTGTGTCTCTAGTATCCTGGAACCAACACAGCTATGACAGTGACACCGACGTGCACACCCTGCAGTACAGACCCTGTCCTGTTCCTGAGCACAGCGGCTCCTGAGCATACACACCCATGTGCAGACCCATGCGACACAAAGTGCATTTCCAAAGAATTTTCAGCGGTCGTTCGTATGGTTAAAACAGGCATCCTGCAGTAGTGACCCTCTCTCAGTGCTCCGCCCCACATCCACACGCACCCTCCACACTCCTCACACAAACAGATCATCACCTCTGTGTGGGGGCAGGGAGGGGCGAGCTTCTCCTCTAGCTCTGTGGGGATCTCATTAGTGCATCTCTCTGCCTGCACCTCAGCTTGTGAAAATATCACCAAGGTCATTGGTTAATATTTTTTTCCACTGATACGTTTTACACACATTCAAGTGTGCGTGCACACACACATGCCCCTTGGTGCACATCCATAATCCTGATCAAACACTGGCACACGCGTGTGCTCTCATACCCAGACAAAAATGGCATGTGGACTTGCACATGCCTATTGTCACAGAGTCCTCCTTTCCCCCTCCCCACCAGCATATGTCTAACCATCCACAGGTACGAACGCGCACACGCACACACAGATCTGCATGCATACTTGTGCACAGAAGATACACATGGAGTTGCCCAGCACACACCCATTCCTGCACAACTTTAGTCCCCCTTCCCCGTTGAGTTTTCTTGCCCTATGATTATTTTGTTGTATTTTTCTATTTTGTCTAGCGAGACGTGTATTTTGCAGAACCCCCCAAAATCCACATGACAGCAGCTCCCAGAGCTTTTCACTTGTCAGCTCCTGAGTCAGAGACACTGCCCTGAAGCATCTAGTCAGTTTTAAAGCCCCGTCCGTGGTTCGGAAATCTGACAGGAAACAAGAGCCAGAGCCTTTGGAGCTGACAGGGAGAACACTTGAGTCGCTCTCTCTAACTGTCAGCACTGTCAGCGCTTTCACAATCAAACATCACACTAATCCTCTTCCTGACACCACTGCCGTGCTCACACGCAGCCTCCAGAAAACGCACTTCACATCATCTCATCACTTTGGATCACTTTACAGCTCCTACCCCAGCCACCCTGGGCACTTCCACAGGTATTTCCGACAGACAAAATGGGAAAGTCGAAAAATATAACAAGCCAACTCTGAGAACAACCCACCCCCAACCCAACTAGCAACAAAACCCCCGTGCATGGCACACTGCATCCCTCAGCACATGCCCAAGGGAACAGATGCACCCTGAGATGCACCCAAAGGGCCAGCTGACCTGGCAGTGCTGGACCAAGTGAATTCCAGCATCAAGGCTCCTGCCATCAGCTCTCTGTTTTCAGTGTAGGGGGATCTTGCCTTGAGTGTCTATCCCGACCCCAGCTGCAATACAAGCCCAACGGTAGAGAGCTGGGGCTCTTGAATAACCAGACAACCAGCTTCATACAGGTTACAACGCACATTGTGGACTCCATCCCACACTGAACTAACTGGAAGTGTAAGCGCTCTCAGCTGAATAGACAACTTCTGAATGGTCCCAAGGTGTGACCTCACTTAGAGCACTACTGAGTCTGGAGGCCTTGGCCAAGATTGCAAGGTCCGTGCAGTCAAAGAAACTGTTGCCCTTACCATGTGCAGATAAAAACAGCACCCTGACTACAGATGGCACCTGTGCATCTGCCTGCACCTGAAGACCTAATGGCCCCCAACTATGAACCGACGGGACGAGTGGCAGGTCATGCACTTAGGGATTAATAATAAGAATTTTA
>ML675622.1:38159424-38184314 GCA_007922155.1 Mesoclemmys tuberculata | reverse complement strand
CTATGAGTCTATGAGTCTATGAGGTATCATCTTGCCATCTCATCTGGTTGTTTTCTCCAACCAGCCAAGAATCCAGTCTCAATGGGGCTGAGCCCCAGCCAGCTGGCTGTCATCCCAGGGCCAGTCTCATTCAGACAATGAGGAAGTCACTTCCTTGCATCACCCAGAGCAGAGGAGATGACGTCTCAGAGCTGAGTTCCATCAGCACTGTAACTCCCCAGCGACTCCAACGATTTTTCTGAGACAGGGAAGGTGGAAGCTGTTCAATCGCTGCTCCAGATTTCACAGCTGTAAAGGAGGGTGCTGAGGACATCAGCCTGATAAACGGACACCTTTGTATTCAGGGTTAGCAGCTTCTTGTTCCAGACACGCAAGGTAAGTTTGCCAAAGGTGACAGGCTTGGCCAATTCTCACCTCAAGTTCTGTATCAAGGCTAAGTGAGCTGGTTAAAGTTGAGCCAAGACAGCAGAAGTGATCCATGCTGTCCAGAGCTTCATTATTGATGTTGGCTGTTAATGCTCTGTGACATGACAAGTGTTTTTATAACTGATTACCATGCCAAACTTGATTCATGCATCAGATAACTTATTCATCATGATCTGTAATTCATCAGGTGAATGAGAGATGAATGCAGTGTCATCTGTGAAGAGCAAATCCCAAATGGTGAGCTGGGTGACATGCCTTTTGCCTGACTTTAAACAAGCTGCTGTCCATCCTTGATTCAATTAGTATGGCAGACTGATCGTTTCCAAAAGCGTACTTATGAAGAATAGAGAAGAAGATACCAAAACCAGTAGCCGCTAAGACGCAGCCTTGCTTCATGCCAGTATCAAGGCTAAACTCAGACAATGTTTCATTTTCTTGCTGGATAGTTGCCCTCATTCCCTCAAGGAACTCCTTAAATAGGAAAAGCACTTTTTGTGGACAGCTAATTTTTAACAGGATCTTTTATATGTCATTCCTGCTAACCACATCGAAGGCCTTTTGTAGGCCAATGAACACTACCTAGAGAGGTGCCTGTTGTTCATGGCTTTTTTCTTGCAAGAAGCGCTTTGTGGAGGACATGTCAATCAGAGTGTCCAGCTCTGAGCCAGCACTGGCTCTGAGGATAAACTCTCTCAGCAAGGACTTGGAGTCATTTCAGCAGGACCCTTGCAAGCAACTTGCTGACCATGCTGAGCAGAGATACCCCTCGGTAGTTGTTATAGTCTGCTCTTTCCCCTTCATTTTTGTATAAAGTATTTATGTTTGCATCTTTCAGGTCCTGGAGTTTGTAGCTTTCTTCCCAGCCGGCCCAGAGAAGTGCATGGATGTCATTCATAAGCTTTCTCCTTCCTGCCTTTAGAAGCTCTGGAGGTATCTGATCTTTGCCTGCTGCTTTCCCAAGAGCAATCTCTTCGATAGCTTTCTCTACATCTTCAAGAGTTGGTATTTGGTCCAGCTCCTGCACTGCTGGAAGCTGGGGAATGGCAGCTAAGGCAGTATCACAGATAATGGCATCCTTTGAGCAGAGTTCTTTGTAATACACAGTCCATTGGTCAAGTTGTTCTTGCCTGTAAGTCAGGATGGTCCCATCTTTTGCTTTCAGGTTTGCAGTCTTTTTACAAATTGGGCCAAGTGCCTCTTTGATTCCATCATAGGTACTATGAAGATCCCCTCTTTCAAAGCAGGTCTGAATTCTTGCACAGGTCTTGCCTGTACTTCTGGGCACATTCTCTAGTGACTTTCTGGACCACAGCCTTAGCCTCTTTGAACATAAGAGTTCTGGACTTACTTGGTTGTTGAAGTAAAGTTAGGTGAACTTGCTTTTTCTTTTCTATGAGTGGGAGCAGCAGATGTTCCGACGCTGTGAACCAATCAGGTTGTTTTTAGTTTGTGGTTCCAAAGATGTCCTTTGCAGTAGCCAGTGTCTTATTCTTAAAATTGTGCTACAAGCTGTCAGAATCAGGGGAATCAAGTTGATAATTTCCAGAAACGCACTCACACTTACGCTGAAACTTTACACACATCAGAGTCCTTCATGTTAGTGATGCTGAGGCAAAGTTTACCTTTCGGCTTTGCATGATGGAGCTTTTAAAAATGTAATCGTAGCATGGCCCTGACAAGGGCATGGTCAGTGTTGCAATCAGCTCTATGGAGTGCTCAAGCATGCAGTACATTGCGAATGTTTCTCCGACAGATCAGGATGACGTCAAGCTGATGCCAGTGTCTGGAGTGGAGGTGCCTCCATGTGACCTTGCTGCTGCTGCTGCTTCCAGCAAAATAGGTATTTGAGACTATTAGCTCACAAGAGATGCAAAGCTCAAGGACATGCTGGCCATTTTCATTAAGGCTACCAGTGCCGCGTTGGTCAGTGATGTGTCCCCAGTGCTCCCAGTCCTTACCCACACAGACACTGAAATCACCAAGAACAGCAAATCTGTTCCTTTCAAGGATGTTCCTGATGGTTTGTTCCAGGTGAGAATAGAACTCATCTTTTTGCTGTTTCGAGTAGTCAAGTGTTGGTCCATAGATGGACAGAAAAGTCAGGGATCCCAAGTTTGTATTTGCATCCAGCTGCATGATCCTCTCGTTAATAAATACCAGAGGAGTACATGGACTAAGGACAGACTTCTTGACAGCAAATCTGACACCATGGATCCTTGATTCATTTTCAGATTTCCCAGACCAGCAGAAGTGATTGTTTACTTAATCTAGTGCTCCAGTTTCCAAAAGTCTTGTCTCACTGAGGGCTGCAATATCAACGCCCAGTTGATGTAGTTCTCTATCAATTATGGCTGCTTTCCAAAGTTCATGGCCTTTCAGTTCAAGTCTAGTTAACATAGTACAAACATTCCAACAAGCAATGATTACATTACAGTCAGGAAAGAAAAAGTTTGAAGAGAGCTTTTTTAGCCCACCTTTCCTAGGGTCTTCCTCGAATTGGGGCAAGCAGGCAACCCCTAAATAGGGATGCTTGAACATCTGAACTGCTGCCAACACCTAGGTCCTTCTCCACCAGGACAAGCAACCATCAAGTACCGACCTTTGACGTGTACATCTAGGCAAAACAAAGAAGGAAGAGGTTGCCATAGGCCCTCCACATTCTCTCTTGGCAGAAACTATAGAACTCCAATGGCAAAATTAAGGTCAAGACAATTGATATAGGCCTGCTGCAGCTTCTAGCCAGAACACCACTCCAAATTGAAAAAGCACCTGCCTTATTGTGTCCACAACTGCGCCTTTTCTAAATGGGCGTGATCCCAATAGTGTGGGTACCACTGGCCAACATGATTCTGGATCATCTGCTTATCTGGGGACATTTTCTTCACCCAAGGGGTTCTACTACCCCATCCTTGGGCGCTTCCCAAAGGGAGCCACGTTGATTGACCAGCGTGCCTGTCACTCGCCGTTGCATCGCTGGCTGTACCATCTACACATCTGGTGGCAAACTCCAGAGGGACTGGCCAGACAACAAATGTTGCATGTTCAAAAGTCTGAAGCACTGGATTTTGCCTATAATCTTCAATTCCCACAGCTATGAGGTTTGAGCAAAAATAAATAAATAAAAATTTTAAAATCTCAGAATATTTGTTACAGGTACCGGAATGTGTAATTATTTGTTAGAACCAGCAAATAAGTCCAGATTTTGAAAGCCCTCAGAATTTGAACTTATGTCTTTATTGTGGAACAAAATGTTGAGCTACCCAAGCTGGTCTTTGAAGAGGTGCATGAAACGTTTATCTTGAACTTTTCTGAAAAGACTGAATGATCTTTCCATGGACACTGAAGTTAATGCAAGTAATGCCACACTGGACGTGACAGGCAATGAGTGGGCTTCACTTTTCCAGTATTCAAGTGCTGTTATGCTGTCGTCACAGGACACTTCACGCTCCATGTACAAGTCAAAATCATGCCTCAACTCTTCTGCCTTTTAAGGGAAAACACGCAGACTATTTGTGTGGTTCCTAAAACTGCGTAGCATCTTAGCCTTGACAAATGAATCAAGGACTTCACAGTTAGCAATAGAGATCCCAACCCAGAGGATCCAATGTGCCATTGGGGGATATGGGTTGCTTTGAAATTCTGATGTGAAAGCATGCATTGCAGGTCAAAATAATTGCCTTTTGGAGTCCACTGACTTGAGTTCCACTTCTTTTAAGAACATCAGCAGTTACTTGTAAATTCCAGACACGCAGCATAGCAGTGTGGTGCATTAGGGTGTGTTTATTTCCATTTGCAAATGAACCTCATGGATTTTCCCAAGAATATACAAAGAAAAGATAACCTGCAATACAGTTCTCACTGGTTTCCATCTGACATAGCTTCATTGTCTTCTCGAAGGTGACTTTATCCTCTTGTTTAATGGTAAAGTCTGTCACACTGTCCTAGTGCATATGAAAAAATGTGGTGCCTTGAGCCAGGAAATCAAGCACAATGGCACAACATGAGGGGACAGATGCACCCTGATGGAGTCACGTTGTTGCTTGCACAGGCTTTAAAATGTGCTCACTGTTGCCTGTTGGCGTGTTTAAATATCACCGGAAAATGTACTGTAAATTTGTTGTCACCACACAACTCATAGTTTTGGTAGCATGATCAATGCCTACATGCGAAAGATGAGAAATACATGGAACATGCAGCAATATGAATACAATTTTTTCAAGTCCTTTACTAACCACTACATGTACATCACAGAGTCACTGTTGACAGACAGGTTTCCCACATTTCGCTGTACTCTTGCAGCACATCTTGAATCCAAATTTAAATGACTCCCTTGCTGCACTGAAGAACACAGTTTTACTGGAACAGTATTTGTTGATTTCTTTTTGTCACTGCAGAACACTGCAAGCATGTTAACTGCTGGCTGTAAAGCAAACTCTGAGGTTTCATCAATTCCTAAAGAGAATTTCTTCCCACTCAAAAGATCCTTAATTGCAGCTTAGTGGTGAGCAAAATCTTCAGGCAGATATTTGTCTTCCAGATGATGACACGAAAGCCAAGTGTGTGCTGCCGGTGTATGCTTGTGAAGCAGAGCCAATAAAAAGCTCGAAGCACCAACAGCAGTCACTGGATTCATTTTGAAGCATGTCACATGCACCAGTAGATGTGGAAATTTTCTTCTTTCTTTTGTCCCATTCTCCCACACAGGCTTCCATCAGAGCTTTGTCGGACTTTTAATTCCAAACAACGCTTACTGTTCAAACGCTCAGCAATATGATTTGCTAGATCTACAGCTCCAGCACTGCTTCCTGGCCTCTGCAGCCCTTTGTCACATGACTGCTGCTGCTCCCGTGGCGTGCCCCTGGCCCGGCAGCACGGCCAACTTCACCAAGGAAGTGCTCTGCTCCATGCAGGAAGAGATGTGGAGGATGAGCACCGGACTGCAGGGGGAGCGACTCTGCTGCTGAATGGTTCAGGGACAGCAGGTGCCCCTTGCACTCCTGGCAGCTGAATGAGCCAGTGGGGACCAGTGACAGCAAAGCTGCCGGAGGCTCCCTGCACAGGCAAGGGGCTGATAAGAGAGGGGCTACGAGAGACCCATAGAGTATGAGAGGTGGACGGGACCTCAGGAGGGGTCTAGTCCAACCCCCTGCTCAAAGCAGGACTATCCTCAGCTAAACCATCCCAGCCAGGGTTTTGTCAAGCCACAGCTTAAAAACCTCTAAAGATGGAGATGCCACCACCTCCCCAGGTAACCCATTCCAGTGCTTCACCACCCTCCTAGGGAGAAGCTTTTTCCTAATGTCTAACCTAGACCTCCCCACTGCAACTTGAAACTGTCGCGCCTTGTTCTGTCATCTGCCACCACTGAGAACAGCCTAGCTCCATCCTCCCTGGAACCCCCTTTCAGGTAGTTAAAGGCTGCTATCAAATCCCCCCTCATTCTTCTCTTCTGCAGACTAAACAGGCCTAATTCTTTCAGCCTCTCCTCATAAGTCTTGTACTCCAGCCCCCTAATCATTTTTGTTGCCCTCCACTGGATTCGCTCCAACTTGTCCACATCCTTTTTGTAGTGGGAGCCCCAAAACTGGACACAATACTCCAAATGCGGCTTCACCAATGCCGAATAGAGGGGAATAATCACTTCCCATGATCTGCTGGCAATGCTCCTACTAATGCAGCCCAATATGCCATTAGTCTTCTTGGCAACCAGGGCACACTGCTGATTCATATCCAGCTTCTTATCCACTGTAACCCCCAGATCCTTTTCTGCAGAACTGCTGCCTAGCTCATCGGTCCCCAGTCTGTAGCTGTGCATGGGATTCTTCCGTCCTAAGTGCAGGACTCTGCACTTGTCCTTGTTGAACCTCATCAGATTTCTTTTGGCCGAATCCTCCAATTTGTTTAGGTCCTTCTGTATCCTATCCCTCCCTTCCAGGGTATCTCCACTCCCCCTAGCTTAGTGTCATCTGCAAACTTGCTAAGGGTCCAATCTACCCCCTCTTCCAGATCATTAATGAAGATGTTGAACAAAACCGGCCGCAAAGTTGAAATGTTTAGTTTCAAAATGGCCAAAATGAACCATTCTGAGATTTTTCTAATTATTTGTCCTCATTTCTTCCCAGACGAAATCATTCTGAATTCACAGTTGGTTTTAGTGCCACAAAAAAATGCGTTTTTCAGTGAATTTACTATTTGTTGAAAAAATGATACTCATCTCTAATCCTGAAATCTGTGCTGATAGGGGGGACACTGAGGGAGAGCCCTGTGGAAGTGTGAGCAGTCTTGCTGCACATAGATCACGTCCCTAATTTGAACATGGAGCTTTGAAATTCTTGGCACAACTTAAAAGAAAGCCCATCAGAATGGATGTGAATAGGTGCAAGTCACATTCAGCAGAGGGAAATAACTAAGGAAAGTACCATGTATGGGACAAACAAGAAACACACAATAAAAGGTGGAGCCAAGGCAATGATACTGACGGCCCATCAACTCAAATGGTGACAAGGCCGTTAGCAAAGGGCACAGGCAGGCAGCAGGTGTTACACTCATGACTAGAACCATGCAGCTGGCCCTGCAACCGCAGGAGATTTGTCCCTAGAGTCACTTGTTAGTTCCACTGACAAGGACAAGGGCTGAAGCAGCAGCATTGGGCAAATCCTGCTGAGAATTTACAATGGCAGCTACTGGATTTTTAAATAATTAAGACGACAAACTCACTTATCCAGTGACAGGTGATCAGGAGAGCAGGGGGTTTGAAAAGGAAACCCAGGCGTACAGCCTTAAGAGCTATAACCAACATGTAACTCCAACGCCTTTCCCAGTGGGAAAGGAGGGCTGGAATTCAAGCAATGTTCAGTAGGGAGTCCCTCCACATTGCCAGTGTCCAGAGCTAAAGCAGTGAGTGCACCTGCCCATCTCATTTTAAAGAAGTCATGATTGTTCCCCCACCTATGAACTGCTCTCCCCGAAGGTTTGGACAACTGGTGATTCTGTGTTTGCGCCTCACTGATGAAATATCGGTAGCTGCTCTGTGGGATTTCCCCTCACTCATTTCCCAAGTCCATCGTGTCCCACTAAAAGAATCAGGTCCCATAAGTTAACTATTCACCCAGGCTAAACCTTCTTGTGTTGCCAACTCTTGCAATTTTGTCATGAGTCTTATGATATTGGGTGTTTTTCTTATAGCCCCAGCTCCTGAAGTCATGTGATTAGAGAAGACTCTCAGCTTTCATTAAAAAAAAGAAAAGAAGAAGAAGAAAAGTTCATTTATAGCCCCCCTGGTTGCCAAGAAAAACCTGAAAACATGACCCCTAAGTGCTTGGAAACCAGAAGACCAATATAAAGAACCCCACTTTGATTATTTATTTTGTCTCAGGATTTTTAAGTCAATTTCATGATTTGGGGGGCCTGTTTCATGAGTTTTGAATCCCTGGGGATCGCAATACTGCGTTCTCAGAAGTATGCAGGGATTTGTGTTTGCCCAGCATGCACCACTTTGTGTCTGATCCACAGGGCACTAAGGAGCTGTAGACAACAGTAGTGAATGCTTCTGATAATTTGGCCAAAAATCTTCAGTCATTATTTGCAGCTCACAATTCAGGGCTCTCACTACAGATACATTAGTCTTGAAGGTGCTGCACCTCTTAATAGCCCAGAGAGCAGAGATTTCTACTGAACTAAGCTTTCTGATTCATCTGCCAAAGCAAAGATACATAAAACCAGGTCTAAAAATATCTTAAACACTGGAGGCTGGAACCTCTGCAGTGTTCTCCCTGCCCGCCTGTGGGACTTTTCTTTCTTCCAAATTCATTGTATGTGAAAACCAGAGATTAGAAAATCACACAGAGCAAAAAGCTATACCTTTGGTTGAGGGACAGAATATAAGGAGGGCATTAAAAGAGCCAAATGGCACCAAATAGCAAAGGTTGTTACAATAAACACTAAGAAACGGGATGGCTGAAAGCTGAACAAATGGGAACACTGATGTCAGTCCCATATGAGCAATGCCATTGACCACTCAGATCCATAAAGATAAGTATGTGCCGAAGTGCTTTGCTGGGTCAGGGCCTCAAAGAGCAGCAAACTAAGGAATATTATTGTCAATCATCATCAGTATTATTTGATGTAAAGTTACCAAGTGAGAAATGGTGGAGCCAAATGTCATGCCCATCTATATCTAATACAGAGAATGCCAAGAATACACCCAAGGTGAAATGTGCATGAATATTACTGAGCTACAAAGTTTCCTTATCTGAAACTAGGGAATCATAAAAAAGCAAGAACGTGTCTCAGAGAAAGGTAGCTGGGCCCTCTGTGACAATGGGTTATAGTCACAGGTGACGTATGAGACTGGGAATTAAACAGCTGAGGTAAATACGGAATTTGGGGAAAAAGCTGATGTAGTGAGCGGGTATGGCCTCCCTCTGAGACAGACAGGGAGGAGCAGGCCACGCCCGTTGGGGCGGAGCTAGAGACTGCCTGTCTGCCCACCCGGAAGTGAGGGGCAGGACAGGAAGTACAAAAGGAAGGCCCAGGAGCTCAGTTGGCGGCCAGCTCCCAGAAGGGAAGGACATCTCTCCCAGCTCTCCAGAGCTGCCTGCAGCCTGGTACCCAGATGAGCAGACAGGGTCTGGTACCCAGAAAAGCAGAACCAGGGCCTGGGTCTGGACACCGGCATACGAGCGGCGGGCAGCCTGGGGCCCAGAGGTACCCCTGGAACCAAGCACCCCGCAGGACCCAGTGATATGGATGGGCCAGGACCTGGAGAAGTTGCCAGATGTGGACAAGGAGGAGGTGGCTGTAATGGGGCCAGACTTGGAGGAGCTGCCCTTGGAGGAGTTGCCAGAGGCTGACGATGAGGCGAGGGCCCTGACAGGGCCAGACCTGGCGGAACTGCCCTAAGCCGACCTCCTCGATGAGCTGCCTGAATTACCATCCTCCGACAATAACCCTCCCCTGGGCTACTTCCTGCCCCTTTCCCCCGGGTACCTGGTGGACCTCGTCGGGGTAGTCACCCAGGAGTAGAAAATATTGAAATAGAAGGAAGGAGTGAATTCAGAGGGATGAAGCTGTTCTGTGGGACCATCTCAATTTGATCTGGAGATGGCACTCAGAGGAAGAAGAGGAAATTTAATCAGTAAAATGATGCATTTAGGTACAGATCACCCCAAATTAAGCCTGGTTCCAACTCTGCAAGCCTCCAGAGTGAACAGCCTTTGACCTCATGATACAGTCTGATGTCACACACCCAAAACAATGTAGTTGGGGCAAGACTGAGGGGAAGTGGAATAAGGAGCGGGCAGAGAGCAGCAAGCCAGGACAGGGGAGAGTCCACAGTAGTACAGGTGAGTAGAGCTGGGAGAGTAACTGATTTTTCAGTTCGCCAGCAATTTAAAAAAAAAAATTAGTTTCTGGTTGAGCCAAAAAACTTTTGGCAAACTGAAAAGTAGAAACAAAGAAAAAAGTGGCCTTTGGGATGTTTAGTTTTGATTTCAAGCATTTTAGAAAGCCTGCTTTAATCTTTAGAAAATAAAATGGAAGGAAATTTTAAAACAAAGTCATTTGAATTGAAAAAATCAAAACATTTTGTTTAAAAAACATCAAAACGACACATTTCAGAGCACTTGGAGTTTTTTTTGATTTTCCTTTGACCAGAACAATTTGGCAAACTGACCAGAATTCTCTAAACGTTTTGTGACACTTCTTGGGGCCCCCACGGCTGAGTCACCCTTTTGCCACCTGCCTCCGTTGCGAAGGATTTGTACCCTTGCCAACTGGGTGTTAGAACCCTACTGCTACCAGCATGTCAGCCACCCAAATAGTTTCCTCTGGGCTTCACCAGCTCTGCCTTTTGCCTCCAGGCTGTCAACAGATGCACCCAGCTCATGAGAGTGCCTTTAAAGTGTGCTCCTGTGGTGTCCAACCCCTGGTCACAGGCTACCCACAGAAATCCCAGATCCCAAAGGAACAGTGCACGCCAGTGTACCAGTTCTACCTTAGATACAGAACAGTGGTCTGTCACAGGTTGAGTTCAACTATAGTCAAACAACAGGAAATGTATTCAAGAATGAACAGAGATTAAAATAGAAACAAGCATTAGTGATGGAAACAAAAGGTCACATACAAAACAAAATAATAATGGTGTTATTAATAGTCACCTCTTCTAATAGATTCTCACCCCAAATTTCAGTCTTTTGCAGCATCCACTGACCCCAAGAAACAAGGATGCAGCCCTTCAGGGAGCACCCCCACTCATCAAGGCTCCTCCTCATGAATGGACCCAGAGAGTCTTTCTCCACCTTGTGATGTTCTGACTTAGTCTTTCATCTCCATTCACAGATGGGGCACCCCATTAGCACCTTTCAGCCTTTTCACTGCCAAAGGATTCCAATATTTACAGTTTGTCTTTGATGGTTTTCCATTGACTGTTCTGGCTTGGCACAATGGTGGACAATGAAGAAATATGTTACATAATTGGCTAGCCAGGAAGAGGTGACAACTCCTCCCTCCCGCTTGAAGGGGCCATCTCCAAGTCACTCATTTTCCCTCCAAGACTATGAAGGTGTAATTTTCAGTAAGTTACGTTATGCCCTAAACAATACCCATACACGTATCTTGCAATGATTTGAGTATCTGTCTGTGTGTGCTGGTAGCTCAGGAAGGGATTCTGTCTCTGGGAGGAGGGGGCCAAGGGCAGACTCAGAGTCTGTTGGGCAGCCCAGAGGGAGAGAGGAGAGAGATCCAGAACCGCTCCTTACCTCAGGGCAATCCACGGCTGGAGAGAGTCAACCAGACTTTGCTAAAGATGTTGGGAACTTTGCATCCATCCCAAAAGACCAGATGGAGTGAGCATGTGGGTTACCCTGTGCACGCTTATAACTGCACTAAAAGTAAGTCCACTGGATTTTTACCTTCTTAATGTTTGGTAGAGAAGCAAGGCTACCATTGATTTATGTTTTTGGGCTACCCTCTGAGGGAGCTAGCAAAGAAACGTATGTCCAGTACATTCAAAGTCTTAGATGTGACTTGCGGGAAGCTTACAAACTGGCTGCCTAAATGTCTGGAAGCAACTTTGCCAAGCAGAGATATGCTAATCAGGTGTGTGAACAGGACCTACAGTTGGGAGACAGAGTCCTGATCCAAAATCTAGGTTTTACTGTGAGGCACTAATTAGCTGATTGGTGGAATGCAGACCATACATAGTGGCTGAGAAGTTACTGAACTTACCCTTTGGATGGAAAAAAAGCCTGGTAAGACTGTTCCCTGCAGCCACCTCTCCCCAGTGGGACAGTTAATAGGTGAAGAGGATAATAGCAGATGTGGCTCCTTCTGCCAACCCATGACTCGTTCAAGACTAAGGCAGCCAGTTCCTGCTGAAAGAAGCGTAGCCAGCTGTAAATCAGAGGCAAGCCTTGCTGCACAACTTGAATCTGCCGAGGAGGCTAACCGTCTTTAACCTCCTCTGTTTCTTGTTCAGAGAGTAGCAGAAAGGAGGAGTTCTTCCGCTATTTTTCAAGCCTTCCTATTCTTTGTGAGCAGTTACGTGAAGTAGGAACTGTTAAGGAGGGAGAATCCAGCCCTAATCCAGCTCTAATACTTAATCCTGAAGCTGCACCACTTGCACTTCATCGATCAAAAATACAGCATGACAACCCCTGCCTACTGGGACCTCCTCACGAGGCAAGTGGTCTACAAAAGAGTATAGTTCCCTCCTGCAGAGGATGTGGGATGGGAAATCACTGATCGTCCTGCCGTTGTTACTGTTGAGAACCCTGGAAATGAAGAAGTTTCTGTACTGTGACATTCAGCAAGAGAGTGAAAACCTGTCCAGAGGCTCACTGATGATGTTCCAGGGACCTCTGCCTCCGTCCGTTTGCACTTAGTGCATATAGATGGGTGTGGGTGGCCTATTATTGTTGTTGCCAGATAGTTCACCCTGCAGGCTCCAAGTTGTTTATTTCAGCACAGTAACGGGTCACTAATGTCAACTGCACAACAGTTTAATGCTGTGTTTACATTATGGTTGTATTCAGACATGAGGATATCTGCTTGCTGGTGAATAACATTCCTTGTCAGCCTAACAACGTTGACTGTGACCTGAGGAAAAGGACCTTGCATGGTTGTGTAGTTGGACGAATGAGTCCTGTGGAGGACAGCAAGAACTTTTGCCCAGGGAAATCGCAACCTCCAAGGTGCTCCCTGAGGTCCCTGGGAGAGAGGAGAGTTGCTGTTTAGAGTGACCGGGCCCCAATGGCATAGGGAGGATGGCAGGGCACCTGCTCAAGAGAGGGGCAGCATCACATGATTGACAAGGGAAGGAAGAGGTAGCCTGACCAATAGGGAGTGAGATGTCCACCCAGGGAGCCCTGGAGGGGGCAAAGGGAGAAGCCACTTGGGAGGAGCTGGAGCCAACCCGAGATAGGGCAGTGCTGGCTGTGGGGTGGGGGCTGGCGCATCCCAGGCCTGCATGCAGGGTTCTCCTGAGAACCAGCCTCTACGGACCTGGCAGCAACATCCCTCAGCTTGGGCCTCTACCTCTCAAAGGCGACTCCCAGTTAACAGTTTTGTTGGGAAACTCCCCGCCACCTGGCTGTGTTAGTGCTTCACTCCCTAGGGATAATCGGCCACCACACGGCAGCACAGCTCTGGCTGCTAGCCCAGGGCTTCCGCCTGCTGCATGTGTGTCTGAGCACGGGAACAGCCAGCATGGATTCACCAAGGGTAAGTCAGGCCTGACCGACCTCATTGCCTTCTATGATGAGGTGACTGCCTCTGTGGATGTGACATACTGTGACTTTAGCACAGCTTTTGATATGGTCTCCCATGGTATTCTTGCCAACAAGTTAAAGACGTATGGGTGGGATGAATGGACTGTAAGGTGGATAGAGAACTGGCTAGATCATTGGGCTCAGTGGGTTGTGATCAATGGCTCCATGTCTAGCTGATGGCAGTCACAAGCGGAGTGCCCAGGGGTCGGTCCTGGGAAAGGTTTTGTTCAGTGTCTTCATTAATGATCTGGAGGATGGGGTACTTTGCAAGTTTGCAGACGACACTAAGCTGGGGGAGCGGTCGAAACCCTAGAAGGTAGGAATAGGATACAGTGTGACCTAGACAAATTGGGGGATTGGGCCAAAAGAAATCTGATGAGGTTCAACAAAGACAAGTGCAGAATCCTGCACTTAGGATGGAACAATCCCATGCACAGCTACAGACTGGGGACCGACGAGCTAAGCAGCAGTTCTGCAGAAAAGGATCTGGGGGTTACAGTGCACCAGAAGCTGGATATGAGTCAGCAGTGTGCCCTTGTTGCCAAGAAGGATAATGGCATATTGGGCTGCATTAGCAGGAGCATTGCCAGCAGATCACGGGAAGTGATTATTCCCCTCTATTTGGCACTGGTGAGGCTGGATTGGGAGTACTGTGTCCAGTTTTGGGCCCCACACTAAAGGGAGGATGTGGACAAATTGGAGAGAGGGTCCAGAGAAGGGCAACAAAAATTATTAGCGGGCTAGAACATATCACTTATGAGGAGAGGCTGAGGGAATTAGGCTTATGTAGTCTGCAGAAAAGAAGAGTGAGGGAGGATTTGATAGCAACCTTCAACTGCCTGAAGGGGGCTTCCAGGGAGGATGGAGCTAGGCTGTTCTCAGTGGTGGCAGATGACAAACCAAAGAGCAATGGTCTCAAGTTGCAGTGGGGGAGGTCTAGGTTGGACATTAGGAAAACCTTTTCACTAGGAGGGTGGGGAAGCACTGGAATGGGTTATCTAGGAAGGGGATGGAATCTCCATCTGAGGTTTTTAAGGCCTGGCTTGACAAAGTCCTGGCTGAGGGGATTTAGTTGGGGTTGGTCCTGCTTTGAGCAGGGGGTTGGACTAGATGATCTCCTGAGGTCTCTTCTCCAACTATCTGGCAAGGAAGTGGGGGTTACTCTGTGGTCAGAAGTTTCCTCCCAAGCTGCCCTGGTGACCTGACCAGGAAGGAGCGAGGGGGGTGGAGGTGGCCCAAATAAATTCTGATGGGAAGAAAATAAAGAAGTTATACCCAACATTGCTTCTGAATTCAACAAAGGAAACAGCCCGACCCACAAACAGCTTGGCATTTATTTACATTTTCATTAGCCTAGCGAGTAGCTCGGCTGTCCAGAGCATGTAACTCTGTGGTTGTCATTACAGTGTTCAGAAGTGTAACATTTTCATCATCAGCCCAGTTTAACCTCTGAACGCACAGGGAAGCCTAGTCCTATTTGCAGCATTATTTGGAACCAGCATGTCATTGGTGCAAGAATGGGACTTTAACATTGTCATCCTCAGCCTTTGGGGGCATCTGTAGTGCTCTTCCAGACTAAAGCCATGATTCTAGCAGCCAGACTTCCACGCAGCTGTGCACAATTGAACCTGCAGGGGAGCTAAGGCTGTTTGTGACTTCAGTCCTTGCCACAGTGAGTCAGCGTCCGAGGCAGTGGCAGGGACAGAGGCACAAACAGGGTAAGTCGACACTGCAGCTGGGAGGTGTTCACAGCTCGTGTAGGCATACACGCAGTAGTGCTGCTTGACCTGGCACCTAGCACCTAGAAACGGCAGTGCAGCAACTGGGGGAGTCAGGTGAGATTGTTCAGGTGGCTAGTCTAAGCCACGGTAACCACACTGCTATTGTTAGGCACTACCTCAAGCACAGCTAACGTGTATGTCTACCCGAACCAGGAATTACACCTCCCAGCTTCTGCGTAGACCTCTTCCTGGAGACTTATCATTAAACGGTGGTTTTCCCCCCAAAAGTGACTCTGTAAGTGGCATAATGAGGTTCCCAGTCCATTGGGTATCACTCGTATCACTTTCCACATTTGCTCAGGTTGCAAAGAAAAAAAACCAAACAAACAACCTTTTACAAAGTGCCATCCCTTCAAGCTCCCTATGGGATCTGAAAGTCAAGCTGGGCTCTCTGTTGTACGTACCTTCCCTCGCAGCATAATCAGCAGGCCAGTGACACCTGTGCAATCACTGAGGATGTAATTTGGCTGTCAGACCCCTTTATTCTGGGTGATGATACACAAAATGGAAAGAGCTCAAACTGACTGTCAAATGCTAGGGTGAATTTGAAAGGTTGGCAGTTGGAGAAAATCATTTTACTTACAACCTAAGCAAATTGAAGAGACGAAATCGGTTCATACACAACGAATACGGAACTCCATGATGCCATTTTCACAGAGGTGGAGCAACATTTAACATCTAAAAGGCTGAAGTACTGATAATATGACCTAGTTATTGGGATCAAGGGAACCCATACTCGTCTTAGTGTCAGAGTTAATTCAAGCGTCACATATCTTCTTATTATACAGAAATCACTGGATTATCCAGCAAACCTAAGGTTAAGTGTAATGAAGAGATTTCAGCTTTTAACTGATCTTCTGCGTGGGTCTAAGATGACCTTTTGACATTAATTTAACATTATTTTAGTAACACAGCAGTGTTATAAAACCCCTTAGGAAATTATCTGGGCTGATGTAACTACAACAATCTATCATGAAAATCTGTGCCATTCTCTTCTCCAAGCTAGATACCATCCATGGCCTTTCAAACATTAATTTGTCCAAGACAGCTGAACCCTGGGGCTAAGAGCAGTGAGGGGCACCTGAATTCACATATAACTTCAGGAGGTGGAGAGTGAAAAGTGCATTAATAGACAGGCCATCAGAGCTCCTCTGGAGGAGACGTTTCACATACTGCTCAGATTATAACAGCTGCTTCCAGTGATGGATGATGCTACAATGTTAAAACACTAAACAGCAAAACTGGAGGAGAAGATTTTCACAGATAATACTCTCTGAAATAACGTGTAGCACTGGCCACATTCCAAGTGGTACTTGGTGCCAAACAATGGGAATGATCTCTGAGCCAAAGTGGGAATTTTCTATACTATTTGTATGAATGATATGCATGGCAGTGACTGACTTGACTAGGGAGTGCTACCCTGTGAATGCAGAAGGGTTAAAATACTCCTGGCGCATTGCAGGAGACTTGAGGTGCTGAGGACATGTAACTGTCTGGGGAGGTAGGAATGGGTCATTCAGGACTGGCTGAACTGACTATATCAATGGAGGATCTGGAAAGACAATGGGAGCCCCAAGAACTTAACAACAGACACCAACCAATGGGAAACTCATCAGGCAGAACACGTGGACTCAGCTGGGCCCTGGCAGAGTGATCTAGACAAATTGGAGGATTGGACCAAAAAAAATCTGATAAGGTTCAACAAGAACAAGTGCAGAGTCCTGCATTTAGGATGAAGAATCCCATGCACAGCTACAGACTTGGGACCGACGGGCTAGGCAGCAGTTCTGCAGAAAAGGATCTGGGGGTCACAGTGGACAAGAAGTTGGATATGAGTTAACAGTGTGTCCTTACTGCCAAGAAGGCTAATGGCATATTGGGCTGCATTACCAGGAACAGTGCCAGCAGATTGAGGGAGGTGATTATTCCTCTCTATTCGGCACTGGTAAGGCCACATTTGGAGTATTGTGTCCAGTTTTGGGCCCCTCACTACAGAAAGGATGTCTACAAATTGGAAAGAGTCCAGCGGGGGGCAAAAAAAATGATTAGGGGGCTGGAGTACATGACTTATGAGGAGAGGCTGAGGGAACTATTCTTGTTTAGTCTGCAGGAAAGATGAGTGAGGGGGGATTTCATAGCAGCCTTTAACTATCTGAAAGGGGGTTCCAAGGAGGATGGAGCTAGGCTGTTCTCAATGGCAGCAGATGACAGAACAAGGAGCAATGGTCTCAAGTTGCAGTGGGGGAGGTCTAGGTTGTACATTAGGAAAAAGTTTTTCACTAGGAGGGTGGTGAAACACTGGAATGGGTTACCTAGGGAGGTGGTGGAATCTCCATCCTTAGAGGTTTTTAAGGCCTGGCTTGACAAAGCCCTGGCTGGGATGATTTAGTTGGAGTTAGTTGTGCTTTGAGCAGGGAGTTGGACTAGATGACCTTCTGAGGTCCCTTCCAATCCTAATATTCTAGGATTCTGGCAGGAGGAAGACAATGGATCAAAAGGTCTGAGGTAGCTGTGTTAAGAGACACAGGTGCTCTCAAATGGGACTGACAGACGAAGACAGGGAGAGGGAGACAAGATCCAAAATGGACTCTACAGTAGCTTGGCTGAGTTCAGCCCTGACATTGACCAGTCTGAACTCCATCTTCACCTCTGTTTCTCTACACTAACCTCAGGACTTCCCGAGGCTGTGTTCCAGTTGACTAATAAATCCTGCTCCGTTTTGAAAAGGCTGCCTGGTGTCACTGCAAATACATGCTGGGTATGTTGATTCCTGAAGAGGGCAAAAAGTCCTCTAGTTCAGAACAGGAGGCTGGTGCCTGGAGGTCCTGTTTTGGAGGAGCTGAGGATGGGTGTCCTACCATTAAGGAAGAGGTGGGACCTCCTTGAGGTCTAGCACACTGAAGGGTTCCTTCAAGGGACTATTTAAAAACTGAGACACAGCACAGAACCTGTGGAGCCATGAGAGTCAGTGCTACAGAAAAGCTTATTTCATAATGTCAAGGGACTGACTTGTGCTTGTGGTGCCGGAGGGACTGGGCTCAAATCCCAAGATAATGGTCTTGTAAAATAAAAAGTAGGGGAACGTTTATTTCTTGAAGCCTCCAAATCAAGAGTGGATGCTTTTCTGATGCTCTGTTTCAGTCAGACACAAGCTACTGGGCTCCACACATGGGTATCCGGACAGAATTCTGTCCCCTGTATTGGGCTACAGGAGCTCATGGGTCCTCCTGGCCTTAAAAGCTATTATCCTGTGGCACAAAAGAGAGAGTTGCCACGCAGGACATACATCCCAGTCCTTTCCTCCTTCCCAGTCTTGCTAAGTGTTTGTCTAGACTGGACCTTGTGATCCTGTTTAACACAATTAACCGAATACCAGCAAGACTGTAAATACTCGTTCAGACACTCTACAAACATTTGTTTCAGGACGCAAAGGCTCCTGGTTTACCCCAAGGCTCAGTCCAAAGCCAATTGGTTCACACCATGTTACGCAGGTGCTGAAATACAATGGTCACCAGCTCAGTGGGTAATGCTGTCAGGACCAGGGCAGGCGGCTGTGGGTTTGAATCCTACTCCAGAGTTTGGCCTTCCCCTCTGGGCTTATTCTGTGTGCTGCAGTAACACACAGGCATCCTCCTTTGGAAGAGATGGTAGACACTGGAGGGGCCCTGGTTTATCTGATTGGAAGTGCAGAGAGACATTTATTTGGGGTTGGTCCTGCTTTGAGCCTCCTGAGGTCCCTTCCAACCCTCATCTTCTATGATTCATGTGCACGTGGCAACCGACGTCCTTGGCTCTGAGGCCCATGGTTCTGTAAGAGCTGGTGCAGAATGGCTGTTGTGCTGCCAGGACCTAACTCATGAGTTACAGCTGCTATTAAAAGCCCTCTCTTTGACTCATAGACTCATAGGTCAGAAGGGACCAATATGATCATCTAGTCTGACCTCCCGCACAAGGCAGGCCACAAAACCCTACCCATACACATTTATAACAACCCCGAACCCATAAGGCTATACCAAAAAGAACTGCCAGAGTAGGACAAATTAACGGTGCCTCATTTATTTGGGAAGCACACCCCAAAGATGTCACAGTGACCTATAGACCGAGCATCCTTTGTGCAGTAAGGCATGTGACCTTCCGAGGGCAGTCTCTAGAGTGGTTGGGATAGTGCAGGGACCAGGCCCCGGGAAGAGCTCTGCCATGTTAACACGCCAGAGAGCACCGCGCACTGAGCTGCAACTTCATTTGCTGTTAGTCTCATTGCCATAAAAGCTCAAAGAATAAAGTGGATTTATGAAGTGTCAGGCTGCCGGCAGTGACTCAGGAGCATGAGCACCAACCTCAGGGCAGACTGGTAAGACCCAGGGCAAAAACCCCAAATCGGTTGTGAGTTCTCTACTTAGAACCAATTTTTAAGTGTAAACTCCTCAGGCACTATAATAGCCTTATCATGGAGTCACAGACAGTCCCCTTGGGTACTCCAGTCCATATCACCACCCAGGTGAGAGTATCTTTATGACAGATGGTCCCTTGCACCAAGAATCAACAATATTTAGGTTACTCCCAGTCCCAAAGAACCAGTCACTTACCCCAGTCAGCGCACCTTAGATCAAAGACAAAGCTTGTAGCCAATCTTATAATATGCTATATACAGGTATATTAATAGGAAAAAATGAGTGGATTATTTACAAGGTTAAAACAGGTCAACTCTTACACATGCACACAAATGAGTTACAATCTCAGGCTGGTCTACACTTACCTTCTGGATTCGGTGGCCGTCGACAGGAGATACGCAAGTGATTTACATCACTTGCGTATCTCCCGTCGACGTTGCTGCAGCTGCTCCACATGCCATCCACACTGCGCTGTGCCACTTACCAGGGTGGTTTTCCTACATCGATTGCTGGATCGACTGAGCGCATCTACACAGACCGCTCAGTTGATCCACAGACATCAATCTCACAGCGATGAATTTGCTGCCATCAGTATAGATGTAGTCTTAAGTTTCAAAAGATAATCGAAGCTCCTGTAATAAGCAAGCTCTATATGTCTTTTAAGGCTAACCCAGGCTAAGCAACTGGGGATCACTTGCTTATGCCTAGAAAACCTCCCCCCCTCGAAAGTCCAAGCAGTACAGCAATTCAGTTTCTTCTTGTTAGAGGTTTTTATTCCCCTCCTCCCATGTGCTCTGAGCTGCAAACTCAGCTGATGGGAGGAATCCACTTTCATGACCCATCTTCCACAATACTCCTTCTGGTGTTGATCGGCATTTGGTGTCAGGCAGGATGTGATATCTTTGCTTGCAGATGGGCACTTCACATTCCTTAATGCCTCTCTCTGGTCTGCTGATTTGCACAGCTACAGAGGCTGGCAATACCAATGCTCAGCTATGACCTTACACTATGTGATAGAGTCTGTAAGGGAGATTAGTGCAAGCAGCGACTCACAGACAGTCAATGAAGTCTGAGCACTGAACGCACTTATTATTCTAATACCGATTTTAACAAACACTTACCCACGCGTGACCCAGACTGCTTCCAGCTAGGTCTTTGTCAGGCTGGGTCTACACTGACGTCAGCAAATCGCTGCCGTCAGATTGCTTGCTCTGGATCGACTGTGTGGTCTGTGTAGACCCGCTCAGTCGATCCAGGAATCGATGTAGGAAAACCACCCCGGTAAGTGGCACAGCGCAGTGTGGACGGCGCACGGAGCAGACGCAGCGACGTCGACGGGAGATACGCAAGTGATTTATGTCACTTGCGTATCTCCTGTCGACTGCGGCCGAATCCGGAAGGTAAGTGTAGACCGGGCCTCAGGGTTCAGTTGAGACATGGGGACTCAGGCACCTGGTCTACCAGTGTCACGCAAAATATCTCCGAAAAACAGCCCTTGCCTTGCCTTCTGCGTTTAAAAGCATTCAAGGAACAAGCCTTGGCACACCCTATCCCTTCTGTAGTTAACGTCTTGGCCACTCCATTAGTAACCTGTGAAATGCTAAGGCTTGAAGCTCATTTCCAAACACACCAATCTTTTCCAGAGCCTCTCCCCAACTCCTACACCTCTTACTCAAGGTCCATCTCCCTCTGCTGTGGCTTTGCTTGCTGCCCGCATCACTTCGCCATGTCAGCCCCAGGGATGGGAGCGTGCTGTATTGTGAAACCGAAAGGACGGGGCAGCCTGGCAAAGCGGAGATGAAAATACGGGCCAGGAATGTCACAGAAGCAGGAGCACTGCTCTCCTCGTCCCCTCCCCTAAGTAATTGTGACGTCAGCACTGACATGCCTGTGCGCCCCCAGAGCAACACTTACCTTCGTCTCTTTGATCTTGACAGCAATCACCTGCTTGCGCTGCCGGATGATCTCCATGAGCTCATCACACTCCTCCATCAGCTTGGCCTCGTGCATGGACGTGTTCACCTAGGCAGAAACATCAGAAAGCTGTTAGAATGCAGCACACTGACTCTGAGCCTGGCAACTCCAAGCGGCTCTGACATCTCTGACAGAGAGATGAGCAACAGCTTCCCAACGCAGGCCCCCTCCAGTCAGCCAAGGCCTTGGCACTGCCTGTGCCAGCTGCCAGGGAGTCGGGGACTGAAGTGGGGAGGACATAATCCTCTTTAGCGGTTCCTGCTGTGCAGGTACAAAAATAGAAGCGGGCTGCCATGTCTTGTTCTCATTCTTAGTTCAGCGGCCGGGAAAAGGCACCAAAGCAAGATATTAACCTCTTGAGAGCCTGGGGGGTTGGCTTCTGTCCTTGCCAGGGCTCCCTGTGAGCCAGGAAAGAGCTGTTCCCTGGGATGTCCAGCCGTGATAAGAAGGGAGCAAGAGACGCTTTCTTCAATACATAAATATTATATCATGGTTTCACATGGCACAATCTGAGCCCTCCCCTGGATATCCAAGGCAACTCCACCATTAGAACCTGGCTAGTGCCACTGAAGTGCAGGGTCCTAACAGTTAGAATCATAGAACTGTAGGGCTGGACAGGACCTTGAGAGGTCGTCTAGTCCAGTCTCCTGCATTGAGGCAGGACCAAGTAAACTTAGACCATCTCGGAAAGGTGTTTGTCCACCCTGTTCTTAAAAATGGGATTCCATAAACTCCCTTAATGCCCCAGCATGTTGTGCCCTAGCTCGTCTGCATGCAGCATGTATCCAAAGGGGTCCTTCCGATTGATTTTGATAAAAAAAAAAAAGGCACCGTGGCCTTTCCAAGCAATGTGAGATTGCAGATCAGGAGTTTCTAAGCTGTCACCTTTGAAGGGCATGGAAAAAGACTAAAATTAGAGTTAGAGTTCTAACAGCATAGCAGCTAAAAAGGAGTATTGCCACGTTACACTACAGGACAGAATTCATGTCTTCCTTGTAAGCAGCTGCAGCTGAAACAATGCAGCATTTATGCAGCAGGGCCAGATGCAGCATTTGGTTTTAAAATGTACCAAAGTACCCAGTTTGGTGCAGAAAGGTCAGTGGTATAGCACTAGCTCACCTCAGGCCTCTGCTGACACAGACGCCATTGCCCAGTGGAATGGTGGGATTTGCTTTAGCATGGATAATCGTCAACTAGAGACAAGGCTGAGCCCACCAGTCAGTCATGCCGCTTGCTGCTTACCGGCCATCAGATCACTGGTTCTAATGAAAAACATTGTGTTCAATCTGACACTAAAACTTTCATTATCTGATTTCTTTTTATTTTATTTTTTTACCCTTCAAAGGTTTTGGAATGAAATCAAAGTACATTTCTAGTCAAAAATGCATTTTGAATTGAAAAACTTTTGCTTTCAAACTGTTAAAATGAAATGTTTCCATTTCCCCCCCAGATTTCGTTTGTTGTTTTGCCCAACCAAAACAATGTGGCAAATTGGACGTGAATGTGTAAAATATTTCTGTCCACCTGAATGTGCATTTTTCGCGGGTGGGGGGAGGAGGGACGTTGTCTCTGTGCCCTTAAGCTTTCTCCACCAGAGGCAAATGGCCATCTGTTCTCTTATATGCAGTGTAGTTTCAGACGTGGGGCACCATTCCCAAAAGTACCTTTGATTTAGCTTTGATTTAGCTAGGGGAAGCCCGGCCCTACTTTTAAAAGGCATGTGCTCAACCTCTCTTACCTCCTGCTTCTAACTGGGCTACAATGGTCACTCCCGGACTTTCCAGTGGGAGGAGCGCTATTGCCCCAACTGTGCCAGCACCGACTGGAGCTGTGGAATGAGCTGCAAAAAGCTGTAGTTTCACGGCAAGATCTGTTTAGCTTCCAGGCCCTTGTACGAACGTTCCCGTCTCCACAGCCTCATTTCCAGTGTTTCTGGTTTAGTGACAAGGAAAAAAGTCTGCGCTATATAGCTCGACTGACTGAGCTTCTCCTTCCCAGGGCATGGGCCACCAGAGGGCTGGCGCTAACTTCCAGACTTGCCCCACAGAAGGCCCAGCTGGTTTGGAGGAGAGACGGACATAGTCTAGTTCTGGCCAGTATGTCCTGCAACCCCACTGGGGAGCAATACAATCAGGTTGGATGAGCCTTTAGAACTGGCCAGAGCAGAAGTTACTGAGCCAGATGCAGGTAGCCCCAAGTCTTATTTCCTGGCCCATGTCACGCAGCACATCACACCAGATCATAACAAACCCTTCTGGCCCTCAGCATCTACAAATGTGTCGTTGTGTCCAAGTGGAGGCAATTTTTACTCTCCCTCCCTCTCCAGCTCAAATATCTTCCAGGCACCAAAATACTGCAGGGCAAGACATTTACTGCATCCATCTACTCCATGCACTCTGCGTTCTCCACTGCTTTTCGAGTGGTTCAGGTAAAGGGCTGGGAATCAGGACTCTTGAATCTATGTCCTGCCACTCTGTAACCTTGTGCAGGCCCCCCTCCTCCTCTAGGCCTCGGTTTCCCCATCTGTAACGAGGGCATAATGACACTGACCCACCTCACCGGGGAGTTTTGAGGCTCAACTCAGGACCTTCTTGGACTGCAGTTAATGCCAGCGTGTCACAGTTTAAGGGAGGTGGAGGCCTGCGACAGGGCCATTGGGCTGCCCATGTCCTTGCCTAGAACAAATCCCAACTGGCTCCTCTGGCAGGAGCCCAGTTTGTCTTCTCCCTGTGTCCTCGGTGCCGCTCACGCCAGGTGCTAGTGATGGGCAGGTGTCACGCCGAGGTTGTGGTAGGCAAGCCAGAGCAGCTCTCCCTGCACATAGGAAGGCCAGACTGGGGTGGATGGGAGCATGAGGCCCTCCACCCACTGGTGGACATTGGGTGTCTTCTCCAACCTTTTTGGTCCCCATTAAAATGAGAAACAAGAGTCTCGTTCTTGAGCTAAGTGGGGCCGGACATAGTGTGGGGGACAGGGCCAAGAGGAGAGAGAGACAGCGAAAGCATTTGCTGACCATTGTCGCGAAGACTCAGATCTTAAGGGCAAGTTGGCTCAGTTACCGCGGAAAGCGCTTTGAGTGCCATAAGCACTATGGGAGCGGGTAGCACTCAGAGCTGTTATCATTCCTGGAATGGCACAAAGCAATGGGCATCGTGCTGCAGTCAGGCAAGGCCAGGACTAGACAAGTGTGTTCATTGAGTTACTTTCATGTACACACCCACCTACGGCAAAAGCCGCAGCAGCCCGGGCTTACATTTACCATTTCCCTCTACCAGACCAGGATAACTCTGAAGCTAGGATGGCTATAGTCTTTACTATTTGTGCCAGGAACCATCGGACAGCGGCTGCCAGTAGAGAAAAGTTACTGTACCAACACTGTGGTGGAGCACTCATTTATAACAGGACATGATGCCACATGCTACCTGCGTAATTAGTGTCAAAAAGGCTTGTTAGCTGCCTTCCAGGGCTGTTTCACGCGCATCCAAGACTTTATTGACCTTGTTTACTACTCATAGACTCATAGACTCATAGGTCAGAAGGGACCAATATGA
>ML675622.1:38142139-38154424 GCA_007922155.1 Mesoclemmys tuberculata | reverse complement strand
TTTACTTCGTTAAAAACATTAAAGAGGTCTCTATCCATATCCAAATCGATCCCAATTGGTACTCAGAGAGAAGGCAGTGCTGAATACAGATGCAACGGCCATTGCTCGCACTGGTTTAATTTCTGTTTAACGAGCATCTTCACGTTAAAATATTATGCAAGGAATAATAGGCACCCCGTGCTGTTCCTGCTGCCCACAACCTCTCCTGGCTCACATGAGACATTTTGGGGAGAGGAATGTATCTTATTCTGGAGAAAGAGGGGACTTCTGAAAAGTCTGCCTCATTAACGAAGGAGCTGTGAACTGGAAAAATAAAGAGCATGCATGGTCAGGGAACACAAATACTAGTGAAAAACCTTTTCATCTATGGGAAACAAGGAGGAAGGAAAAAGCAGTGCACCATGCCATGTGACGGTCAACACAGAACCACAGAGCAGTTGTATTACTGAATGCCTAGGACTTAACCTAGAACAGACTCTCAGGTCTTGTCTACACCTATGCCAGCAAAACTTTTGTTGCTAAGAGGTGTGAAAAGTCAGACCCCTAAGCGACATAAGTTTTGCTGGCACAAGCACTTGTGTGGACAGTGCTATGTCGGTGGGAGAATGACATAGCTTTAGAGCCCTCTCCTGCCGACGTAACGCGTCTACACCAGCGCTCAGCAGCACAGCTATACTGATACAGCTGTAGTGCTATAAGTTTTAAGTGTAGACTAGCCTTTAGTGTTTCACAGGTATTGGATCCTACTGGATTGAGAAGAAACGAGATTCTTCAATAGCTATCAGGAAAAAACAGGACCTCAGAGCAGGGTGGAGCTAGCACAGTGCTGGAAGATAGGGACTTTGTTTTTTTTATAGTCATAACATTTGGTGTGGAGGATTCTTATTCACCGGCCTCGACTGTGAGTCTGTCTGCCCTGGGCACAGGAACAAACCCTAATCAGACAGAGCTAGAGGACAAGTGTCTGGATGCTTTCCATCTCCTTGCTAAGACACTGAGTAAGAAAACAGCTGGTGATGTTACGCAGGGCAGCACGGGGAGTGAGCCAGAAGGGGCTGTGGCACACATGCTATTAAAACAGGGCTGAAAGAAATGTATGTGCTGTGGATATATCTAAATGTACCCCCTTCTCCAGCAACTACAGCAGTTATACAATTCCAGTGACTAGACACCAAGTTTGCCAGAGGCCAAGACAAACAACTTCTGATCTGAGAACACGTGTTGGGAGTGACCCGGAACCAGTGCAGCTGTTGAACTTCATGCTCAGGAGCAGTTACTGCTCCCAGCAAAGGATGGAGCCCGTCTACACTACAGGCAGACCTGACACAAGCCACCTCCATTTTGCCAAGACACCTATAGGTTAGAACTAAGGGCCTTCCAGATTAGACCATCCTATGCTTCTAATGGCAATTTGTCATGGGCATCTACTTTGCAACAAGTGCAGCAGGCCACAGCTTCCCCTTCTTCTCATAGCTGCAGCCTGCGCCGGCCTTCAGCACCAGCAGGGGACTCGAGCTCTTCCAAACTGCATCCTTGTCTCACAAGCAGTCCCCTCCCTGGACGTTGACACCTACCAGCTACTGAAAACTGGATGTCCAGTGAAGGAGAAAATGGAGGATGAACCTACCCTATAACATAGTAGGTAGAGACTGGCTGGCTGTATGGCCTTGGGCTCCATTACGTGATAGACCATCCACTGGATAAACTGCATTACATGCAGGCCTCCCACTCTCATCCCTCTATTCCCTTCTTAAACGAAAGAAAACCATCCAAGGGGAATGTCATCTTATCACTCAGGGCTCCATCTCGACTAGATCCAAGAATACAGTGCGTCATGACAGCTGGAGAAAATGGCACTGAACCCTGTGGGTGCAGATTACAATTTCACAGATTCCCTAGAGATTTGCAATCCAAAGAAGAGAGACTGAATTCTCTATTCAGCACTTTGCAAAGTGTTAAGCCAGAGCAGGAGTTTTCCTATTGTCACAGGGTCAGATTAAGGACGTGCTGAAAGGTGACCCAGGCAAGGCAATAATTAGTTCCACTAAGATGTGACCACTATCTCTAGACCTTGATATTTCAAACCTGGCCACTCTAGCTACAGATTTAACACCTTTTTCGGTCTACACTTAAAATCTACATCATCAATGAGGGCAGTGATGGGGGCTTTAATTAAGCCAACCTAACCCACTGGTGTAGGTTGACTGAAGAATTCTTTCCAGCAACCTAACTACTGCCACTCAGGATGGTAGATCACCTATATCGACAGAAAAATCCCTGCCGTTGACATAGGAAATGTTTACACTTTGGTGCTACAGCAGCAGCCGTCTGCAAGGGGAATAGAAAAAGGAACATAACATGAAGGGTGGTAAAGTGAGGCGCTTTACTGGAGACAGATGAAGCATTAGAGGAAGAGTTACAGACTAGAAACAAGCTAATGGAAGGTGAGCATGCTGGGAAACCAAGGTTGTGGTGGAGTCTCCATCACTGACAATTATTAAATCAAGATTGGATTTATTTGTCCTAGGATTTATTGTGGGGCAAGTCTCTCTGGCCTGTGTTATACAGGTGCTCAGACTAGATGATCACAATGGTCCCTTCTGGCTTTGGAATCCATGAATCACATTAGAAGTTTAGGAGCCCACTTACCAGAAGGATCCTGTCAAATCTAATCTATTCAAGGCAAAATCTGAAGCATACACATATTGCTTACTGGTAAGGTTAAGCCATTCAAACAAAGACTAGATAATTAAGATCCTACTAACAGGGTTTTGGGGCAGTCAACTTGAGAAACCGGAGAGTTCTAGGGCTCTTCCTACCATTCAGGATGAAGTAGGAATGAATGCTTTATTTGTCCCAGGGGAGAGAAGTTAGGAGTTGGCTTGCCTCTATAAAAAGCTGCTTGCATTCCATTTAATTCGGGGTAATTAATCTTTGCCGGATCCTCTTCTCCCCTCAGGCTTCAAATACCTGGAATATCTGAACTAGAAAAGAAGAGGCAGGAAGAGGATATCCCACCACAGTGCAAGTTAGAGGCCATGAAAGGATTATAATGTGTCACGCAGGCGTGGCACACCAGGGGAGTCATACAAACCACAGCAGCAAAATCTGGTTCCATCTGTTATAAAATAAACATTCTACCAGTTGTCATGAATAAAATGGATGCCCTCATTTTTGAAACTGCAAAATGATCAGAAGCCACAGAGCAGCTGTAGACCAGTCTGGGTGTTAAACACAGATTACAAGCAGTTTACTAAAATCCTGGCCAGCAGATTAAATAGAGCTAAAGGGGAAACAATTAATGGAGATTTGGTGGAGTTAATTCCAGAGAGGTAAACAGCGGATAATCTCTGCAATTCATTGCGCATTATAAAGAAATGTAAAGACAATTTAGAGCCATTGTCATTCATAGTGTCATATGTTTTTGACAGGGGTGAATACTGCAGTTGGTAACACACCCTAAAATAGTTGGCCTGGGTTCAAAAATTGTGACGCAGCATGCGATTACAGTGATTTATTCAGCTCTTGAGGCAATGGTGTGGAGGAACTGTTTGTGATCACCTTCTTGTTTCACAGGAGCATTTCTACGTGCACTGGCTTTAGAATCCTTAGTGGTCGCTGTCACATGCAGAAAGGACATATCAGGTGTGTCTCAGAACTGAGTAAGGTAGGTAGAGCGACCTAGGTTTTTGGTGTAGACAAGGCCATGGGTCTGTATTTTAATCATTTTGGGCAAATCTACAAGCAAAATGCTCTATCAGTGCAGCTATAGCTATAGCTATAGCACTTTAATGAAGACTCTCTACGCTAATGGGAGACAGCTGTCCCGTCATCGCAGTTAATCCATCTCCCCAAGAAGTGGCAGCTATGTCGGTGGGAGAAGCTCTTCACACCCCCGAGCAACGTAGTTCTACCAAATTAGGTCTCTAGTGAAGACCAGACCTTTGGCAGCACTCATGCACTATACACTCTCTAACTAAGGGCTGGTCTCGTCTAGAAAATTAAGCTAGAAAACTCCACACCCCTGAGTGACATAGTTAATCTGACATAAGTCCGCAGGTAGGCAGCACCAGGTCAAGGGAAGAACCTCTCCCAGCAGCATAGGTTGCGTCTACACTGCAGTACTACATTGGCACAGCTATATGTCACTAGAGCATTTCAGGTGTAGACAAGCCCTAACCAGCTGCTGAGCGTCTCTCCAGTGAAAGCCAGAGGCTGAGGCAATTCACTGTGAAACTACCTGTGAATGAGCAAATTTTCACTATTCTTCTGCATGTCTACCTTCAACCTGTAGTTGAAGATACACACACGTGGTTTACTGTGTACTTTTCAGCTACATTACTCAGACTGATGCTGTTTGCTTGGCATGTACAGAAATCATACAGGATCACATCCCTATACACAGCAGGGGCAGAATTAAGGTTGGATATTCAGCATTAATGTTGTCATTTCCTGAACTTTGCTACATTGCCATTCTGTTAACACCAGTTTCTGTGTAGAATTTAGGAATGAAGCGGAACGTGGGACTGAACAATATAATTAGGGGGTCACTTGTGCCTAGTTACACAATGGCAATAAGGACTTTGAAAGGTAGAATCCCTTGAACCGAAGCCGGCAGGGTAGAGCTAGAATAGCAACTATGTTTTCTGCTCCATGTTTTAATATTCTCTCTCAAATGCTGCCTCTGTAGGCCAGGGAGGCACAGTTTGTAAGACAAAGACATTTATTTCAACTGTTATGTTGTGAGGAATGACTGACAAAAAACTTAAAATGTCCAAATGAAGCAGAAAACCACAGCCTAGAGATCTAAAACTTCCACTTAATTCAATCACAGGTAAATTTGTTATAGATCTCAGGGGTGAACTCAAAGCCATAGGCAGGGATCTCACCAGTTCAGAAGAGCAGGGGGGATATATATAGTTTTCCTTAAAAGGGCTTAAGAGTGGGAATCCTGCTCTCAGGCAGACCAGGAATCTGTGGAACAGAGTATGTAGGAGTGACTGGATATATTGTAAATATCCAAGGGCATCTATTTCAAATAATTCAAAGATTCCATTGAGTTGCATATCCAGGCTCTGTGGTCCATTTGAGTAGAAAGGCCACTGAACACTGCTGACTTATTTGACAGCGATAAACACCTAGAACCTCTTCCCAACATAAAAATAACACAAGTCACTGAGTCCTCACCAGACGTGAATTCTCACTCCCCTACTTCAACCAATCTCTGTCACACACAGACCCCCTCTTTTGCTTGCTACTTTGGCTAAGACCCGGATTTAGGTACCTTTGTTTCCCTGCAGGACGATACCTAGTTTAACACATCTCTCCTGTTTAAGTCTACACCTACTCCCTGCTACTGGATCAGGATTGGCCACATATCCACTCAGCCTTAGGCTTGGAAGCCAGCCTTCCACAGATGGGACTGATGCAGACGAACTTAAAGGAAACCTATAAAATACTGTATAAGCAATAGCTAATGCAGGAGCAGATTTCACTTGGGGATTTAGCATAACGTCAAAAACCCCTGTTTACTCATTCCATGGTTCAGAAAGCTGAACACACAGAGCCTACCAGCAGCTCTCTACATAAATCCCCTAGATGACCACCTTTCCAAACTGACATATCCAGATGTGTTCCTCCTCTGTCCCCAGCAGGTCCTTGGAGTCACACCCTTGTACGTGGAGGTTTTGATAGAGCAGCAAAAGGGCCAGAGACCAGATGATAATATTACACTATCACCTTTGTTGCTCACAGCAGCCACACTTGGCAGGCCTTTCTGCAGGCCTGTGCAGCCTTGGCATGACTAAGCCAGGAGGGGAGGGGAGCCTCTCACTCAACCTCTGCCTGCCCCTGCCTCCCACCCGGATGCTCTGGTGGACGTCCTGGGGTCTGTGTTTCAGGGAAAGACCAATGAGCTTCCTTATGCATGCCCTCCTGAGATGTTTGTCCAGGCCTCAGGATATGCCGATTTAGTTAATTAAGTACCCTGACGACCTTAGGTCTAGCTTTTGAAACTTTTTTTTCCTCTTTCTTGACCTGTTATTGTTTACTAACAAGGATAAATGGGGGGAGAGGCTTGGACTCTTAGGGATCTCTTCTTGGACACAGCTTCTGGAAGATCAGACCAACTGGAATCATTGTTTCCATTTGAAAGCCACCCCAGACTTTGGTAATTATTGAGTGTTGAGGTGTTTTACTAACCTGTTGCGAACGTGCGTAAATGCTTGAACCTACGTAAAGTGTAGCTTTGTAGTAAAAGCACTTTTGTGTTGCATTGTTTCTAATAGTCCATCTATCGGCTGGACGGCCATGTCACAATTTGGCTTATTTCCTGACACCACCTCGCACAAAGTAAAGTTACCACGAGCTTTGGGTTGGCAGAACCCCGGGTAACACCCTGACCTACAAAAACTTTGAATGCTAATTAATTTAGTTTTGCCTGATGAAGTTACAGTTCTTGCTCTGAATATTCCACTTACAAAAATCCATTTACTCTTCATTCCACCTTATGAATGCTAGCCGTCATGAGCCACAGCAAGGTGCAAAGGCAGGAGGGGGAGAAGAGCCCTGGGAAGATGGCTACAATGATGCCCATTAGAGGAAAAGCCTTCCCATGTGTAGACTATCCTCAGCCTGCCATTGGGAGGCAACAGGGGCAGCAGCATTTCTTGGATTACTGCTGTGTCCTTTCTCTGAGATACAGGTGCCAAGGCAATGGAAACCAGTGTTCCAGTTCGTGTGAGCAGCTATCAGATTGATGGCAACCAATGGCACATAGCCCTGGACACAGCATCCTCACCTGATGTGAGAGCTCACAGCGGGAATATGACGCCGCTAAGAGCTTCCTTGCCACTGCCCCCAAAGACTCTGTTTTATGATGAGCATGGCTAAGAAAGCTCCTGCAGATTGTATTATTTCCCTAAAGATAGTTGTGTTGTCACTTACACAAGCCTATTTCACTTTGCAATCAGAGGGAGAGAAGTTCATCGTGTCCCTTATTTGGTCTATTTTCTCTTCAAATACTGGGCAAAATCCTGAGAGGTGCTGAGCACCTGAAACATCTAGGGAAGCCAATGGCAATAAGTACCCATCACGTAAAGCAGTTGTTCATTTCACTCTCAATGGACGGAGCATCACACTAACAGAGAACAACCCCTGCCAAAGACAGCAGCATTTTTAGAGGCAAGGATGGCTGCATCAAATTGTCGACAGTCAGCAAGGCTGTTAGTGCTGATGAATTTCAGGGTAGTATTTAAGCCTTTCATTTCAATCTCCCTCATTACGATTCATGGAGCAAGTTTTGGCTCGTTTTCTGCAAATGGATCCTGCAACAAGCTCTGTTTCACAGGGAAGTGCCTGGTTCTGCTCTCACTCAAGACAGCGTGAACCAGGAGTAAAGCCCCTGGAACCGCATCTCTATAAAACCTGAGCAAGAACAATCAGGCTCAAAGTATCATTCAAAAATAAGTTCACACAGATTGCTCACTCCCGGCTTTCTCTAATGTCTCTTATAGCAGTCACAGGTAAATTACTTCTGCATGGGGAGGGCCTGACTAGATTTGCTTCTGGTCTCTCTTCCCTGCATTAAGAGTTGGTCAAAAAACAGGGACGTGGTCTAGCCAAAACCTGCAGAGTTTCAGAGCCGGTTGCAAAACAGCCAAGTGGACAGTAGGCAGCGGAGCCTCTGCACCTCTCCCAGTGCTTTTGGGCAGAGGGAGGGCAGGCAAGTCCTTGCGGGACTCACTAGGTGAGAATCAGATACCCCTCACCGCTCACTGGGTCCTACTTCCACTGGAGAAGAATGACGGAGCCACTGTAATTCTGTATCGTCTGCTCAGCTAGTCGGTCCCTGAGCACCTTGTAGTCACCTGCATCAAAACCCGCAGAGAGGCCGAGGACCATGAGCATCTTAACCATTGCAGTCAGGACTGTCCTCAGGCGTGAGCGGGGAGGCGTCTCCACCTGGTGGAAATGTAACTCAACTAGAGAAATAACTTGCACGACAAATCTGCTGAAGTGTCGACAAAAATAACTTAAATCCATCCCAGAGATCCCTGAAGTAGATCGGAGTCTTTATTCTTTTTAAAGGAACTTGTTCAAGGAACTGCTGCTTAATTGCAATGGCCTCTCTCCATGCACCACCTCAGCTAACAAAATAGCAAACTCATTTAATATTAATTGTTATGCACTTTGAAAGAATAATAAGGTATTAACCACTTTCTTCCCTTCAGCTGTTATTTGTGAGGGCTCATTATTTATGAACTCCTGGTTCATGTAGTAATAGCCAAGAGGAAGCATTAATCTGTTAACATATACTTTCTACTGGGAGTGCATTCTACAGAGATCTATCTCCCTTGGAAATGCAAACAAAGGATGCCTGATTGCCAATCAGCAAGACAAAGAGTTTTATAGATCATGTGGTCAGAATAGCAAGGTCAGATCAGTCCCTTTCTTCGGTGGGATTAAAGGTGATCTGTTTTCCTCTGATTCTTTCCTATTATCCTCAATACAAAACATTTTCCGATTGCCGCTGGCCTTCCTGTGAAAGCGGCTTCTCTGTTACAGAATTCAGCTAACGGAAATTCTAGTCTTGGTTTCTGATAGCAGGAAGGACGCAGGGCAGCAGTTTTGTAATCAGATTTTTGGAAGGGAGGGAGAAAAGAGGAAGGAAACAATTAAGGCATAATGGAAAAAAATCAGTATGCTTAGATAATGCAGAAGGGGAAAAACAGTCTACCTCTCCTATTGCTTCTTTCTTGGAAACATCTGTATTCTGTGATGTTGACAACGGACCTGCCCACACTCATCGGCTGTGTGACCTGGTGTAACCGGAGAGTGAAGAGTAGTCTAGAACAAACATCTATGTAGTGTCCAGAGTAGCCTTTCCAGAAGTGTTAACTACCTCCAGTTAATTAGCAATTACCAAAAGGCTCCAGGGTAGACAAACCCTAAAATACTGCCTGCCAGAGGGGTCAGAGAAGAGAGCTGACACATTAAAATAGAAGAGACAGTTTGCTGTCCTGTAATGCCACAATGGGGACCGATCTGGCAGATCTAAGCAGGGTTAGGACAGATCCCCTATACTGAGCGTTTCTTTGGTTTCAACCTGACTCCCTTTGACTAACACATCTCATTTTAATGAGACTGTGTGAGTCTCAGAGCTGGTCTGCAAATTTACCTTGCCATTGCTATGTCTCACAGGGGCACCCTTGAGAGATGCAGCTATGCCAGCCTAGCCCCTTGGGTAGACAGTGCTAGGTGGACGGGAGGCACAGCTGCAGTTGTGATGTAGCAATGACGCTGTAGCATTTTCAGTGTAGAAATAGCCTCAGAGGCTCCAGGAATGCCACACTGAATGTCCCGGGGCAAGGCTGCGATAGAAGCATATCTAGCAGAGCTGGTCCAAATCCCTCCCCAGGGACATTCCTGCTCCTGGGAAATTTTGACTTTTTATCGTGACACCAAAACCAGAAGCTTTTGGCCAAAAATTGGAGTTGCAGTGCTTCCTGGGCGTTGTAGTTTGCGCCTTGTGTCTCACTATGCGCTGTGGGCTGGGACCCCCGCTGGACACCTTCCATAATGGAGGAGGGGATGATTTGCATCACACAGTTCCTGGCCAGGGTGCATTATTATTACTGACAGATAATTTCCCTTGTGTCCAGAGCCTGCCTGCTGGGGATTGTGGAGCACCGGTTCCTCTCCCATAATGCTGCTATCAGGCCTGTGATCCTACCGATGTGCTGTAAAAGCCTGTTACCTTGGCTGAGATCTGAGTTCATGTTCTCATCCATGGTGCTAGCGACTTCCTCACCTGAACTGGTTTGGGTGCATTTCCCTCATGCACGCTCCTAGGGCTGCAGACCCTGCGGCTCAGTTGGGTGCCTCATTCATTGCTCTGCTATTGTTCCTCAGCGGGACAAACTGTGCATTCCAAAACGTGCTGCAGTACCTCCGATTCCCCAGTGCGACCAGCTGCTACCGAGCCAGCCATCACTCCACCTCAGAGTCGTTAACCTGGCACATTCTGGAACTCGCCCTTTCCTCAGCCTTGGGCTGGGGCAGTGCTGTGGAAGGAGGAGAGGGCCCTGTGGTGCTGCTATCGCAGCTTCTGCAAGATGGTGCCAGAAGTGACCTCTCTGGAGTGGTTCTGACTTGCCCTCATGCAAGGAAAGCTGGCACTGTGGGGGCAGGGAGGGGGCTATCCGAGGCAAGGGGAGGGGTTCACCTGGGAATCAGGCAGCAGTGTGATTGAATTGGTGAGGAGGGGGTAGGGGGAACACCAACTACGTTAGTCACCAGAGCCCTCCTGGCCTAGGCAACTGCAACCAGCTAGCTGCAGTCCTGAGGGGGTCACAGTTGACCCCAGCATCTTCCAGGTTTTCCCATGTCCCCAACCTCCTCCACCGTGATTTCTAATCTGAGGGGAGGGGTGTCAGAGGGCACAGAGCTGGCAGGGCCCACTACAGGGCTGCCCACCAGGCTCTTTGGATGCAGGGGGTCTGCCTTGCTGCAACACTCTTAAGTGACTCTTTGAGAGGCTTGGTTGGGAGGATGCACAAGCACAGCACAGGAGGGGCACAGGAGGGGGTTTGCCCTCGTGTACATCGGCAGGATTGATTCCCTTAGCATGACTGCCTGTGACTTCCACATGACAACAGTGTCATGGGCACGTGCAGAGGGCAAAGGCATGGCTAGGTGCCCTGCTCACAGTCCAAAGGCCTGGGATGCTGGGCTTGAGTGCATGCCAGAGTCCAAAGACTCTGTGGGGATGCATCAGAACAGGCCAACGGCTTGGGGGCAGAGAGCGAGATGCATGGATTGTGTTAACAGTCTGGAGTATGACACTTGCTAATCCCTGCCTTGCCAGTGTGCGTCCCAAACATGCAGCAATTGATCTTCCCCAAGGAGCAGGGCAGTGCTCTCATTTACACTATCAGCCTTTTCATGGGTTTCAAATACAAATGCCCCTTAATTTTGTGGGGATAACTACGGACAGCTCAGCCTAAGTAGGTGCTTTCTTTTGTTTCCCTCAAGGTTTCAGTACTTTTGCAAATGGGCCAGGTACATTTTCCCCCAGTGTCAAATATTTACCCCCAGTAGCGGCAAGGGTCTTGCCTATTGATGGGTGACTGTCAGCTGCTGACTTACAATGGCCACAGAATTACAGACAAAATGGCTTGTTGGAAAGGACACTTCTGGGCCATGTAGCACATCGCTAGGGAAGGATTTTCTCATCCGTTCTTCTTATAACCATTCTTGCTATTCTATAGTCAGATAACTCCCACACTGATGCCTCCATTGCGTGTACATCCCTTGGCAAATTCCGGGCTGTCTACCTGCTTGACCTCCCTCCTGGAAAAGGATCAATTCCAACCGAAACCCACCCTGCTTTAAATCTAGGCCACTGTTCCCACTTATACTCTACCCATTTCACCACCTTACACCCAGTCTGCTCCTTTTATGTCATTCCCTTTCAAGTACTTCTACTTATCAGCCACCCATTGTCCCTTCTTCCCCAAGCCGCACCTGTTCATTTGCCTTCATCTCTCTTTTGTTAGGCCAAGCCCTCTAGTCCTTTCATCATCTTCATCACTCTGCTTTGCAGTGTCTCAATGTATTTTTATAATTATACACACTCAAAATACACCAAGAGAACGTTGTTTGGGTTCCAAAGGCAAGCATTCAGAAACTGAGAAATGCCAGAATTAAGGTTTCCTGTGCGAACTGAATACTGCTCCCTTGTGCATAGGCAGGATGATTGAGTCTTTGATTACACTATCACTCGCTATTCAGTGCACAGAATAGATGGAGCTCACTCAACGAGCAGCTAGTCAATATTTTGTGTTATCCACATTCTTCAATGTGTTTCCCGGGCCTTATTTTTTGCACACTAGTCAAACCCTGCTTTGGAGTCAGAATTATCCATTGCCTTTGGCAGTCATCGCTACGGTATCCAAATGCGTCACAAACATTCATTAATATACCTTCCCAACACTCCTGTCAGAGGAGTGGTGATAAGATTCCCCTCCTACAGATGGCAGGCTGAAGCAGACTAACATCAGATGTATCCATTAAAGATTGGGGGCTGGAAACAGAGCCCTGCACCTGCGGCATGCTCGGTGCAGATGGACTTTACAAGGAATTCAGCTAAGAAGCTCAGCAAGTCTCAGCTAAGTATATGACAGTTGAGATTTTTCAAAGGCTTATAACTTGGCCAAATTTGGGCAGGCTTTCCTGGAGATGGCAAAAAGAAAAGATCACCGAAAGCTTTTTAGCGTAGATAAA
>ML675622.1:38124639-38137139 GCA_007922155.1 Mesoclemmys tuberculata | reverse complement strand
TCCATAACACTTTATATTGAGCAGACATCAATTTATTAAGTGTTTACTGATATTAAAAAGACTTTCCAGGTCCTAAGGACTTACTAAAATAAAAAGGCCCAAATACACTTCTTGATATTCCCGTTCTTCAAATCATCTTTGCAGAAAGACAGGGTTGACCACCACTAGTACAGGGACTGAGATAGTCTATGAAAATGCAAGCTTAGCTAGGTTGCTTCTTCTTAATTTGCTGAAAAACAAACAAAAAAATACCTGAAGCCTTATGTAGGAAGGCACTGTGGCGGAGCCTGGGCCCGAGGAAGGGTCGCGACGCCCTGGCCGGACAGAGCTGGGCCCTACAGGCCAAACTGCCTGGTAACAGAGGGGCGGAGCCAAGGCAGGACAGGAACTATAAAAGGCCAGCCTAGCAGCCCAGTAGGGAGGAAGCTGCTGCTGGAGGCAGATGTGTCTTCCTGGAGGCTGCAGCCTAGGCATGACCCACACCCAGCGGCCATCCGGAGCAACCACCTCACCAAGCGGAGCATCCAAATCCTGCCCGGACTGCCGGGCCCTAGTGACTGGACAGGGCCACCAAGCCCTAGTGACTGGGTGGGGTCGCCGACTCCTAGTTGCTGGAATGAGCCACCGAAGACTCCTGGGTGGGAAATACCCGAGGCCAGCCCTGACCTGGAGGTGCTGCCTGACGCTGGGGGATCCTGGGAGCTGACGGAACCCTGTGGACCAGAGGAACCCCTGGGACCTGGAGGAGCTGCCCTCTGCTGATGATGCAGAGGAGTTCCCGGACCCCCCACCGCTCGATGCAGAAGGACTTGTGGGGCTGCCACTCGCTGTGTACCCCAGTGACCCGGAGGGAGACTGAGGCCTGAAGGTACCTGGGGACAAGGTGGGAGGAAGTGGCCCAGGGACAGCCAATTAGCAAGTGGCTGAGTCAGGGGCTAAACCCCTTCAGCGTGTTGCAGCTGGAGCCCCACCGATTCAGTGGCAAACTGCATTGCCACTGCTAGGGCCCTGGGCTGGGATGCAGTGAAGACCGGTGGGCCTGTGACCCCCTCCCCACTTCCCTAACCACCCCGGCAGGGTGTGCTATCCTTTCTGTTCGCGAGGCAGAGGATCCTGAGCTCCACTGGCCCTGCCTGCCTGCCAGGCTGGGGGCCCTAGACTGTAGGGTTATGCGGAGCCAGACGAGACTGCTGGGCACACCCTGGTCTTGGCTGGCCTCCAAATGACCCTACAGGTGTTGTTTTGGGAACTAGCGAAGTATATACTGATTACGACCTCCCCATGCGCTTCTTAGCTAGTCCTAACCGATCAGATTGGGATGTGTGTGAAAAGGCACTCACTGCTGTGATACTTGTTTACTGCTATAAAAAACGCATGCGCAATAATATGATGGAAAAAGCTATAAGGGAAGGTGCTTGCAGCAAATAAACGGACCCCTGCTTTCAGCCTCAATGGTGTCTTGTGCATGATTGCAATGGAGAAAGCAACATCAGACTATTTTACAAGCCCTGCCTGTGGGAAGGCCGGGGGCTGCTGACTGCCCAACCAGCTTGCCAGCCAGGGACTGCAAACTGCTTGCCTGCCCCATCCTGCCGGAGGCGCCAGACTGCTTTATCACCTCCGCCTGTGGGAAGGCCGGGGCTATAGACTCCTTCGCCTGCCCTGCCCTGCCTAAGGGCCGGGGGCGCCAGACCGTTGTCAGCTCGCCCCGCTGGGGGTTGGGACTAAAGACTAGTAAACAGGAACTGCTCATTCCCTTAAAGGGAAACGCTGTGGCCTTCCTCGGAGCCTGGGCCTGAGGAAGAGTCACGACACCCTGGCTGGACCTTGCCACCGGCTTATACCCTAATTAAACTAGGTGGTTGTTATATATATATATAAAATTATAGAAATTCTAACTCCTCTTTAACTCTATTTTCCCTTGCTCTAATTTTCCTGAAGAAGAGCATTTGTGGAATTCGAAAGCTCTCTTTTCACCAACAGAAGTTAGTCCAATAAAATATATTGTGCAACTTCCTTGTGTCTCTAGTTTTCCAAAGCATTTACCTTCTGACCTGAAGTCTGCACAATAGTGATTTTTTTGGTGTGGGGAAAAGTAGCAAAAATGGACTTTTTCGCTTTTAATTTAATTTAAGCACTTCCTCTCTGCATCCCACCGCCAGCGCCGACAAAACCAGCAGAAGCTTGGACCGCTGCTTTGAGCTCTAGTATGAAACTGGAGATAAGTCAGTTGAGAGTCTCTGGGTTATGCTTAGAAGCAAGAACAATAAGGGTGATGTCATGGTGGGTGTTATAGACCACCAGACCAGGAGGACGAGGTAGATGAGGCTTCCTTCAGTCAACTAAGGAAAGATTCCAGTTCACAGAACCTGATTTTCATGGGGGACTTCAATCAATTGCTGGAAGAGCAACACAGCAGAGGACAAACAATCCAGGAAGTTTTTGGAGAATGCTGCAGACAACTTCCTGGTGCAAGTGCTGGAGCAACCAACTAGGGGCCGTGCTCCTCTTGACGTGCTGCTCACAAAACAGGAAAGATTTGGTAGGGGAAATAGAAGTGGGTGGTAACCTAGGCAGCAGTGACCTTGAGATGGTTGAGTTCAGGATCCTGACAAAAGGAAGAACGGAGAACAGCAGGATAGAGACCATGGACTTCAGAAAAGCAGACTTTGACTCCCTCAGGGAGCTGATGGGCAGGATACCCTGAGAGGTTAATATGAGGGTGAAAGGAATCCAAGAGAGCTGGCTCTATTTTAAAGAAACTTTATTGAGGGTGCAGGAACAAACCATCCCAATATGCAGAAAGAATTGCAAATATGGTAGGCGCCCGGCTTGGCTTAACAAAGAAGTCTTCAGTGAGCTTAAACACACAAAAAAAGCTTACAAGAAGTGGAAGCTTGGTCAGATGACTAGGGAGGATTATAAAAATACTGCTCAAACATGCAGGAATGAAATCAGGAAGGCCAAAGTGCAACTGGAGTTGCAGCTAGCAAGGGACGTGAAGGGGAACAAGAAGGGTTTCTACAGGTATGTTAGCAACAAGAGGAAGATTAGGGAAAGTGTGGGCCCCTTACAGAAGGGGGGCAGCAACCTAGTGACAGAGGATGTGGAGAAAGCTGAGGTAGTCAATGCCTTTTTTGCCTCTGTCTTCACAGACAAGGTCAGATCCCAGACTACTGCACTGGGCGGCACAGAATGGGGAGGAGGTGAAAATCTCTCAGTGCTGAAGTAACAGGTCCAAGACTATTTAGAAAGACTGGACATACAAAAGTCCATAGGGCCAGATGCAACAATGCATCCTACAGTGCTGAAGGAGTTAGCTGATGTGATTTCAGAGCCATTGGCTATTATCTTTGAAAGCTCATGGCAACTGGGGGAGGTCCCTGATGATTGGAAAAGGGCAAATATAGTGCCCATCTTCAAGAAAGGGAAGAAAGAGGATCCAGGGAACTACAGTCCGGTCAGCCCCACCTCAATCCCTGGAAAAATCATGGAGTAGTTCCTCAAGGAATCCATTTTAAGGCACTTAAAGAGGAAGGAGATCAGGAACAGTCAACATGGATTCACCAAGGGCAAGTCATACCTGACCAACCTGATTGCTTTCTATGAAGAGGTGACTGGCTCTGTGGATGTGGCGAAAGTGGTGGACATGATATACCTTGACTTTAGCAAAGCTTTTGATACAGTCTCCCCCAGTATTCTTATCAGCAAGTTAAAGAAGTATGGGTTGGATGAATGCACTATAAAATGGACAGAGAACTGGCTAGATCATTGGGCTCAACAGGTAGTGATCAATGGCTCCATGTCTAGCTGGCAGCCGGTCACAAGCGGAGTGCCCCAGGGGTCGGTCCTGGGGCCTGGTTTTGTTCAACATCTTCATTTAATGATCTGGAGGATGGGGTAGATTGCACCCTCAGCAAGTTTGCAGATGACACTAAGCTAGGGGGAGTGGTAGATACCCTGGAAGGGAGGGATAGGTTACAGAAGGACCTAAACAAATTGGAGGATTGGACCAAAAGAAAACTGATGAGATTCAACAAGGACAAGTGCAGAGTCCTGCACTTAGGATGGAAGAATCCCATGCACAGCTACACAGTGGCAACCGACAAGCTAGGCAGCAATTCTGCAGAAAAGGACCTGCGGGTTACAGTGGATAAGAAGCTGGATATGAGTCAGCAGCGTGCCCTGGTTGCCAAGAAGGCTAACGGCACATTGGGCTACATTAGTAGGAGCATTGCCAGCAGATTGTGGGAAGTGATTATTCCCCTGAAGTACTGTGTCCAGTTCTCTCCTCTTCTTCCCCCACTCCGCACACGCACACGCACACACACACAGGATGTGGAGAACCTGGAGGGAGTCCAGCGGAGGGCAACAAAAATGATTAGGGGGCTGGAGCACAAGACTTAGGAGGAGAGGCTGAGGGAACTGGGCTTGTTTAGTCTGCAGAAGAGAAGAATGAGGGGGGATTTGATAGCAGCCTTTAACTATCTGAAAGGGGGTCCCAGGGAGGATAGAGCTAGGCTGTTCTCAATGGTAGTAGATGACAGAACAAGGAGCAACGGTCTCAAGTTTCAGTGGGGGAGGTCTAGGTTGGACATTAGGAAAATGTTTTTCACTAGGAGGATGATGAAGCACTGGAATGGGTTACCTAGGGAGGTGGTGGCATCTTCATCTTTAGGTTTTTAAGCTGCAGCTTGAGAAAACCCTTGCCGGGATGATTTAGCTGAGGATAGTCCTGCTTTGAGCAGGGGGTTGGACTAGATACCTCCTGAGGTCCCTTCCAACTCCAATATTCTGTGATTCTATAAACATATGACCATGTTAGAATCATTTCTTCAACATGAGCAATAGGGTATTCCCTGGAATTTATAGGTGCTCACTTAAAGATAGATGCATTCTCCACATAAAAGAAATAGGTAGATAATTAGGTGTCAGCTAGCTGGTTCATGGCTTAGAAGGTTTGCTAGCTCTGTCACCTATGAAAGCCAATTATCACCAGATTTTTCTGCTGTTTTCTTTTTTAAGAAAAAGTAAAAAAAGAAAGGAAGAGGAAAGAAAAATAAAGGAAATGAAAAAACCAGAAAACTTAAGAAACAAGTGTTAATGCAATATCAAGGCCATGAGATCAAAGAACGTTAAGAAACTCCACATTTGAATTTGCTCTGGCCATGTTAACTCAGCCATGCTGGAAATACACATTTTCCATTCCTTCTCTCTTATTAAATGTCACATTTAACATAATCCTTTATGTTATTAGAGTACAGCATAAACTATAAATTAAGCTTCCCAGTGTAACCTTAACAACCAGAGTTTCCTGAATTTGACCTCACCGCTGTCAGTGTCCACAAGCATGTGTACTCTTGCCTTCAAATGTGAACACTTAACTCACCTGGGAGATGCAATGGAGAGCCCTTTCCACTCAGTTACTGCTTCAAACCCAGCCCAATACAGGTCAGCAGTGACCATGAGTCAGTACCATGGGATGGCTGTTGAATGGCCTTCTCAGAAAGACTTGGTGGGTCCCAGTTCAGTTTACACTCTCACTCTCCAGGTTTTTATCCTGCGCCCATCACTGTGGTATGCGTCTCCACAACCCAAACATCACCACCATAGCTTGGCACTACCCGTGATTGACAATCCCTGCTGAGTAGCCTCACTTCAAGACTCTTAAAACCCCAGCTCCTTGAGTCAGGGGAATCTCAGCTTTCATTTAAGGAAGGCAAGCATCTAGTCTTCCTGCTGATGGGGAAAAGCCTGGAGCACTTGACAGCCTGAGACTACACAAAGAGGGCCGTCTGTCTCCTGGGCTGTCATGTGCTGCCTTCTACCCCTGCTAAGTTCACTTTAAAACCAACCCCCCAAGAGTCTACTGATGTCTTCATTAGAAAGGCAGAGTGGTCCCTGCAAATGGATGCGACAGGAATGCCTTGGGATTCACTTATTACAGAATTGGGGAAGGGCTCTTGAAGGACTCTGGCTCCGCCTTTCCCCTCACAAAAAGTTTTGTGAGCTGGACACTAATTACATTTGCCAATTTATTTGGATTTGTAAATAGGATGCCCAATCGGGGCACCCCAGCCATCAATTAAAAACACACCACAAAATGTCAAACTGATCTACGCTGCACAGCACACTCACCAGTGGGCACAGCCATTATGGAACAAAACGCCCACCCCTTCGCATCCCCATCAGACAACATGCCACTCCCACCCACCTCAGCTCTCCCCAGACGCTGCTCAGACAAACCAGCTGGGGAAGGTGTATGTAAAAAACAAATACTGAAACAAAACAGGAAAAAGCCATCAGCCTCCCAGCAAGCCAGTCCCTTGCCAGTCTGAGGATGCACAGAACAGCCACAGCTGCTTGCAGACCATGAGTGGGCTGAGAGATCTGGCACTCAGATAGGTGTGTTGCACAGATATTCAGCACGTTAAGGTGGGTTCCCATAAAAAGTAAGTGCGCCCGACCTACAGCGAATCCCGACTCCAAGCAGGAGACTGACAGTAATAAGCAGCTGGAGACACAAGCTATGCTTAAAAGGAAGAGCATGGGCTAAAGGTGAGAAAGAGCCTGAAGGGACTAATGAATAAGCAATTCAAGCAGAATTTCTTTAAGCAACGAGGGATTGTGATATACACATCGCAGAACTCTACAAGAGAAGAGCAGTGAGACAGAGAAGTCAGCCTTCTCCATAGGATGTTAAACCTGCTACATCATATTTGAAAGGCAAGGGGGGGTGTCTAATTTTCAGTTTCTCCAGAATGGAGGAGAGATGGTTTGTGTCAGGGTGAGAATCCCAATCCTGTCCTGTCTGGATTTCCCAGTGCACGCTGTGTTTTAGACTCTCTGGGGCAGGGCTGTCTTACCCTTAGACTCTTATACAACATTGAGCCACTGTTGACAATCATTCAATAAATACTAGCACTACTAATATGCAGCAGAATCAGCAGCACATGAACAGTGCGGTTTTTCCTCCCACCAGCCCTCCAGAATCCTGGATCATATTTGTGAGACATGCCGCTTCTGAGCTTGGATCTTCTGCACAGCTACCTAATGTGCCAATATCAGTGTCCATTCCTCCTGGTTTTATGACCATTGGTTTGGAATGCCTTAATCGTACTCATCGTCCAGGGCAACAAGGCGAGCACAGTTTCATCAATGAGACATTTTCTGGGCCCCAAACACAAACAGCAGCTATGCCACTCAGCCCAACTTTACGTTCTATTATTACGGTTTTCCAGCTAAATCCTGTAATCCTGGTTGCTTCCTAAAGCCAAATAAATAGATTCTCTGAACTGAATACTTTTATATTCCAACGCCTGCTGACCTGCTTCACACTACTGCCTTCTCCATGGAGATGGAGGAGCCATAGGAGATGCAAAGCCTCTGAGGTTCAAATATTACTTTAGGAATGTGCATCAGTTCAATTGCTAGCTGGGAATCAAGCAACCCTTAGCTCCAAACTGAACTGCCGCTAAGTACCAAGAGAATCCCTCTCGCCCTGAACCTGGATGTGCAGCAGGGGAGAGATCCAACTCAGTGGAGCTCTTCTGGGACTGTCTACATGAGAATGCTGCACCGGTTTACTTTTTTTAAACTGTGATTTCAAACAAAAGTCTGTGAAACTGGTGCAAGAGGCCTTGGGGAGACTCTGTTTGGTTTCAGCCAGGCTCATTTCGGCTTGACTAAAGTCGGTTTGGCACTTAAGGAGCTAAACAGAAATAAGCCAGCCTTAAGCCAAATAAGATTAGTGACACATGTTGGCAGCAGTTTAATTAAGTAGGTTTAAAAATGGATTGACATTAAACTGGTGCAATGGTCTCGTGGCGACAAGGCATTCTCTATGTTCCAAAAATTCTGTTCAAAATCCATTTTAAGAATGATCTCTCGGGGCAGGATGGCCATCCCTCATTGGCTCCATGGGCATTTTTCTTGCGGCTGTTTCCTCAAAGTGACTCTACCTCCCCCCCAGAAGGACGTTTTTTAATGTTCTTTTTGGGGGGGGCAGGTTTAGATGCTCACTGGAGCAGTGGTTTTCTGGGAAGGTTTGATGGCACATGGTGGCTCTCAGACGTGTCTCAGCCTGTCACCGATTGATTGATGGCACAATGTTGGGATCCTGGCTAGATGCAGAGGCACAGAAAATAGCCATTCCTGTCACTGGAACACCTCACAGCCCTAATTCTGCCGGTAGGCCTCTGTGCCTGGGCAGCCTTCCTCAGCATCTCAAGGGCAGACTCATTTCAATAACATTTATAAAACAAATGTGTTAACTCAGTTTGAACCAAAGAAATGGTAGCCTTGTTCTTGTCACAGACTTGCAACAGAGCAACTGGATCCCCTCACCCTGCAACCACCATCCCTTTCTTCAAAGTCAGCACCTCAATGCTGAACATGACCCACATTGACCACCAAGGTCTCCTCTTTCCAGGGCCAGTAAGGGTTATAGGAACAAGAGAAATATTACGCCTGCCTTGTATACACCAGTCAGTGCCAATACACATGGAGCCACTGCATTTTTACCCATCACAGTGAAACAGACCCCCATCATCCAAGCCACTGGGCACACCGAGACCTTCACGGAAAAAAAATTAATTGAAAAATGCATAACAAATAACCAGCAACTGGCCACAAACAGGCAATGCCCAAATCACTTACCAGAGACAATCATAAAGAGGATAAAACCCAAACCCCATCCAACACTTAACAGAACTCCCACGCAGGCAAAGGCCTGGATAAATAAATGCATGGTCCTTGCACTGAAGGTGAACAAATTTTTATTTCTTAAGACAACACTTCAGTAGCAGCAAGAACCTAACAAGGCTGGGCCCCACTGTGCGAGGCACTGTGCAAACATGCCCCAGAGAGCTTGGCATCTAAAAGACAAGATGGAACAGATGGATGAGCCAAACACATGAGCTAGAGCGGAGGGGAGACAGTGTGGTGATAATTGGACATAAGCAATTCTCAGCCAGTCAGGGCCGTGATCACAACCCCCTGCTGCCTTGCTAAAAACTCAGGCTCTGGCACACTAACAAGATAAGCTGCTAGAATTTAGGAGCTCCTCCAAGGAAAATGCCAGGTCCAGAGAGTTTCACGTCATGGAGCTGTTAACAGAAGTGCTTTGGCTGATGTGAGCTCTCCAGAGAGCACATAAGAGGAAAGGCTCCAGGAGTGTTGGTGGATGTGCTCATTAGTGGCATAAGTTGTGTCCATCTGTGATGCAGTGTTTAAAAACCAATCCCTTCTCCAGACCATTTTAGCAAAATTAGTTAGGAAACATCTCTTGAAGAAGAGCACAATTAATTCAGTTTTTGAATCTTAATGAAAAAATTGCAATAACTTCTAGAACAGAGTAAGTAAAGATACAATTTAGTATGCCAAAAATCTCTGAACAGCTCACATGCTATGACACTAACGCATTTTAAGGCAGTTTGAAGCAAAACATACTGGTGAAAGCTGAAATAAAATACTAGCTTTCATGAGTGATATCACCCTAAATAACAGAGTTGACCTGGAAAATCAAACAATTTGTTATGGTGAAGTATGACAGTGTTTATAACTGGGCTCAATATAGTCTGGAAACGAAGCTTTGAGCCAACTGAAGAGAGACTCTGCTAATTATCCCATCAGTTAGAAGAAGGCCCCCACCATGACAAGGTTGCATGTTTATCATGCTGTCTTTCATTGCTCGGCCTTGTTAGTATGAGGTCACGCACTAAACTGTAGCACTGAGCAGGGCATTCACACACCCACTCTTCTCTCAGGTCACATCTCAGTCACTGGCATTAATGGAATCATTGTGTCCCAGGCAGTATTTTGAAGCATGAATGTCCAGAATTGATGACTGCCTCCACCATGCTGGAAGGAAAAGGCTTGGATCCTCCTGGGTCTTTGTTCCCTGTGCTGATCTGGTCCTAAATTGTTGTCAAAGCCCAACAAGACAACATTGTTCAGTGTTTGCTCCTCACTTCCAACAGTGGGAAACTGCAAGCAGCTGAAAGAGCAGCAGACTATATTAACCCTTTGGATGCCCAATGGTAGTGTGCAGGGCAGGCACACGAGGCGTGCCAGCCTCTGTGCTCAAGGGGAGAAATTCCTGACATGGACCTTTCTCTTTCGGCTGACAACCACTGCACGCACACAGTTCACATTCCTCCTGCATCAGAAACAAGCCGCCATTTATTTATTCACTGAACGCAGTGGAGATCATAGGGAGATTTTATATTACGCTAAAACCCAGCAAACACAAGCCTGCCTATGAATTTCTTTCCAGTTGTCCTGCCAACATCTCAAAGCTCACGTGGAATCCCAGCGTCCTCTTGCCATCATTGTCCAGGCACGTACGAGAGACCGATGGCATGCACTTCCCCGTCCATTCAGAGCAGTTCAGGGGTGCTTTGGCGGCAGTTCTTTGCCACGGGGGCTGGCTTTGCACGCAGTTGTTCGATGTGAAACACCATGGCTCCCTGGAACCACAAGTGCAGCACCTGACATGCAGATAGCTCTCTAGGCATTCTTACCTGGGGCCTATGGGCATCACTTTGAAAAGCAAAGTTCTACCTATTCTACATGGATGAGGCAGACTCGGTGACCATTTTCATAAAGATGGTCTTACCCTGAGTCCTTGGCCAAGAAGCCCTTGCCCACCCAACACAATGTTCTTGCCCTCATGCCTGCTGCCCTCCTCCCCGCAGGTGGCTGCATTTCAGTAGCACGGTGTATATGAACAGGGATATGCAAATCCTTTGCAGTGAGCGGGGTCACGGGAATGTGTGCTATCACCAATACCGCTGTACAGAACTATTATTTGGCCCTCAGGCTTGTCCCCGGAGATTGCACCACACTGTTAGGGTTTTCAAAGCAAGTTTGCTCCCTGACATTTACTATAAAATCTGAACATCACCAATGGTTTAAAACTAACAATTCTTCACTGGGAGGAGTGGCACACTCTTTAGCGCTCCCTGGCATTCAGTCCTGAAGCAGTTTGTCTCCTAATCCCCATCTCAGAATGCTGGAGGGCTTTAATTCCCTCCAGCCCCTTGTGCCTTCCTGCCCTGTAACCAGCAAGTGACACTGTGCAGCTCTGTGTATAATCTCTTTCCTCGGGAGAAATTAGTGTGAACTCCGAGTCATTACGCTACAAGCCTGAATGGCTCAGCCGGCTCTATGAGGAACTCAAGGCTCAGGTCTGGAACGACACACATGGGCTGCACCTCACCTGTGCAGAAAGAACAGCAGGTAGCAGCCACGGTTGACCTGGCTGAGCAGGAGATGATGCTGGACTTGGCATTTCCACGTGCCACATCTCTGCCATGCTGCAGGAGGAAGAGCAGGTAGCTATAGGACACAGCACAAAACCACAAGTGGCCCAGATGCTGGGCCTCCTGTTCTGCCAGCCTGCTAGCAGCCTTACCCCCAGGGATGAAGACGAGTCATTCTGCGACCCACCTAAGACCAAAGGTGACTAGCTTAGCAGGACCTGGACCCGCTTGCTCCCTCACATCCACAGTGTTACTCCCAATTTACACCGAAGAGGAGAATCAGACTCCTGGAGTCCAGATCCACCCAGCGGAACACTCCTGGGGGACAGGTGTGCTACTGCAAGCAGGGAGGAGCAAAAGTAAGCCCGCTCAATGCAGCATTTCAAAGCAGGCTGAATTCGCATATGCTGCAGCTAATGCCTGCTTGGACATTTAAATAAAAACAACAACAAACATCAACTAGCAACGGGGCTAATTTAATGCAAAAAAAGCAGCTGAGTTTGTTGTGCCACTGGCTAATTAGCACATATTGGATTTTAGTCTTATTAGTGCATTTTCTCTTGGCCAGAGTTAATCGATCGTTCCATAACTCATCCTTGCTACACCCAATTATTGAGAGTAAACATCTTGTCTCCCACAAGATAACAAAACTCTCACTCTAATGCAAATTATTCTTCCCCAGCAAAACACACCTCCTCCTTTGTGAGCAGCAGAAGAGCAGCCACACTGCCCAGGTGACAGACATGGAAGGTTGACCTCTAGGACAATCATGTCAGTGACCGAGAGGCTCCAGAAGTAACCTAATGAGATCAGATGCGTCTGCACGGAAGTTTACTTAGCCACCAAAACGTAATGTGTTATTTACTCCGTAGCTCTCTATAGTGAATGTCAGCGTCACCCACCACTGCTTTTCCTCACTTTCTCCCATTTCATACTTGACTACTTCTCATGCATCATTTTGCCCCACCTCCTCCACCGTTACAAATTAGCAGGAGAGAAAATTGATCTTGGATCCGATCTGAGCTTCACAGACGTGGGGTCAATTTGATCTGGGCTCTTTTCCTAGTCAGATTTCCAGCAGCTTGGCAAATTGCCTTCCGTTGATGTACTGTAACTTCAGTAATGTGATTCCAGTTGTAACTAATTTTAAGTGGTATTTTGTTGCATTGTTTTGACTGGCTGCTGCAGTGTACAATAGCATTGGAGGTGTTAAAGGAAATACTTAACTGTAGGAAT
>ML675622.1:38104115-38119639 GCA_007922155.1 Mesoclemmys tuberculata | reverse complement strand
CAGTAGCTATAGCATCCAAGGGTTTATTATTATTAACAACTGTGCTGCTTTGGCTGCTGACTATGGTGACGGGGGAAATGAGCTGGGTTTGCTGTACAACTCCCAAAGCTGCGGGCTGAGCAGACTCACATCTGCCATGAAAGGTCCATGTCCAGATCTTGACAAAGGGTCAGGGATTTGCTGGCTAGTTTGTTTAGAAGAGAAGTTTCCCCTTGGGAAGAAAGTGGAAGGCAAGTGTTCTGGTGTTTCTCGAACATCCTAGATGGGTCAGCGAAATAAAACGAATTTGACAAAGCCTACTAGATTGGCAAACCCTCCCCACTCCTCCCCGGTTGGGTCAGCAGAATATCGCTTTCTGAAGAATCTATCTCCAACTGCCATGACATGCACACTCTACCTCGGAGCCTGCATTTGCAGGGAGCTCTGCGAAGCTTATTCCTTGCATTTAAAGATCTGGTTTTCTCTAGGCAGATCCGTGATGCCTGCCCTCTTGCATACCATTCCTCTTCTTGATGAGGAGGACACACTTCCTTTTGGGAGACAGCCAGGCACCGGAAACTTCTTCCAGACTCCTCCTCCTAGGAAACAACTCTTACCCTCCAAAATAACTGCTGCCGATTTTACTGCTCTGGACACAAGTTGCTTCAGGTCATTTTTCCCCCCACAGTGATTCCTGAGGGTCTTGGCTTACATCAAAGCAGAAATCTTCATTAGAGGCAAACCAATGCTACTCTCGTGGCAGAAAAGGAAGCGCACATTGCATAGCTCGTGAATGCACGTGCACACACATGAACACACAGGGTATACTGTACGCCTGACAGAGCGTTTAAGTAATAACTTAAACATTAAAGAGTCGGGGCCTGGCAGATTTAGAGGTTTTGGACACTCACCTTCCAATTTACAGTGAGCAACTGTGGGTTCAGAGAGAGGCACAAGGAGGGTTCTGGTGCTGTCCTGCCACCAAAAACCAGGAGGTAGAACGGCATTGCTGCTTCCAGACTAAGAGAACTGCCTGCACGCAAACATTCTACATTTCTACCAGCACTGCCTGCCCCCCCCCACTGACCCAGGAAGCCTGACCCTGTCGTTCCTGCGATACCCTGAAGCCCAGAGGCATCCTGCTTCTTACAAGCCCAGGATTTCCCCCATGCAACTTCTCACTGATATCACCCATCAAGCACACATTAAATGACAGGCCCATTAACTCACCCACAGTTGTCTGAATTACAACCGAGCTTCTCTGAAGCACGCATCTCAAATTGGTTCATTATGATGAGTCATCTGGCACTGAAGAGCAAATGAGTTAATAATGAAGAAATGGTTCCAGTGGCCTCCCCGCCTCCTGAATATGGAAAGGATGAGATATTGACGGTGAGAAACCCAGACAAGATGCTGGGTCCCTGCTGTGCACTTTGAAAAGTCATCTCTCCCTCTGCTTCTTTCTACCAAATGGTGACCATGTACTGCACGGTACCATTTATGAACAAGAAGAACTCCTTCATACAAGAGTGGATGAGAATCATTTAAAGCGACAAAAATATGGTAATAAGAATATGCTCATTTCTCCTTCTCGAGAAATTCCATTATTCCCACTGTTTCTCAGGTGCTATTTTTCTGGCAGGCCTGGCGGGGGGAATGGAAACTGTAAAGACCCTGACAGTAATCATGTTCGATTTACATAGATGTGGTTCATGACCACTGAGGCCATGGGAAAAAATCTTGCAATCAAAAGGAATCGTCACTTAAAATTAAAGGGCCTGTCATAATTTTGCTCACCCAGGTTCACTGTGCTGTCAGCTCTGCATGGGGAAATTCTGAAGTATTCACGGTGGCAAGGCAGATTTATGCTGCACAGGAATGAGCTGGAGGGAGCTAGAGACTGCAGCCTGTGTCCTGCAAATCTGGGGTGAAGCCTTGTCTCTTTGAAGGTTTATAAGGATGCTCAATGTTTTTTCTTGACCGTTTCTGGACATAAAATGTACTAAGAAAAGCACATTTAGTTCTTCCAGCTAATCTGACCTGTGCTTACGAGGATCTGACCAAGGGAGTTGTGTGTTGCCAACAGAATCGCTTGTCTCCTGAGAGCAGGAATTGCAGGGTTAGAACAGGTGCCAGCACGCACTTGGCTGTGCAAAAACTCTAGGGTTTGTGTACCAAGCACAAGGTAGGTAGGATAATCCCCACTGTGAGCTGATCAACCAGGTCCCAGTACAGAAGACGGGAGTAGAGTCTTTAATTACGCAAGTCAGGTCTGGGTAACCTCTAAAAATCAGTGACAGAAGGAGAGCAAACTTCAGTCAAGGTGAACTTCTCACAACAAAGCCAACCCCATCTACATGATCAGAGCACAGACAGCCTGGACATCTCATTAACTCCCACTGCCAACATGCCTCAAAGCCTGAGAGATGAACACACAATGCAGGGGGGACACGACTGTTCCTTTTGTACCTAGATTTCTGCTCGCCTGCTGAGTGAAGCGTGGCTGCTCGGGTGTTCTCAGTCTAGATCGCAAACGAACAGACAAACATTCACGGGTGGGTCTGGTTGGGTTATTAAAACAGCTAATCACGATGTGCCCCCAGGTGCTCCAGTCAGAGGGAGTCTAAGACTCCTGGCAGTGTCTCTGTTGTCACGCATAGCCAGGGAGGGTCTCTCCCCAGACAGGCTCTGGCTTATACTGGAGCGGTTTGGGAGGATTACATCATTCTTCTTCTCTGGGGCAATGAAGTAACCCCAAAGGGTTCAGGCACTCGGGGCCAGTTCTTCAGAGGATGGAAATGGTCCTAACTTCATTGACTTGAAAGGACTGACCCTAACTTACACCCACTGAGGACGTGACTCTCAGATACCATGGTGAGGAGCACAGTAACAATGCTTGGGCAGACAGTGTGATGCCTTTACCTCCTCCCCTCACACCCTTCTGTGTTCCTACTCCCATACCCGGTGCCCTTCTCCCCCACCCCCGGAGCCAGGGGCCTCCCCCTCACTTCATTCAAATCCCACCTCAAAACCAATTCCTCCGTGAAACCCACAGGTACTGACCTACCAACCCACTGCCCAGGAAGGCCAACAGAGCACACTGAGGAGCCTCCTTCCACTGGGACAACCAGTCTGACACATCTCTCTAGACCAGGCATGTCCAACCCGCGGCCCACGGGCCGCATGCAGCCCAGGTCCATTATGAATGCGGCCCAACAAAAAATCGTAAACTTACAAACTTTATAAAATTGCGACTACAAATACAATTTTAACATGATATTGATTTATAAGCGAAGAATTTTTGGATTTAACATGTTCTTTAGCAAGAAGAGATTCATAAAATCATTCTCAAATAATTTTATTTATTTAAAATTGCCGCCTGTGCGGTTGGTTACTCCGCTACTCTTACCACGAAATAGATGTCTATGCGCATCATGAATACGCCACAGTGCGAACGCTGATTCGGCAATTTTTAGCGGTCGATTTGACATATGTTTCTGGCGATTTGTGCAGTAAATATAACCAGTGATAATTGATTATATTTCTTGCTACCTACCTTTGTAAACGACAAACAATTTTAGTTGGATATGTAAGTATATATTTGATTATTAACCCATTGCTTTCTAATTTTAAATGTATTTTTTTTAAATCCCAGCATGGCTTCCACAGCGTCTCAAAAGAAGTCCGAACCAAAAAAGAGAAAGATTACAGAAGAAGGAAGATTGTTCAAAGAAAAATGGACAGATGACTACTTTTTTGTCGAGACAAATAATAAGGCAATAATAAGGCTTAATTTGTAGAGAATTTGTGCCATTTTTTTCTTCCTCATCAGCTATATGTGCGGCCCAAAACAACTCGTCTTTTTCCAATGTGGCCCAGGAAATCTAAAAGATTGGACACCCCTGCTCTAGACTGCAAGCTCCAGGGGCTGAGCCAGACCCAGAGGCCTCTGCCTGTGCTGAGAACACCCTTCACTCCTAGCTAATAAATCCAGAATGGCACTATGCTCAGACCGTGCCTCTGGGACAAATCCCCTCTCTCTCTCTCTCTCTCACACACACACACCACTGCCCTTCTCATTCACGACTACTCCCCCCTTTGGCAACCACCTACTGGTCCCAGGGCCGTTGCAGCAATTGCTTGCATGGAAAAGTCACATTAGGAAAGTATTTAACAGCTTCCGTTTGGAGCTGCTCTGAATGCAGTTTAGCAGCTGAGAACCAGGAGCAGAGCCAGCCTCATGTGAGCAGCCAGCTTTCCACAAAGCTTCAAGCAAGGGCTCTTTTGGCCACAGATCATCAATAGACTGCTCTCTAGCCTGGTCACAGTCCCGCTTCACCCCAGTATTACTGGAGTAACCCAGACATGCTGCATCTTCTCAGCCATTGTAGTGGAGTAAACCAGGCGGCACAGCACCTCACCCCCAATTACTGAAGGGCCCCAGACACACAACTGAAGCTCTGTCCTGCTAATTATATTTCTCTTTTAACATGTCCCTGGGAACACAGCTATTGTTCAGCCTCCTGCTTCATTTCATTTGTTAATCGTTCCAGAATTGCACCTGGAGAATGACAGAGCCAAGAGCAAAAGGGATCTCTCAGCACTCAGGCAGGTTCCCCTCTCAGTTATGCTCACACGCTCAGCTTGCACTCTATTTTTGGATGCTTAATTGTTCATTTTTTAATAAACTTTCAAAACAAGACAATAATATGGACCGGTGTAAAGCTAACAGCCTGCTGTTGTGCAGGGACTGGAAGGGCTCCATGTAAGTGCCTGATGATCCTGAGAGCATTGTGAATTGTTCTGCTCATCCACAAAGGCAGCCAGGGGTTGGGATGTGGGGTGACTAATTCATTTATAAATCAGAGATGTCTGCGTAGGGAAAAACAAAAACAAACCACGGAATCTTTTAATGTTGTCATCTCTCCAGAAGCTCTGATTAGCTACAGTCTTGGTCTGGAGCATCTTTCTGGCAAGTCTCACTGTCTGGCTGCTCACAGAGTTTTTAATTCCATCCAGTTTGCTTTGCGCTGTCCCTGACGTACAGAGAGGCAGATATTTCTGTTCTGAAATCTCTCTTTAGGCAAAGACCCTGTTATAGTCCCAACACCTGCAAGTCCTTGGCCTAGGATGCTCTGTTATCCCAGTGAGATGCAGGAACGGCTGCGTCCAGACAACACAGATGGATGGTCTTTTGATGATGGTGTTAGTCGGCACAAATCCATAACCCAAGGGACATGCAATCCCCAGAACATCAGCAATTTTACCCCGCTCTTCTGACTGAAGTGAAGGTCAAGGCAGGAGCAAACCTACTGGGACCTGTTCTCAGCTGTGGAGACTAGAGCAATTTTTCATAATTACTAAGGGACACTGTAACTCAAACAATGCTATGGAATTTCAGGGGGTGGGTCCAGTCCATATTCATTATTTACTTACCAATTACCATGCACTACCAAGAGAGGAAAAGGAAGGTCTCCTAGAGGTGCAGCGGAAAATTCACATTTATTCTGAGCTCTCTGCTTGCTATCAGGATGGAGTGCAAGAGATTAGAAACAGCAGACTGGTTCTTCTTTAGCTGTGGTGGGAGAGGAAGTTCATTTCTCATGCCCCATGCTGAACATGCCTCAAACACATGCTCATATTCCTTTCATGCCAGACAAGTTGCTAGTTCATACGCTCTCCAAGGAAGTGACTTATCTCCCTTTTGGGTTGTCTCTTTCGTCAAACCTGCCACAGTGTCCTTCACCAGGGACCTGTGAACCGAAGATCTCAGAGCGCCTCGGGAGAGGATATGTCAGACTGGGTCCAAGGAGGGTTGTGAGCGAGCAGTAGTGGAGGCAGCTGACTGGCAAGTGACATACAGGCCCCGAAATGCTAATTTCTTTGACAGGCCACCACAAAAGAGTGCACACACAGGAGGCTAACCTTGTACTCCAGTGCTACAGAGAACTGGTGTCTGGGATTGAGTCCCAAGCACCATCCTTCAACTTGGGCAGCTAGGGAAGCAACACAGTGTAAAAACAAACAACAAGGGACTGAGTCTATCAGAAGTAGGAAGCCTGCAAAAGAATCTGTGGATCTGCGGGATGGCCAGCGGCTAAAGGGCACAACTAAGAAATATAACGACACTGCAGGGAAGACAAATGATTTCTGTGCATCAGTCTTCACCGCGGAGGACATTGGGGAGATATTACCAGAAAAGATCAGGTCCAGGTTGGGGAAAATGAGATGACAAAAGAAGAGATGCTGGAGCACACTGATAGTGCTTTTAAATTAAGTCACTAGGCCCAGATGGTCCAGTCAAGGGTTCTGAAGAAGCTCATGTATGAAATAGCTAGGCTTCTAGCGAAATATGCAATCATTAAAAACTGCCACTGTCCCGGAGGACTAGGAGGGAGCACATATTGAACCCACCTTTAAAAAAGGCTGTAGGGTGATCCATGTAATGACAGATCCAGGATTCCTCCCCCAAAGCTGATTTGTGCACATGAGAATTCCTGCCTGTCTGTTGGGAGGGAAATTACCAATGGATGAGGAAGTCAGTATATTGCATGACAAATGCATATTCATTAGGAGGCCCAGATGGCGGGCTTCTCTCTGAGGTGCGCATATAAGTGCCATTACCGCCCCACCCCTCTCCCGATTTCCTGAGGCCCAGAGAGGTGAAGCAACTGACTTGGAGAACATTAGTATATTTGGCTTTAAATGAGGGGTCAGGAGACATTGGTTCCAGCCCCTGTTCTGATGAACTTGGGTGAGTCCCTTCACCCCACTGTCCCTCAGTTTGTCCATCTAAAACATGGGAAGTGTGATTTGTCTAGCTGCTGTTTGCACAGTGCTAGAGAAGTATAAAAGGCTTACTGAGGTCTGTTGGTGAAAGTGGGTTTCATCTTTTCATAGCGCTCCTATTTCTGGATGTTATCACAGTTCGTCGTACCATTGCAGTGCTGCTGAAAAGTGTTTAAATATTTTATTAATTTCATGCAGACGGTGACAAGATGATTTTTCTTTTATTACCAAAGCCATTGAATCATTATCTAGATGTTTGAGCTGTCTTACCTCTTTGATGCTTTGCTCCCCAATTTAGATAGTGTGCTTTTTAATCTAATAGAGCATGGTTTTGATACATTTTATTAAATTTGTATTTTTTGGTTTAAGAACTCCCTGGCATTTCTTACATTCCTATATTTAATTTTCTCTGTATCTGTGGGTCAATTACTGTTTAATTTCCCAAACATGATCTATTATATATGTGTTCCAACTTTAATAGCAGGAGTTCAATGAAAGTCTGTATCTTAAGGAACATGCACAAGGAAGCAGTGTGAAGGTTGCACATGACATTTTAACTCCCTGACCTTTGAGTGGTTAACCATACAACCATAGCAATCTAAAAACTATTTATGAGGGTTTTTTCCTTCTCTCATCCCCCACCATGGGATTTATTTTTAGGTTTTCACACTCAGGGGACAAGGAAAAAAATCTGTCAGTTTGCTAGAAATGCAGCTTCATTAAACTGGAAGAACAACAAAGTGATGATCTTCCCTGATATCTATCTGGAAGTTGCAAGCGAAACAGCAAATTTCACTCCCACAAGACACCCCTGCAGAGCCCCAGATGAGATCTACAGGATTTTGTATGCCAGCAGCAATGCAGATTCCTTCCCAAGATACTGCTGAGCATTCTAAAGACATCCAAGATGGCCAAGTCGTTTCTGTACAGACTTCCAACTTCCAAGAGTGATCGGCATGAAAGAAATCAGATTAATGCTCCTTCCTCCCAAAGAACCAGCCCCTGAAAGTAACAGGATCTGAGAGTCAGATTTTTAAAAAGGTATTTAGGTGCCCTAAAGATACAGATATAATCCCACTAGATGCCTATCTGAATCTTTAGGGCCTAAATACTGCCAGAGAAACTTCCTGCCAGCCTATGATTTCATAATCCAGCAGACATCATTGGTCTAAAGCTTTTTTGTATTACTCTCTTGAAACTGGAGAAGAGAGTGATACAGGGAGGACTATTATTAGTGTACTGATTTTGGTTTCATGATTAGCAGCTTGGCCCCTCTGACTCTTTCTTCAGTCAAAGTTGTAACAGGTAAATATTTAAATCCACCCTGGCTTATATAGGTTTTTGTCAGCATTTTAAACGGAGTTTGACAGTTGAAGAGTCTGCCTCGTGCATTCTAAGGAAGTACGAAATCATCCAGTGGACCACATGCAATATGAAATCCCAGTATCTGGTTGAATACTGAAAAAATTACAGCCTCCTCCCCCCCCCCGTCCCCCACGGATACCATACAAAGAGTTTAAGAACCCAGTTTTGAAAGACAACAAGGAAATTTGGAATTTGGCTGATTGTTTGTTAAGTGCCAAGGTGACTGCACTCACACTATCTTGCTTCTGTGTGGGGAAATGAAAAGCTAACATGCAATGGGTATTCATTCCCACAGGAAATTCAGAAGTTAAATTTATTGGAGGTGTATGTGGTTGCGGATGAACATCTGGTCTCCATTACAAGATATTTCAAGATTATCACCAGATCAGGAATAGCTTTATCAGCGTCTAATTGTCTCAATCAATCCCTAAAATGCTGCACCTCTAAAGTAGGATATCTGATGAAAAATTCAGAGATGAAAATGTAATGAAATATTTCAAGATGAGTACGTGAAATATCCATTTCTCCTCTCTCACTGGTCAGCGTGGCATATCCAGACAGAGCTTTTCAAAAATTGAAAAGGAAATGAATAAAATGAATTAGAAGCAGAATTCACTCCTAAACAATGGGAAGGTGTTTTGAATTATAAGCATACAATTAGCATGGGAGCAAAGTTAATGCTCATGCATTTTAAATTATTGCCAAGAATACATTGGACTCCATAGAAGTTGGAAAAATGTGGCTTTAGAGCTTGGCGAGAAATGCTGGGAGAGTGATCAGTTCAGGGGGAACATCACTCCTATTACGACTATACCTCAGAGTTTGTATTTACTGGGCAAAAATATTGCAGACCATGAATTTAATCAGAAATACTACTCTGCACAAAACACACAATTGGTCTTCCTGTATGACTCTTCCTTGAAGTCATCCATTATTTAGAAACTGAAAGGATGGCTGACCCTGTGCAGATAGGTTTATTATTGCACAGCGAGAACACTGACAACAGGCCACGGATTCAGGGCTACCACAATAACATAGCGGAAGGTCTATCATTTGGAAAATGAATTTATAAAATGAACTACTAGAGCACAATGCGGTCTCTAGACATTTCTTGGACCATGTTAAAAGTATGTAGAATATGGATTGTGTCCAAGCACCCCGCCAATTTCCAAGCACAGAAGAGCAAGAATCCTACATTATTCCGTGACAAGTTTAATTGACTCAGCCTCTCCAATTTTATTGTATTGTAGTGGGTGTTTTTATTACTTTCATGATGATGTCATTTCTGATCAAATCAGCTGAGTTACCATTTCTGGGGCTTACATAAACACTTACCTGTCTTTGCAGACATCATCATCTATTCATGGCAGCACCCACTATGTGCCAGGCACTTTCCAAACTTTCCAAGATTGTCCCTGTTCTAAAGAGTTCACAGTTGAAGGGCAGATAGAGGATGGGAACAACAGGCCAGTTATACACAAAGTCAACTCAGTTCACAGCAGGCAGCATGGCAGAGGCAAATCCAAAGTGCTTACATGCGGGTAAGGTAGGAGCGCTGCAGCTGAGTCTCAGGAAGCTGCAAGATGCAGAGAGGGCTGCCTGGAAAAGGATACAGTAGTGATTGTCTGAGACTCTAACACACAGCTGGATGAGGCTGGGAGCACTGGCAGAGCAGAGGGGAAGGGGGCACCATGAAACTTTACAAGAGAGGGACAGGGAGATGTACAGCTCCGAAGATGCTGGCAAAGAGGTAAAATTTGATACAATATTGGGTGGGAAATTAGTGGAGAGACTCCATGAAGGGAGCGACACAATCACATGGACAGGCGAGGGTTCGGGGTTGTTATAAATGTGTATGGGTAGGGTTTTGTGGCCTGCCTTGTGCAGGAGGTCAGACTAGATGATCATATTGGTCCCTTCTGACCTATGAGTCTATGAGTCTATAAGGAAGAGGAGTTTAGCTGCAGAGTTCTGCATGGACTGAAGCAGGCGATGTCGGTATTGACCTTGAAGGCAGGATATAACAAGGGCCTGTGCCTGTGCAGATGAAGAAAAAAGAATGGCTCTTGGACACACTGAAGGGGAAGCAGCAATAAGATTTGGTGGGTGCAGAATGGAGAAGGTATGGAAAATAACCTTAAAACTGAAGGTCTGAGGGAGGAAGATTAGGAGTTCAGTTTCGGCCATGCTCAATTTAAACAAATGAGGATACACCCAGGGAAGAAGTCAGAGGGACAGGCTGAGGTACAAGATCAGATGGAAGGAGACAGGCTGGCAGTGGAGAGGTAGCTCTGTGAGCCATTAGCAAAGGGAGAAAGTCACGTGAGCAAACCTGCTCCCATAGAAAGAGGGGGTAACAGGAGAAAAGCAAGGGGCCGTGGGGCCATGGACAGAGCTCTAGGTACCCCCAGAGAGAAGGAGAAGAGAGGAGGTGGCACCACTGAAAGAGGCTGAGGAGAGAGCGGTCAGAGATGTGGGAGGAGAGCCAGGAGAGAGCAGAAGGGCCACTACAGAGAGGATGATCGTAAGAAGAGGGAGATGGACAATATGAAAAGCAGCAGAGAGATTGAGCTGGCTGAGGACAGAATAGAGGCCCTGAGATTGGGCCAGAAAAGCCTCATTAGAGACCAGAGCAAGAGAGGGTTCAGTGGAGCAGAAATGTCAGAATCCAGATTGGAAGTGAGCCAGGAAATGGAGGACAGGAAATCAGGACACTGGATGCAGACGGCATGCTCAGTGGTTTTATGAGTGGGACAGCATTGGGAAAGGCAGCTGTGCCAAGGGGAAGTCTTTTGATTTCAGGGGAGACCAGGGCTTGTTTATGTTGAAAAGGGAAGGAGCCAAAAAGGAATGAAATGAAAATGGAGCAAATGGAAGTCAGAAGGCAGGAAGGGCTGGGATCAGTGGGGCAGGTGGCAGTAGAAAGGAGGCGGGAGATGGCCTGGGAGGTGATGGGGGAGAAGGTGTTTGGGTGTTTGAAGGAAGGAGGGTCCAGTGGAGGTTGTCAAGTCTCTCTTTCTAGAGGTCGGCCTCCTCTATGCACCCGGACACCAGCTCTCCGAGTTAGCTGCCCTTTTGCCATTGCACCCTTGGTGTCCAGACTGAGCAGAGCTGTTATTTATGCCCTGGCTGGCATATCCCCTTAGCATTAGATCCCAGTGAGCAGTTGGAATAAATGGGAAAGGTCCATGAGAGCTGAAACCTCCCCATCTCCCTCCCAGGCTGCGGTGCAGCAGCCAAGTCCCAAAGCCACCACAGGCCCCAGTGGAGGACTGGCTGATAGCGCTGATGGGCAGAGAGCCCTGCAAGGAATCTGTTTGCTGCAGTGAATGTTCCAGAAGGGTGGACTGTGACCTACATCACCAATTTTAATCATGCTCTACCTTTGTACTTTTCAGTGATTTTCCTGAAGACAAAATTGATTCCCATTGGCTGGTGGCCATTCAAACACGTTGATATGCAACTAACCATTGAAAACCTTTGCACTACATTTGGCTGTTTGCTAACCAGATTTGTAAAGGTAATTAGGCATTGATGTACTCAGCACTGCAACACCAAACTGATACAGGAGCTTAGATCTCATTTCCAAACAGCAATTAGAGCCAAAGTCCCACTGACAATCAGTAGAGTTCAAATCAATCCGCGTTAGTGTCACCTTTTGGGTGCAATCCGGACCAGCAAGAGGCTGTGCCACTGCCTGCCCTGTAACCATTGGTGCCTTAAAAATGCTTTGTGGATGTAGCTCCCTTTTTTGGACGTGGTCAGCCAGCATACCAGCATGCAACCGAGTGTCTGTGTGATGAGCAGCCCTGGTTCAGTAACTCTGACTCCAGCAGCCTACTTCTTATACCAGAGCCACACTCTGGTATCCACCAGTCTTGGCTACTACTAGCCAAGTGACCCCAAAATACTCCCAGTTCTGAATTTCCCCCAAACCATCTGCCCTGGAGTGTCCAGTCCTCTCCTGGGCCACTCAGAGGAATAAGGTTCAGTTAAAGAGACAACACCCAGCAGCCTCGCACAGTAACTGGCGTTGCCAATGACTTCAATTCAAACACCACGCTGCGTTGATTTAGAGTACAGTAAAACATGCTTGTTAACAAGACATCGGTCAGTGACGCCCAGCTTAAAGGATGAGACGGTTACAAGCAAGAAATAAAAAGGTAGAGTCTGTTATAAGCAAATAAAAGTGAAAACACATCTAAAAGTCTAAAACAGATGGTTCGGCTCACCAATTACTCTTGGTCCAGCACGGCTGATTGTCTCTCAGTCAAGACCTTCCACAGAACCAGGAGATGCTGGTTTCCCTTTTTGTCTTAGATGAACTATAACTCAGGCGTTCACCACCCCTTTCTGTACACTCCAGTAAACCTCTGAAAAGCATCTCTTTTGAAGCTCATTGACCTTGCTTCAAGAAGCAGGAAGACTTCCTGGAGATGCAGTCTCCATCCCTGTTAACAGTTGAGTCGTCACCTCCTCCCCCATTAGCTTGATGGTTTTGTTTACCTTTTGTGTACCTTCAGTGTCTCTGACTGACAGCCAGGCTGGTTACACAACTCTTTATGATCCAGACATGCTGACTCCCCAACCACCTAATGAGTTTTGATGTTCTGTTTACTGCATACATAAACTGCAGTTCCATTGCCACTTGGTCACCCTGCTTCATTTGTAGTCAACACCAGGGCAGACCTGCTTCTACTTTGTTCAAATACAGACTTGAAAACATAATATCACAGGACAAACATAACTCCACATGCAGCAGTGTCACATATATTCCACAAAGATATTATTGACCAGTATGTTATTAGTTTTCAGATGATACCTCACATGGCAGTTTGTACAGCTACCATTGCAGAAGTGTTTAGGGAGTGAATACAGGAGTACCTAGGGTCACAGGGAGGTACCTGTGCTGTATAAATGCTTTTGAAAACCCCACAAGACACCAATCCACATCTTTCGGTGACTAAGTACCTTGGAAATCTGGCTCCATGTCCTTCAAGCTTTTTGGAATTAGCAGATCTCATACCCTCCTACCTGGCTCTTTGTTCATACACTAGGGGAGGAAAATAAGCTTTCCTGCTTCTTCAACGCCGAACAAGTTTCTAGACATTTTCAATGAAGAAAATATTCTCTCTGCATCTGCTTTTCTGCACCACAGAAACTGGAAAAATGCAAATACCCAAATTGACTCCACTGAAATGAGACACAATAATATACACACACAGAGTCACATGACATGAGGACATATTTATAATGCCTGAGTTGCCCAAAACAGGGAAGATGTTTTCCTCCTGCTTCTGTATGTAATTAAAAAAACTGGGGAACTAGAACTTTTGGTGCCCAGCACTTTTGAAAATTAGGCACTTAGTCAAAACTTAGAAGTCTAAAGTGAGGCTCTAAGATCCATATTTCGGCACAAAGACATGATTTTCAAAGGCGCTGAGCATCTACCTGCAGCTCCCCATGACTACAAAGGGATTTGAGGGGACTTGGAAAATCAAGTCATTTTTATCTAAGCCCTGAAACATAGACTTAGGAACCAACCTCTAAATATCCAGGTTTGAAAATGTTGTCTCTAGTGATCAGTGATGAATTGTTTAACAATGAATGTTGCCTATGAATAAAGCAATGTGACAGAACGCACATGGAAGATGCAACTAAGGATGCAAGTTCACCTGTGACCTTGCAGCTCAGTGCCAGAAGGTAAAATGAGCTGCATCCACCTAAAAGGACATTTAGTTATGGGAAAGTTAGTCAAATTTGGGGCCTCCATGTCCTAGCTGCGTGTCTCTTTAAAAACTAGTAGTCTTCCTAAAGGCCTAAAAAGAAAATGATATTTAGGGCTGATCAAGGAACATTACTGAATTCTCATCATTTATAGGATTTCTTCAGTGGACATGGTTTCTGAGACTCTACAAACTGCATCTAACTAACACAAAAGGGTCCAATGGACCAAGCGCTTAGAGGAAGTTCAGAACATCCTGGGGAAACACCACTAGAAAAGTTACGCCACTTGGTGGCATCATCCGCAAAAGCTTCTGCAAATGGGGATGGTTTGCATAACTGGCAACGCAGTGATTAGAGGCATCAAATTATTTTCCCAGGCATACAACAAATAACATTAATGGTAGGGATAACGTCAAGCAGAATTACATTGGATTTTAAACAGCACTGATAGTACATGTTAAGCAGACATATAATTAGCACTGTGGTGCCTTGATAACATTAATAACATGGCTAATTATACTGATATAAGGAGCACGATTAATTGTCACAAAACATCAGCATCAGTTTTTCAAGGCCACCCCGTAAACCCTGCCACTGCTTGTCAGAAGTGCTGGGATTGGCATATGCGAGAGAAAACAGCAAGATGTGCCCCAGCCCCTGACTTCAGCTGTCGCCTTGCTCTGCTGGCCTTGCTAGCAGTAACTGATGTCGGCAGTGATTCGCCAGAGGTGCACTGCATGAGGACTCCTCTACAGCAAACTCCCTCCAGCTAACTCAACCCCATATGCCGCTGCTTCTCACTCAAACAATGATTTATTCATGCAGCTCTAGCCGGAGTTGGGGGCCTGGCTGTATTTGGGCTTTCTCCCCCAAGACTGCGGTGCGGCCGCTCTGTTAATCTCGGAAGCTGTAATGAAGTAGATAATGACATGATGTGTTCTGAAACTAATGTGCAATAGCGCTCTGCCCGGAGCGTGCAGCACAACGCCAGCGAGGTCGCTTTGTAACAAGATGTGGAGGATCTGATTTATTCATTGCCAAGGAACTTTCTGGTTCCCATTTCAGGGCTGCAGTGGGGCTGCTTCTTCCCGACACCTCCAGGACAGTCACCCAACAGTGGACAAGTCTGAATTGAGCTGTATAGAGATACCAACTCAACAAGGATCAAGGCAAAGCCGTGGGGAGCTTTCGCCACTCTCGTCCCCGTATAGCTACGAGGCATCGCTCTGGGCATGAGACAAGTCTGGGCTGAGACATGACTCCAGGGTCCTGTGTGGGCGCAAACGCTGAGCTCCGTCAGACCAGGAGTTCAGATACCATCCAACACAGTGGGGCTGAGGTCTGGGAGAGGGAGAAGGACATTAACGATTGCCATTTTGCTTAGTCCAACCTTGTGAAAGTTCACAAGATGAGATGCAATGGGTTCGTCCCCAGCCCCATAAACTAATTACACATACACACAATCTTTTTAATACTGTACTTGGCCTTTGGGAGTCTAATGCTGGGGGCAGCCACTTTGCTGAAGATCAAGGCCCCGTGCGTGATGCTAGGCCTGTGGGAGCCGACTGGAAAATGGCAAGGAACTTCAATGGCCAGTGACTTCCGGTGGGATTTGTGTCCTAATTTACTTTAGCTCACTCTCCTTCAGCCAGTTTCCAGCCTGC